>CM076581.1:1334014447-1334117234 GCA_034641835.2 Pinus albicaulis | reverse complement strand
GGGAGATTCTCGAGAGGTTCAACATGCAAGGCTGCAAGCCTGTTGACACTCCTCTTCCTGGTGGTTGGAGGAAGGAGGATGCTACTTCAGCGGAGGTAGTGGATGCCACTGTCTATCGACAGTTGGTGGGGTCGCTTATGTATCCGGTCAATACACGACCCGATATATGCTATGTTGTTAACCAGCTTTTGCAAGCTATGGTTAAGCCTACCAAGCTCTTTTGGAAGGCAGGCAAGCATGTATTGCGTTATCTTAGTGGCACATCGGGATATGGTCTATGGTACAAACAGGAGGATGGAGCGAAGCTTTCTGGCTTCACTGATGCAGATTGGGCAGGGAGCCCAACGGACCGGAAGAGCACTTCTGGAGGAGTTTTCAGCATTGGGTCGACAGCAATTTCCTGGTACAGCAGGAAGCAGAGATCCGTGGCACTCAGTTCAGCAGAGGCTGAGTACATGGCAGCTAGCTTGGCCGCATGCGAGGCTATTTGGATGAGGAAGATCCTCGTTGGATTGTTCAGGTTGCATTTGGAGCCTACAATGATTTACTGTGATAACCAGAGTTGCATTAAACTCTCGGCTAATCCATTATTTCATGATAGGTCCAAACACATTGAAATCAGGTATCGTCATATCAGAACAGGAGGATGGAGCGAAGCTTTCTGGCTTCACTGATGCAGATTGGGCAGGGAGTCCAACGGACCGGAAGAGCACTTCTGGAGGAGTTTATTGGGTCGGCTACCAGCTTCGGGTACAGTAGCGAGAATCGTGGCACCAAATTCAAAGCAGAGGCTGAGCATGGCGCCTAGCTTCGTCGCATGCGAGGCGTTTGATGAGGAAGATCCTCGCAGATTGTTCAAAGCTTGCATTTGAGCTTCAAGGATCTGATCATGGGATAACTGTGAGTTGCATTAAACTCTCGGCCAATCCAGTATTTCATGATAGGTCCAAACACATCGACATCAGGTATCATCATATCAGAGATTGTGTTCAGCGGAGAATCATGATGCTTTCATATGTTCCCACGGAGGATCAGGATGCCGACATCCTGACGAAGGCGCTCACCAGGAGCAAGTTTGAATTCCACAGAGGCAGGATAGGGGTTGCAGATAATCCATATCTTGCTGAGAGGGAGTGTTGAAAATGCAGCAAGATGATGGAGCTTAGTGAAATGAAGTCGCCTTCACTAAGTGGGCCCGCAGGCAAATTCTGGAGCAAAATCTATTTTTAGACTATGTCTATTTTTAGACATATGGAGCATGGTTCGGGGATTCCAGTTTGAGATTCTTGAAGTATGTGTCATGTTGGTAAAAATAGATGAGACTCTATTTTGAGGTCAAAGAGGTCGAAGTCTATTTTTAGACTGCCTCTCCTTAAAACAGGGAAGTCAAATATTATTTACCCTTAATAATATTTAGACTATAAACAGCAGTTTACTCTCTTGGAGCACTTCAGTTCGAGCTACAGAAGTGGCTCATGCATCTGACAGAGGAATCACGTGGTTCCCAATGGTTTGATGGCATCATGCATGGTTGACTTCAGTTGGACTTCAGTGGCAGAAGTTTGGAGGAGTTAATGAGACAGCTAGTGGAGTTGTGTTCTGTTTATTTTAGTTGAACTGATTGCGATTAGTTTAACTAGCTAATCAATTAGTTATGAGTGGAGTGAATTAAATATTATTTAATTCATTAATTAGTAACTCATTATTCAACTCAAGAACACATCAGTTCACTACAGTGCATGATCAGTTCAGTGGAGACCAGGGAAAGAGGTAGATGAAAGGGTGGAGTTAGCTATCAGTTGTGACTATACTGTTGCTATTTGCAACACACAGATAGGTGGAGTAAGCCCATGAGGATTACGCAGTTCAGGCTGGTGGTTTATCTATATAAAGAGGCCATCCCATAGCATTGAAACACGCAATAGAGGCAAGGCAATTGGCGGTGAGTTTTGAACCAGTAACCTGTTCAAAACTGAGCTAGATTGTGAGTAATTGTATGAGAAAGTACTGAGTACTTGTGAGGAGTATTGTACTAAGTTTGTTACTTGATTTCTCCATTATAATATACACAATAGCTGTGGGGTTTTCAGCTATAAGCTTTCCCCATACATACTGTGTTAATGTGTATGATGATTTGATGTGTTATCGCTTGATTTTATTTCCGCATGTTTGATGATCTGAGTTGATCTGAAGTGGAAGAGATTATGTGTTGCATATAAATTCGAATTGTATGTGATCAGGATAGTCTCGGTGGATAATTAATCATTATTCAGCAAATTTCTACATATACTATATTATTTATAATGTAAAAGAGGCGATAGAAAGATTTAGCAACAATGAAGCTTCAATTAGAGTGGAAGGAAATATTTAATCCTTGTAAATTAATCATGGAGTAATGTTGCTTTTGTGTCACCTTCTTTTAATCAATCTATGGATTGGATGTGTGTCTGTAGCCTATCAAAGTTTTAGCCAAAATCAATGTCATGGGTGTTGTTGTTACCCCAAAATGGCAAATTATGGGGACTTGGATGGTGATTTGAAGCATTCAAGGATTGATAGTTTTATTCGTAAGCCCAAGCCTAAGATCACAAACAATTTTCTTGGGATTTCAAAGGCACAACCTAGAAATTGGTTGGTGAAATCTCCACAGGTGAGATGTGCTATCCATTTCACTTAAATTTCTTTTTTTTCTTCTAAAAGGACTTTTATATTATCATGGTTCCCATATTTACAAAACTTAGAACCTAGAAGTTCAAAACTAGCACATAAATGAACTTAACATGAAAATGGTTAATGAAATTATATTGTTTTTCCTAGAAGAATGTCTCTCTTTCCACCTCCTTGAAGAGTGTCACTCTACTCTAGTTCCACCTCCTCCATTGTCATTCCCATTCCTCTTGCTCTAACACTAGACTGTACCAAAGGAACTGACAATGACGCCTTTCTGATAACTGAAAATTCCTTCTTCAATCCTAATAACAACCTACTTTTGCTCATCAGTCGTTAAAATCTAACAAGTGGAGTCCTCTTCAAAGATTTGTATGCCCCTTTCTAACGTCTCTGGGTGGCTTTAGAAATCTATCATCTACATATTCTTATCGAGAAGCAATTATGTTGCACTCATAAAAATGATTAACAATGCTTGCATTGGAGTGAGTGGCAAGATAATCTTCCCAAATCTTTTATTCCTTCGGTGTACCTTTGCACCTTTAGGGGCAATTGCTAGTTATTGACAAATGAATTTGTTTGTCCATAGAGTTTTGTTGAACTTCAACGAAGCAAAGGGCTTAATTCTTCTTGTGTTAGGACAAATCCAAATGTCCATGAAAAATCAACTTGGTTAGAAATAAGTAGGACTTTTCATTTAAAAATAGAAATAAAGATAAAGGGGAAAAAATGACTAATATCATTAAAAAAATATATCATCATTTGTGTTAAGATATTTTTATTTTTATTAATATAAATTTATTTAAGAAAAAATAAAAACTAGTCCGAGGGTTAGCTTAATTGGTTCGTTTCTCGTAGTTAAAGCACCTTCCTAATGGGAGGTCATGGGTTTAATTCTCCTCGACACTCTTGGAGTTAGGTTTTGCTAATGAGCTGATGGAAAGTGATATATTTGGGCGGATTTGCTAAGTTGGTTTCCGTGGACATAGTGGCCATCGATCTTCGATGTCCGTGAACCACACATTAAAAAAAAATAGTTTAAAAAAATGAAATTAAGGATTGGTGAAAAAAAAAAAACAATTTTAAAAAACTTAAAATTGATAATTAAATAAACAAATATTATCATATACATTTTTTCTATTTATATTTATCTTTCAAAATTACCTATGTGTGTGTGGAGCATATAATTTCATAAAATATTAATTAGCATATAATACAAATCTCAAAAAGAATTTGGAACTTAAGGAGGGCTATTATGAGGCCTCTTCCAACACTATGAAGGAGAATTTTTATGGTTTAATGCTTGGTTTTTTTTAGATTGATCAAAGGACAATGGTGGGTGAGAGTGCTTTGGAAAGTAGTGTGACCATTATTAATCAAAAGTAAAAGATTAAGTAGTTCAAGCATATATGGGTATCCATTTTCCCAATGATAATGTCCAAAATGCAAAGACTCTCATTGATCTTATGGCATCTAACAAGAAAACTTTTAGGGGCTAATATTCACAGATGGGCTAATTTTCCATGGTTTTTTCAAAAAAAAGATTCGCCAATTTCCATTTTTTCTTAAAATGATTCACCTTAATTTTATATTATCTAATTGTTTTATCTTAAAAATCGCCAATTTTTTTATAAACACTATATAAAATCATTAGAAAATTGTATATGTTTACAAAAATATTGCCAAACATTTTACAATTTGCATATTAGGAACTAATATGATTCCCCAAGGTTTCTAAACTTTAAGATAAATTTACATCCTTATAATTTTCTCTGGTATCTAATGAAAAATACTTAGGGGGGGGTGGGGGTGTGTGAATTAGTCTTTTAAATTCACTTCCAGAATTTATATTCTGAAATATGTACGTTATTTTTATTAAAGCAACTTGTGTATGTACGCCACTTCAGAGAAGGAAACCAACGTATATTCAGTTTACTGATTTTTCATGTATTCCATCAGATGATTATCTTTAATCATTGCATCAGTAGATTAATTATTTTTCAGTTGACAGTAAAGAACATAAATAAACCACAACAAACACACATAGAACACCAAGATTTTTAGGTGGAAACCTAATGTGAGAGAAAACCATTGTTGTTGTTGTCTTTGTCTTATTTCTTATGATACGAAGAAAAACATTACATTTGTACTCATGCAGACTCTTGTCAATATGCAGGCATCCACCTACATAAGGATACAATATTTTCTTGTTCTCCAGCACCCACTAGAAGGGAGCTACAACCCCCTGAACTCATTCTCAGATCCTACTGGAAGGGAGCCCCTACCCCTCTTTTTGAAGGTTGCAACCCTCAGCTCCTTGTGGACCACTTTTCAAAATATTTTAGACTGGATCCACCTGTCAAAAAATCATCACACAACTAGTAGGTCACCTTTCATCAAGTTTTCAAACTAGACCCATATCAACCATAAACCCAAACAAACTAAAGCACTGAATCTGAGATATTGTCACACTGCAAATCAACTAAAATTCTGAAGCATCAAGTCACTGAATTCATAACCCAACCAGAAATAATAAATAAAAAATTATGTATGTGAATGTACTGAATAAGACTCGTGTATATACGTGTTTTCTCTGTATAACACATGCGTATAGATCTTAGAATATTGAACACTAAATCATTAATTACTGAACCATACATAGACTATTACACCAATTACAAATCCCTGAACCAATCACTGATTTATGGACCAATTGTAGATCATAGATCATACCCCAGTCAAACTTATGTACCATTAAAACCAATCAATTCAACCAATTCACCTCAATTTTCACTATCAGAGATAGATCATCATGTTAGAGACATCATTGACGAACAAGAACAATTAAACCAGACAACATCAATCATCAGATCAAACCCTAGTTTGTATACGCGACTTCCACAAGGAATATTTGTGTATGTATGCATTTATCATGTACAACACCCACATACAGATATGCACATACTGAAAATTATTTCGCATAATATATACACAACCCTACAAGATGGATCTATATATGTACCCATCTATTCCCAAACATACTTGCGTATAAATATGAAAAACTTTCGTTTCAAACACAATTTCACTTTCCGCAATCTTTATTGTCAGTACTACTGACTTCTGAATAAATCATTTAAATCACAATATCACAGTTTCATCATTATTAGCTACTAGATGTTAGCCACCTATAATAATTTTTCAAGCAAACAGGTGGCTAAATATGTTTCTGAGCCTTCAAGAGAAACATTTCCTTTGTAAATCTATCATTCTTGAAGCCTCCATGTGTTTGCTATCCTTCATAATTATCTTCACTACTGTTTCCATTAATGAATCCTGTTGTTTACCATAGAAAAAATTGTTCATGAGGCCCCATTTTCCCTCATTTCACCTCTCCATTTCACTCTCTAAGTTTCATCCATAAAGGACCTTCACTTTACTTCTAAATCATCCTAAACCCCATTTAAACCTTATATTGAATCCCTTTATGTGGTTTAAAAATCCCTCCTTCCATCTATCAGAACCTCCAAATTCTTCAAAAAACCCTTCAAAATCCTTAAAAATATTCATTTTCGCATCAAGGCCTTAAGCCCCTTGGGCCTTAGCCCCAGCTCCTTTTCCCTGCATATGACCCGAAGCCCCGCAATCGAGCACTAAAGGGCTTAGAAAATTTTCTGAAACTTTACTCCCCTTTGTTTTTCATTATCCCGTCGTATAATGTTGAAAGCAAATCTAGACCGTTGATCTCTGCAGATCAACGGCCATCGGGCTACCTATTCTCCGCCCCATCATTATACCTTATCTTTTCTCCTGTTCAAATTTCTCCGCCCCCTTATTCCATCTCAACCGTCCGATCATCTGATCTAACGGTCGAGACTTAACCTGACGAAACCCATTTTTCGATTGATTTTTCACCCCGCCACTTAACATTTCCGCTACACGACAAAACTAATGTCGGTCTCACCAGAACCCTCCGTTCGCACAGCTTTCCCATTGCAATTTTTCCGCACCGTCGGATCTGGGTCCTTCGATCCGACGGCTGACGTTCCATTTTCGCAAAACTTTTGCGCCTACAGTTTAACACCAAAAAGTTTTGCGAAAAGGGCGGTTTTGGGAGGGACAGGTGTCAATTAACGTATGGAATCGCATTTTTGTTTGGCAATACCGCCTCCCCTCATTTTAATTTGCGAAAACCGCTACCGGTTTTCTGCGATACCGCTCCCCCCCCCCCGGCGCAATGTAATTTCTCGTTTGATCCTGACCGTCGATCTCTAGGATCGAACGGTCCACATTACGTCGCGATTTCATTTCGACCACCATTCATCCAATCTTCCAAATGACTTCATCGATGAATCCCCACCGTTGATTGTCCTAATCTAGCGGTCCGCACTCATCCTCACACCCAAACCCCATCAAACCTATTTTTTCCCTCCGACAGGTTTTTCAGCCCATTTTTCCGCTACATCCATTCTTTTTCTCACTACTCCTTCATCCCCACGAGCCCCTGAAGCAATCCTCCCTCACTCCCGCTGGTTTTTATAATGTGCTTTCATTTTTTGCAGGGTTCAAAGGTGGTAAATTCATTCCGTCTCCACAGTGTAGAAATTTGAATAACTGATATATTATTCACCGAGATTCTCCTGATCACACACTATTTTAGCTTCATGCACAATACAAAATCTCTTCTACCATTGATCATTACATGCGGAAATAAAATCAATTTCATGCACACATTAAAACCACAAACAATCACACATATGAACACATTATTTCATGGGAAAGCTTAAAGCTGAAAACCCCAACTATCTGTATATTATATGTCATGGAGATCATGTAACAATCATTGTACAAAGCTCCTCACAAGCTCTCAGCACAACCTCGAATTACTACACACTATCAAGCTAGATCTAGCAAAACACATGCTCCAATATTTTACCACTTGATAGCCAGCCTCTATTGCGTAATCAATGCTATGGGATGGCTCATTAAATAGCATAAACCACCTAGCTTGTACTATGCAATCCTCATGGGCTTCTCCAATTATCTGTGTGTTGCAAATAGCAACTGTATAGTCACAACTGATAGTTAACCTGCTCTTTCACCTATCTCTGCACTGGTCTCCACTGAAACTGTCCATGCACCGGCACCAATGTATTCTTTAGTTGGACACGAGTTTATAATTATTGAATTAATTAATAATTAATTCATTAATTCACTCTTCACTAGTGTATTAATCAGCTAGGACTAAATACAACTAGTTCAACTATGTTTAGATTAGTTAAAATGAATACAACTCACTCACTCTCAATCAACTCCACCAAACTCTATCACATGAGTTCTAACTGAAGTCTCCATGCAATAGCTCCACTTAACCCTCAGTAATAGGATAATTCATTCTGTCAGCTCTTGTGCCACATCTGTGCACTTAACTGAAGTGCTCCAAGAGAACAAGATAATGTTTAGTCCAAATATTATTAAGAGCTAATAATATTCGACATATCTATTTTTAGACTGGAAATCTAAAAATAGATTCTGCCCAGTATGTCTAAAAATAGAAGTCCATCTATTTTTTCCAACTTGACCAACCATCCACAAATAGCATCCTGCAACTCATAGAACATGATCCATATGTCTAAAAATGGACATAGTCTAAAAATAGACTTTGCGCCAAAAATAGCCTGCGGGCCCACTTAGTGAAGGCGACTTCTGACCCCTGGCACAGAAAGACAGTCCGAGATCCAAAGATAGCAGAGGAAGACACCACTAAGGAGGTTTAAAAGCATGTTTACCGAAGATCAGCGTTGTTAACCCTGACATAAACCCTCTGGCACCTCTGTAGCTTGTATATTCTCACAAACAGGTCAGCAGAAAGTTTAAAGTGTATGAGAAGAAGATTAAAAGGATCAGCGCATTGTACTTAAAGCCTAATCCACAGTTACAGACATAAAGGACACAGATGAAGACTCGAAGATGATCAAGGAGGCTTAATAAAGCCTAAAGCACCCATCAAGCCATGTCAATGATTTAATATCAGCAGAATGTTCCTTTCCTAAGAAGGACAAGTTCCCACAACATTCTCTATTCCTCATTGAGCCCATAACAGTTATTATTCTGACAGAAAACTCCTAGAACTGTCAGTGCATTGGTTATAAATTATGGAAGACCTGAAAGACAAGATCTTCACCTTACTTGTCACAGAAGATAAAACAGAGTACTACAGCCAAAGAGTACTTCAAGAACGTACCCTTGGAGTTATTCTCAATCTGACGAAGACCCCTAATTCATCTAAAGGGTACTGAAAGTTAATGTAAAGATATTAAAACAGAATGGGCTTCAAAAACACTTCTCCCTCTGTTTTAATGAATCATTTAAGTTCTATCTACCACTACTATCACTCTTTCACCTATAAGAACTCATGAGAAATACATTGAAAATGTTGGTTGGTTGTTGGAAAATCATTGATTGTAAGTTGTTTCACTGAGTTAGAGTCTTGTGAGTAGTAATTGTAAATAGGCTGGAGATGATTTCTGGATGATATCAAGCTATTGGACAATAATGTATGTGACTGGTTTTGCTCTTCTAATATGACAAGCATGTTCATTGGATCCTGATCTAAATCAATGATGATGCGTTCTTTCTTCGTTATTGTTTTCCCTCTATTTTTCACCATGTTTCACTTTCTCTAATAAGAATCAATAATTTTAACTTAGGATATACTGCTGCAAGTACCCTAATGTTTCCTGCACTTTCTTATCTTTAATGTTTTCTGCTAATTGTGTATCTTAGAACAAATTCAACATAATTTAACCAATATAGAAGTTGGTTTGTCCATGCTTACTGATGTATGAATTTAGAGTTTGTTTCTTAGATGTTCTTGTTTGGTTCTACTGAAAGAATTAGGAAACAGGGAGATTTAGAGTTAGCCCTGTCCCCTAGGTTCCTTTTCCAACAGTTAGCCTTTCCAAGATCCCTTTGAGTTGAATGCCAAAAGCAGCGAAGGTTAAAAGTATTTCTTTGATCTTAGGTTTCACTCTGTGTTCGAATTAAATGTTTTCTATTGTCTGAAAGTAGTCAGGAGGACTGCTAGATTGTTGTCTTCGGAGTTAGCCTCATCAGGAGTCTAGATCATAGAGGTTTAAGGCATGCCCTGTCCCTAGATTTACTCCGAAGTGGTCACCTTGGAAGGTTTTCCTTGTCATTCCCATTCATTTCCTTATTGTTTCATCCCATACTATCATCTTAAGAGATCCTCTGATTTAGATGACTAGCCCTTTGAAAGCCTTGGATATCTGAATTGCAAGTAAACCCTTTTATGACCCCATTGCCCAATGGACTTGTGTTCTCTTTGAATTATCTCCCCATTGCCAAAAATCTTTCTCCACACATCCCTTTACCTTATATTGAACCCTTCTTTCATGTTTCCCAACCAAACAAACAAAACAAAAAACCCTTGTGCCTTATATCTAGCTTAATACCTAGTTATTCAATTTGAGATATTGAGTGGTAATTGTTAGAATTTAGAGATTTTATTTTGAGAAATAGTAAATCCATTTCGTTATTTAATTTGAGATATTGGTTGGTTTGAAACATCTACTTAAAATTCAAATACATTGGTTGGTTAGAAACATCTACTTGTAATGCAAATATATTGGTTGACTTGAAACATCTACTTAAAATTCAAATACATTGATTGGTTTGAAATGTCTATTTAAAATTAATGGTGTGATTTATTTAACAGAAGTATCTAAATCACAAACATTTAAACTCAAAAATTTGACACAGTAAAAGTGAAAATTGCGTCACGCTTACAATACTAACGAATTTTCACTGTGTCAAATTTTTGAGTATTGTAAATGGTTAGCTTATCACAATTGCAATAGTAAATTGTGTCACGCTTACAATACTAACGAATTTTCACTGTGTCAAATTTTTGAGTTTAAACGTTTGTGATTCAGATACTTCTTTTGTTGAATAAATCACACAATTTACTATTGTAAATGTGATAAGCTACCATTTACTAGTATTGTAAGCGTGACACAATTTACTATTGCAAATGTGATAAGCTAACCATTTACTTCTTATTAAGATTTACAATTTTACTTTTATGATGAATGAATGAATAAGAACTCATTAAATGAGTGTTAAAAATGTGTTTGAAGAACCAGTAATTTATTCAAATTTGTCAAATATATATTTGTTAATATCTCTAACGTGTTTGAATTAATCATTCTCTCATTATGAATAGATTGTTCAAACTTGTTGCGTAATAAATTTTGCAAAGTAAACACTAATTGATAGTAACATTTCAGTATCTTCAGGATAGAAATTTTAGCTTGATGGCAATCACCAATCTTGATGATAAATTTTAAGTAGTAAACACTCTTCAGTGTTGCAAATATGTTTAACTACTCATTCACTGTCAAAATATATGACAAGGTGAAACTGGTTCTACAATTCTTTTCAGGAAATCTACGGTAACCTGGAAATCTCCAGTAACCTGCTAATATTGCAAACATGAAACATGATGAGTTAACCATTTACTTATGAATGAATAAATAAGTTAATCAAAGTTTTTGGTTAATTAATATTGCACAGTGAACTTATTAAATGGGTGTTGTAAATGTGTATGAGTTAATCATTTACTTATAATTAGAATAAAAAATGTTATCAGTGAAGAGCAAGTAATTTATTCAAACTTATCAAATAAAATTTATTTGAATAAATATTGGTCACTATCGCAAACATGAAACATGATGTGTTAACCATTTATTTATGAATGAATAAATAAGTTAATCAAAGTTCTTGGTTAATTAATATTGCATAGTGAACTTATTAAATCGGTGTTGTAAATGTGACTTATAATTAGAGTAAAAAATGTTATCAGTGAAGAGCAAGTAATTTATTCAAACTTATCAAATAAAATTTATTTGAATAAATATTGGTCACTATCGCAAACATGAAACATGATGAGTTAACCATTTACTTAGGAATGAATAAATAAGTTAATCAAATTTCTTAGTTAATTAACATTGCACAATGAACTTATTAAATAGGTGTTGTAAATGTGTTTGAGTTAATCATTTATTTATAATTAGAGTAAAAAATGTTAGTATTTTATTGTCATTATGGTAGAAAATTGTGCCCTGGTAATGAATGAATAAATAGTTCAAATTTGTTGGCTAATACATTTTGCAAAGTAAACACTAATTGATGTTACATAATTTGTTAAAAGTAACATTGCAATATCTTTAAGATGGAAATGAATCGTCAAACTTGTGAGTTCATCTCTTAATCATTTTAAGATAGAATTTTTACCTCGATGATGAGTGAATGGATCGCTCAAAATCTTATTCAATTACAAATTTTACACAACAATATTGCAAATATGTTTTAGTTAACAATTCATTTATAGTTAGAATAATGTAAAGCGAATGAATTTTTCAAACTAGTTAAGTAATATAAAATTTTACTTAAATGGAGAGTGAATAAATTGCTCAAACTTGTTAACTCATAAATTTTACACAATAAATACTTGGCATTTAAAATTTACATGAATGAAAAGTGGATAAATAGTTCAAAAGAAAACATTCATCATTATTGCAAAAGTGTTCGAGTTACTTTGATGACCAGGGTATGAATAGTTGAAACTTCTTTGATGATAAAGTAAACACTTGTCATTATTTGCAAATGTATTTGTGTTAAGAAGAGTGAATGAATCATTGAAACTTCTTTGATGATAAATTAAACACTTGTTATTATTGCAAATGTGTTTGAGTTATATTGATGACTATTGAATAAATCTTGAAACTTCATTGATAATAAAAAAAACACTTATCACTATTGCAAATGTGTTTGATTGAACAAACAACTAAAATTCTATTACCCATAAATTTTACACAACAAACACTCTTATTTCAAATGTGTTTGAGTTACTTATTATTTCAAATGTGTTTGAGTTAATTATTGACTAATAGTTCAATTCGAAAATTTTATCATCCTAATGAAAAATGAATGGATTGCTCAAACTTATTTGAATAAAAAAATTTATCATGATAAAAAGTGAATTAATTATTAAAATTGTTAACTCAATGACTCATAAGTTATTTAAAATAATCACTAATCAATATTGCAAATGTGTTTCATTGAACCATTAGCTTAAAGTTACAATAAACATTGGTTTGTATAAAAAATATATTTAACTAATCATGAAATAAATCATTAATAAAAATTGAATAAATCACTCAAACTTATTAATTAAGAAATTTTATACCAGGAAACTAATCACTATTTTTAAGAAATACCTTTCACATTATTAAAAACATAACATTAATCATTATTTAAAAAAAAAAAAAAAACAAATCTTATCCAATCAAAATCTTAACAAAACTTATATTAAACTTATAGCTTAACAAAACTTATAGCTTATTGTGTTTCATTTGTAAATTTTATTATAATTGATTAAAAAAATAGATTAAACATTTTATGTGATGACTATTTCAAAAAAATGCAAAAAATGACAAAGCTTTTAATTTATATTATGTTTAAAATGAATTTTATATTACAAAACACTCCATACATAAATTTTAAATTCTGTTTTGTAATATATTTAGCTTTTATATTAATATTTATAAATTTTATTTTAATGAAAAAAATCATTATGATTGATAAATTTTACATAATAATTATTTATTTATCATTATAATAAATATTGATTTATGAAGAAAATATGTTTAATTAATCATTACATAAATCCCTAATAAAAAATTCAAAATTCAAAATTTATTAAGTAATAGATTTTACAAAATGAACAATGACTATTATTCGATTAAATGTCTTGCATAATGTGAGAAAGATAATAATGCTTATCATTCTTTCAAGAAAAAACTTATCTAGTGAAAAACATAATAATGTCTATATCTTATTATATTTTATTTTAAAAAACAATTTTAAACGTTTTATATTTTGAAATATTTAAAAATATATATAAATTTTGAAATTTTAATTTATTAAAAATTTTAAATTATTAATTTAATAAAAGAAAATTTTAAAACACACATTTACACCTAGATAGAATATTTTGTACAAATATATCTTTTTGAAATAATCATATAGCTCAAAGAACATGGTCAACGAGTTTAGAACCAATTAGTGTGGTAAAAATATCTTTGTACAATATATAAATAACAGAAGCCAAATTTCAAATATAAAACATCTTGATCAGCTCACATGGATGAATTTCTTATATTTTGTTTTTTTAGTTCTTTTAATTATTGAGGACATGTTCATTATGAACTATATTCACAACTTATTTTTGTATTTAAAAATATGATTTTATATGCATTTATATGTTGATGAGGTGAGGTGAGTTTTTCTGCTTTATGTATATTAGCGGTTTTGGTTTATTATTGAGCTCTCATGGATATATTTCTAACTTTGTATTGATCAATAAATATATATATATTGATCAATTACTTAATTTAATTATTATTATTATTATTAAATAATTTTATATTATAAATATTTAATTTTTATATTTAATTATAAATAAAAATATATCTAATTTTATTTAAATAATATATTTTTTTTATTAAAACTAATTTTATAATATACTTAATAATTTTAAGTCCAAAATATTCTATTAAAAATAAAAATTAACCACTTTAAATCTAAGAAAATATATTTTTCACCTTCTCCAAAATGAAACATTAAAATAATTAAAACATCAAACGTGAAGTATACAATTTTCTTTTTTACTAACTGAAATAAGATAAAATATATAACTTTTCAAAACTCTAATCGTAATATAAAGCTAACATGAGAGAATATACTTTTATTTAGATGTAGCTTTCCACGTAGTAAACCACATTGTCCTCTCTCCACAGATAAAACTAAATCACGGAAATAATTATATTTTTGATATATTTTCCCAATTATTTAAAAACAGAAATTTTCTAGCCATAATCTCTCAAACACCAATTTAAACTACCTCCCATATCGAGTCATAGCACCATTGTTTCCCCTATTAAGTCACACAATCTAACAATGGTGGGACATTGATTCTAGTTTATTTTTCATACCAAGATATGATTAAACCCTTAACATGGCCCTATCCATGTGCTCATGCAATACCCAAATTATAATCCCATGAGAAAGAAAGCTTGGCTATAAATTTACTAATGAGGACAAAGAATAATATCATAAAATAAACCTTAAAGAGCCAACAACCTTTCCATATATGATTGATGTAGATTTATATCATGGAAATTTCTTTTCCATAAAAAAATCATAAAGATCTTAGAAAGTAGTTAATCATTTTCGACATTTACAATCCTTCTTTTATATATATATATATATTTATTTATTTATTGGCAAGATTCTTGTTCTTGTACATTTAAAAAATGTGTCACATGTCATTTTTATTTTTTAAAATAAATATTATTTAAAATGAAAATTTAATAAAAATATATTATTATATAAAATTATTTAAAATTATATATAATTTTGTTATTATATAATAATTTGTATTATTAAATTATTTTTAAATTTTATAAATTAAATTATTTTTTATATATAAATTTTAGATGTAAATGTTTTTTACTAAGTAAATTTGACTAATAAGATCTGTGTATTTTTATTTTCCTCTCTCTAAATAAAAATTGACACTTAACTGTCATGAAATTAGTTAGGAAATGTCTTGTCCTTTAAAGTTTTTTAAATCTCATCCTAAATTTAAAAAGAAAGATTATAATCTCTAAATTTTGAGATATTCTAATTTTTCATTGGTTTTTAAATTAATTTATCACAAAATTAAGTTTTATTGGTTTTTGATAAATAAATCTATAAAAATATTAGAATAATAATTTATATTTTTTATATTCAAATGTTTTAAAATCAATTTATAATAAAAAATTATTATTTATTATACAAAATTCTAATATATATTATTAATATATATAAAAATTTACACGTGACACTACATATGGAATTTGCTCAGAAGTGCATGTCCTTTAAAGTTTTCTAAATCCCTTCTTTAAAAAAAAAAATCTTGAGATATTTTAATTTTTCATTGGTTTCTAAGTTAATTTATTATAAAATTAAGATTGATTGAGTTTTAAAAAATAAATCTATAAAAATATTAGAATAATATATATATATATATATATATATATATATATATATATATATATATATATATATATATATATATTAAAGTCAATTTATAATCAAATTTATAACATTTATATCCAAAAATTTAATATATATTATTAATATAAGTAGATGAAAATGTCTTTTGGATTAATCACATCATTAGGATTAGGTGGACATTTGGAACCAGCTAATGTGGTTCATCCTCAGGACAAGGTGGAGAAACAAATCAATCTTGGCGAATAAATAGTGGAGATGCATCATTGCCCAGAAATAGCCATTAAGAACTAGCCGTTAAGATTAGTTGTTAAGAACTAGCCGTTAAGATTTTTGTTAAGAACTAGCTGTTATAAAGTTATTTAATTGAAAATAATAAATTAACCAAATTTTATTAAAAAAGGGTTAAGAAATTATAAAATATAGTAAGGAATAGGGAGGGTAATTATTTATTTATTTTTAAAGAATTAGTCATATATCTAAGTATTTTGTATTCTTTTATTATGATTATACTATATTATTGATAATGTAAAAGAGGCGAGAGAAAGATTTAGCAACAATGAAGCTTCAATTAGAGTGGAAGGAAATATTTAATCCTTGTAAATTAATCATGGAGTAATGTTGCTTTTGTGTCACCTTCTTTTAATCAATCTATGGATTGGACGTGTGTCTGTAGCCTATCAAAGTTTTAGCCAAAATCAATGTCATGGGTGTTGCTGTTACCCCAAAATGGCAAATTATGGGGACTTGGATGGTGATTTGAAGCATTCAAGGATTGATAGTTTTATTCGTAAGCCCAAGCCTAAGATCACAAACAATTTTCTTGGGATTTCAAAGGCACAACCTAGAAATTGGTTGGTGAAATCTCCACAGGTGAGATGTGCTATCCATTTCACTTAAATTTCTTTTTTTTCTTCTAAAAGGACTTTTATATTATCATGGTTCCCATATTTACAAAACTTAGAACCTAGAAGTTCAAAACTAGCACATAAATGAACTTAACATGAAAATGGTTAATGAAATTATATTGTTTTTCCTAGAAGAATGTCTCTCTTTCCACCTCCTTGAAGAGTGTCACTCTACTCTAGTTCCACCTCCTCCATTGTCATTCCCATTCCTCTTGCTCTAACACTAGACTGTACCAAAGGAACTGACAATGACGCCTTTCTGATAACTGAAAATTCCTTCTTCAATCCTAATAACAACCTACTTTTGCTCATCAGTCGTTAAAATCTAACAAGTGGAGTCCTCTTCAAAGATTTGTATGCCCCTTTCTAACGTCTCTGGGTGGCTTTAGAAATCTATCATCTACATATTCTTATCGAGAAGCAATTATGTTGCACTCATAAAAATGATTAACAATGCTTGCATTGGAGTGAGTGGCAAGATAATCTTCCCAAATCTTTTATTCCTTCGGTGTACCTTTGCACCTTTAGGGGCAATTGCTAGTTATTGACAAATGAATTTGTTTGTCCATAGAGTTTTGTTGAACTTCAACGAAGCAAAGGGCTTAATTCTTCTTGTGTTAGGACAAATCCAAATGTCCATGAAAAATCAACTTGGTTAGAAATAAGTAGGACTTTTCATTTAAAAATAGAAATAAAGATAAAGGGGAAAAAATGACTAATATCATTAAAAAAATATATCATCATTTGTGTTAAGATATTTTTATTTTTATTAATATAAATTTATTTAAGAAAAAATAAAAACTAGTCCGAGGGTTAGCTTAATTGGTTCGTTTCTCGTAGTTAAAGCACCTTCCTAATGGGAGGTCATGGGTTTAATTCTCCTCGACACTCTTGGAGTTAGGTTTTGCTAATGAGCTGATGGAAAGTGATATATTTGGGCGGATTTGCTAAGTTGGTTTCCGTGGACATAGTGGCCATCGATCTTCGATGTCCGTGAACCACACATTAAAAAAAAATAGTTTAAAAAAATGAAATTAAGGATTGGTGAAAAAAAAAAAACAATTTTAAAAAACTTAAAATTGATAATTAAATAAACAAATATTATCATATACATTTTTTCTATTTATATTTATCTTTCAAAATTACCTATGTGTGTGTGGAGCATATAATTTCATAAAATATTAATTAGCATATAATACAAATCTCAAAAAGAATTTGGAACTTAAGGAGGGCTATTATGAGGCCTCTTCCAACACTATGAAGGAGAATTTTTATGGTTTAATGCTTGGTTTTTTTTAGATTGATCAAAGGACAATGGTGGGTGAGAGTGCTTTGGAAAGTAGTGTGACCATTATTAATCAAAAGTAAAAGATTAAGTAGTTCAAGCATATATGGGTATCCATTTTCCCAATGATAATGTCCAAAATGCAAAGACTCTCATTGATCTTATGGCATCTAACAAGAAAACTTTTAGGGGCTAATATTCACAGATGGGCTAATTTTCCATGGTTTTTTCAAAAAAAAGATTCGCCAATTTCCATTTTTTCTTAAAATGATTCACCTTAATTTTATATTATCTAATTGTTTTATCTTAAAAATCGCCAATTTTTTTATAAACACTATATAAAATCATTAGAAAATTGTATATGTTTACAAAAATATTGCCAAACATTTTACAATTTGCATATTAGGAACTAATAAGATTCCCCAAGGTTTCTAAACTTTAAGATAAATTAACATCCTTATAATTTTCTCTGGTATCTAATGAAAAATACTTAGGGGGGGGTGGGGGTGTGTGAATTAGTCTTTTAAATTCACTTCCAGAATTTATATTCTGAAATATGTACGTTATTTTTATTAAAGCAACTTGTGTATGTACGCCACTTCAGAGAAGGAAACCAACGTATATTCAGTTTACTGATTTTTCATGTATTCCATCAGATGATTATCTTTAATCATTGCATCAGTAGATTAATTATTTTTCAGTTGACAGTAAAGAACATAAATAAACCACAACAAACACACATAGAACACCAAGATTTTTAGGTGGAAACCTAATGTGAGAGAAAACCATTGTTGTTGTTGTCTTTGTCTTATTTCTTATGATATGAAGAAAAATATTACATTTGTACTCATGCAGACTCTTGTCAATACGCAGGCATCCACCTACATAAGGATACAATATTTTCTCGTTCTCCAGCACCCACTAGAAGGGAGCTACAACCCCCTGAACTCATTCTCAGATCCTACTGGAAGGGAGCCCCTACCCCTCTTTCTGAAGGTTGCAACCCTCAGCTCCTTGTGGACCACTTTTCAAAATATTTTAGACTGGATCCACCTGTCAAAAAATCATCACACAACTAGTAGGTCACCTTTCATCAAGTTTTCAAACTAGACCCATATCAACCATAAACCCAAACAAACTAAAGCACTGAATCTGAGATATTGTCACACTGTAAATCAACTAAAATTCTGAAGCATCAAGTCACTGAATTCATAACCCAACCAGAAATAATAAATAACAAATTATGTATGTGAATGTACTGAATAAGACTCGTGTATATACGTGTTTTCTCTGTATAACACATGCGTATAGATCTCAGAATATTGAACACTAAATCATTAATTACTGAACCATACATAGACTATTACACCAGTTACAAATCACTGAACCAATCACTGATTTATGGACCAATTGTAGATCATAGATCATACCCCAGTCAAACTTATGTACCATTAAAACCAATCAATTCAACCAATTCACCTCAATTTTCACTATCAGAGATAGATCATCATGTTAGAGACATCATTGACGAACAAGAACAATTAAACCAGACAACATCAATCATCAGATCAAACCCTAGTTTGTATACGCGACTTCCACAAGGAATATTTGTGTATGTATGCATTTATCATGTACAACACCCACATACAGATATGCACATACTGAAAATTATTTCGCATAATATATACACAACCCTACAAGATGGATCTATATATGTACCCATCTATTCCCAAACATACTTGCGTATAAATATGAAAAATTTTCGTTTCAAACACAATTTCACTTTCCACAATCTTTATTGTCAGTACTACTGACTTCTGAATAAATCATTTAAATCACAATATCACAGTTTCATCATTATTAGCTACTAGATGTTAGCCACCTATAATAATTTTTCAAGCAAACAGGTGGCTAAATATGTTTCTGAGCCTTCAAGAGAAACATTTCCTTTGTAAATCTATCATTCTTGAAGCCTCCATGTGTTTGCTATCCTTCATAATTATCTTCACTACTGTTTCCATTAATGAATCCTGTTGTTTACCATAGAAAAAATTGTTCATGAGGCCCCATTTTCCCTCATTTCACCTCTCCATTTCACTCTCTAAGTTTCATCCATAAAGGACCTTCACTTTACTTCTAAATCATCCTAAACCCCATTTAAACCTTATATTGAATCCCTTTATGTGGTTTAAAAATCCCTCCTTCCATCTATCAGAACCTCCAAATTCTTCAAAAAACCCTTCAAAATCCTTAAAAATATTCATTTTCGCATCAAGGCCTTAAGCCCCTTGGGCCTTAGCCCCAGCTCCTTTTCCCTGCATATGACCCGAAGCCCCGCAATCGAGCACTAAAGGGCTTAGAAAATTTTCTGAAACTTTACTCCCCTTTGTTTTTCATTATCCCGTCGTATAATGTTGAAAGCAAATCTAGACCGTTGATCTCTGCAGATCAACGGCCATCGGGCTACCTATTCTCCGCCCCATCATTATACCTTATCTTTTCTCCTGTTCAAATTTCTCCGCCCCCTTATTCCATCTCAACCGTCCGATCATCTGATCTAACGGTCGAGACTTAACCTGACGAAACCCATTTTTCGATTGATTTTTCACCCCGCCACTTAACATTTCCGCTACACGACAAAACTAATGTCGGTCTCACCAGAACCCTCCGTTCGCACAGCTTTCCCATTGCAATTTTTCCGCACCGTCGGATCTGGGTCCTTCGATCCGACGGCTGACGTTCCATTTTCGCAAAACTTTTGCGCCTACAGTTTAACACCAAAAAATTTTGCGAAAAGGGCGGTTTTGGGAGGGACATGTGTCAATTAACGTATGGAATCGCATTTTTGTTTGGAAATACCGCCTCCCCTCATTTTAATTTACGAAAACCGCTACCGATTTTCCGCGATACCGCTCCCCCCCCCCCCGGCGCAATGTAATTTCTCGTTTGATCCTGACCGTCAATCTCTAGGATCGAACGGTCCACATTACGTCGCGATTTCATTTCGACCACCATTCATCCAATCTTCCAAATGACTTCATCGATGAATCCCCACCGTTGATTGTCCTAATCTAGCGGTCCGCACTCATCCTCACACCCAAACCCCATCAAACCTATTTTTTCCCTCCGACAGGTTTTTCAGCCCATTTTTCCGCTACATCCATTCTTTTTCTCACTACTCCTTCATCCCCACGAGCCCCTGAAGCAATCCTCCCTCACTCCCGCTGGTTTTTATAATGTGCTTTCATTTTTTGCAGGGTTCAAAGGTGGTAAATTCATTCCGTCTCCACAGTGTAGAAATTTGAATAACTGATATATTATTCACCGAGATTCTCCTTGTTGTGGACAATTTTGTCACTCCTTAGAGACAGTCTAGAGTTGCCATAGACCAGTGCCTAGGACATCTTAATATAGCAAGGAGCTCATCATATAGCTTGGGTTGTCAATCCAAAAGCTCCCTTACTATCTCTTGTAAAACAAGGAAATAAGTTTTGATTGGGACCGATCTCTCTCTCAGAAGCTGATACAAAGATAAGAATAGTGTAGGGACATTATGCAAAATTCCAGTACAAAGGCATCAGACAGTTAAGAGACAGCTTACTGTAAAGAGGGCCAGTTCAGATAATATGCCACAGAAATCAAATTATCAGTCAGTGGATGCAGCGAAAGAAATAACGAGAAAATACCAGTTGATATTAGATGGATACCCAGATATACAACAAAACCATGCATGGGCTTGCCAATTCAAGAATCCATACACATCCTGGCATTTTAAAAGCACCCTCCTAAAACAACTGATATAGCAGAAAATATGGAAGAGATGAACATGGAACAGTATATCATGACTAGGCCTATTTAAAGCGCTTGACTAATTCTAGAAAGGGCATCAACAAGGATGAATCCTTACTGCAAACTAGCGAGCCACTCACATTCTAGAACATGATACAAGAAGATAAATAGCATGAAATGAGATATTGTATTAACACATAAGATAAAATTACATACTGTGAAATACCAAAGACCAGAATCCTCATTACAGTTATAACTCCTCCTCACTGAGACCCTACGGGCTCTGAACCTTCATACAGAAATATTACAAAATGTATACAACAGCCTTTTCACTGCACCGTCTGCTGATATAAATCTGGAACCCCTCTAATGTCTTATTTCTGGGCTTTTATAGAAAAGAAAGAGAATTCTCGAGAAGGAGGTAGGTGGAACACACTTAATGACTTAATTTGAATAAAAATGGCGGAAAACATTCGCGCCCATACCATGAATGACTACCATATTAATGACTGTACTTTGCTGGAGGGGAAAATCTACTGCAATAAAGCCTTGAGGTCACTTGTGTTCGTGCATGGTACTCTCGGCCCCTTGAGCCTGGAGTCGGAATTTATATTTTTCGGTGCCGGACATTGAACTCCTTGATCTTCTGTTGATATTCTTTGTAACCTCATTTATGTTTTCAGCTACCATCACCCGCCCCTTTGAATTGCCCTGGGGATTCAATAAATGTTCATTTAGCTTCCATAAACGATGGTCTTATCAGCACATCTCCCCAGGTTTTTTCTCCATTATTCTGCACCTGCTGAATGATCCTTTGAAATGCATTTGGTCTCCGTTAATGGGAATGGAAATTAATGGAGGCTCCCTGTTGCTACAACCTGCAAAAATCCACAAACATTTTAAGGAAAACAGGCACTGAGATAATGGCGTGATGAGTTACATGTGTGTGAAGGTGAAGACACGCAGAAATGGTGAACAATGGGGAACAGTGGAAAACACAAGAGAATGGTGGAGACGTGAAAGGCAGCGGTAGGATTTACAATGGAATGGCAATAAATAAACAAGGAAGAGGTATATAACATGAATTTTGTGATAATATGTGTCAACGGAGAACACAAATGACTGGGGTGGATGTAGGTGACACGCGGGCGTACGAGAGGATTAGCGGAAGGGATGACGTGGATATCATGGAGTGGGACCTGGGGATCTAATCGCAATCGGGAATCATAAGAGGGAGAGGGGAGGGATGACACACATATAACTTCCGATGCGATTGGGGGCGAATCCCCTTTTAAAACTGAATTTCCAATGACTTTCTGATTTACCAAGGAAAAAGCCTTTTATACGGACAGGCGGAAGTATCATATGGTGGGGTCCAGCAGGTCAATCGCGATCGGAGATCGGGGCATGGAGGTGATTACAATCGCAACTAGGAGGAAGTGTGACGCGATCGATCGAGGAGGATGGAGCGATCGGGGAGGTGGGGTAATCAGAGAGGTGTGATGACCCGATCAATCGCATCGCAAATGTTTGCGATGGATTCATCAGAACAGTTGTAACTCAACTCTCGATTGGAACGGACATTGCAATTGCGATTCATAAACGATGTTTTATATACATAAAACTTTATAATGAAGCTTCATAATGATGCACGGCAGGGAAGTGGTTTGAGCTTGCGGCAAAAGGGGCCAGGCCTTAATGTAGTGTTTGGATATGGCATTTCGGCCCATTTGAATGATTAGATGAAGATCTAGTTGGGTACAACACTCCTGATCACACACTATTTTAGCTTCATGCACAATACAGAATCTCTTCTACCATTGATCATTACATGTGGAAATAAAATCAATTTCATGCACACATTAAAACCACAAACAATCACACATATGAACACATTATTTCATGGGAAATCTTAAAGCTGAAAACCCCAACTATCTGTATATTATATGTCATGGAGATCATGTAACAATCATTGTACAAAGCTCCTCACAAGCTCTCAGCACAACCTCGAATTACTACACACTATCAAGCTAGATCTAGCAAAACACATGCTCCAATATTTTGCCACTTGATAGCCAGCCTCTATTGCGTAATCAATGCTATGGGATGGCTCATTAAATAACATAAACCACCTGGCTTGTATTGCGCAATCCTCATGGGCTTCTCCAATTATCTGTGTGTTGCAAATAGCAACTGTATAGTCACAACTGATAGTTAACCTGCTCTTTCACCTATCTCTGCACTGGTCTCCACTGAAACTGTCCATGCAATGAAGTTAACTAATGTATTCTTTAGTTGATTAATGAGTTTATAATTAGTGAATTAATTAATAATTAATTCACACCACTCTTCACTAGTGTATTAATCAATTAGAATAAATACAACTAGCTCAACTATGTTTAGATTAGTTAAACTGAACACAACTCCATTAACTTCCTCAATCAACTCCACCAAACTCTGTCACATGAGTTCTAACTGAAGTATCCATGCAATAGCTCCACTTAACCCTCCGGAATAGCGTAATTCCTTCTGTCAGCTCCTGTGCCACATCTGTGCACTTAACTGAAGTGCTCCAAGAGAATAAGATAATGTTTAGAGTCCAAATATTATTAAGAGCTAACAATATTCGACATATCTATTTTTAGACTGGCAATCTAAAAATAGATTCCGCCCAGTATGTCTAAAAATAGAAGTCCATCTATTTTTTCCGACTTGACCAACCATCCACAAATAGCATCCTGCAACTCATAGAACATGATCCATATGTCTAAAAATAGACATAGTCTAAAAATAGACTTTGCGCCAAAAATAGCCTGCGGGCCCACTTAGTGAAGGCGACTCCTGACCCCTGGCACAGAAAGACAGTCCCAAATCCAAAGATAGCAGAGGAAGACACCACCAAGGAGGTTTAAAAGCATGTTTACCGAAGATCAGCGTTGTTAACCCTGACATAAACCCTCCAGCACCTCTGTAGCTTGTATATTCTCACAAATAGGTCAACAGAAAGTTTAAAGTGTATGAGAAGAAGATTAAAAGGATCAGCGCATTGTACTTAAAGCCTAATCCACAGTTACAGACATAAAGGACACAGATGAAGACTCGAAGATGATCAAGGAGGCTTAATAAAGCCTAAAGCACCCATCAAGCCATGTCAATGATTTAATATCAGCAGAATGTTCCTTTCCTAAGAAGGACAAGTTCCCACAACATTCTCTATTCCTCATCGAGCCCATAACAGTTATTATTCTGACAGAAAACTCCTAGAACTGTTAGTGCATTGGTTATAAAATATGGAAGACCTGAAAGACAAGATCTTCACCTTACTTGTCACAGAAGATAAAACAGAGTACTACAGCCAAAGAGTACTTCAAGAACATACCCTTGGAGTTATTCTCAATCTGACGAAGACCCCTAATTCATCTAAAGGGTACTGAAAGTTAATGTAAAGATATTAAAACAGAATGGGCTTCAAAAACACTTCTCCCTCTATTTTAATGAATCATTTAAGTTCTATCTACCACTACTATCACTCTTTCACCTATAAGAACTCATGAGAAATACATTGAAAATGTTGGTTGGTTGTTGGAAAATCATTGATTGTAAGTTGTTTCATTGAGTTAGAGTCTTGTGAGTAGTAATTGTAAATAGGCTGGAGATGATTTCTGATGCAAACCCTCGCCATTCAACGAGAATCACTAGTCTGCACCATATGTGACGTAATAGGTCACCCTACCCATATCTGTTCGGAGCTGGATGAATTAAAACCACTCCTTGGCTCTGAAACAAACATTGCAACACCGTGTTCCCATAAAAAGGTACATACCACCAAAGGTAAAGGCAAAGTGCTGCGTACCAATCATGCATGCGCCCTCTGTAGCAACTATGGGCATTATACCCACCATTTCCCAGAGATCCCACGGTATAGGGATGCCTTACATGCCATTGAGTGATCCTATCAAGAGGATCCTTCCACCCAGGCATACAGAAATGAACCTCATACCATATTGTATCTACAGGAAGAATGACGAGCTCTCGAAAGACCCCCAGTCATGCCCGTTATACATTGCATGCTATGTGATGAACATGGTCACTTCCTCGAAGATTGCGCAACCTTGGAACTCATCCACAGATGGTATCTAATAGAAAGGATGTACTATGTTGGATTGCGGGCAACGCAATTCACATGTCCATTATGCGCTGAAAATCACCTTTTGGATAATTGTCACTATATCCCTTAATTCCGACTAGCCCTAGTTAGCTTGTGCTCCGCTATAGTCCGCCTCTCCCAAGAATATGACATGGATGTGGAATCCACGGACATCTCCACAACCCAGGAAGATGTGACGAGCAGATCCATCATGTTTTTGTCTGTTGAAGAGCGACTGATCAAGGAACCCCTAGTTACCCCTAACCGCCCTCCACAGAGACAACCAGCATGTACGTTATGCAAAAAGACAGATCATGTAGTTGTCCATTGCCCTGATTTAGTATCCTTCCGGCGCTGGTTCCTTGCCAGACCTCAAACTAAGCTCGACAGAACCTTCATATCAAGGATATTTTGCCTTATATGTCAGGGAAATCATTATGAGTGGTATTGCACTTATGCCTCGCAAATCCATCCCACCATCGACATGATTAATACCATAGAGAAGAGATAGGAAGACCTCTGGGAATGGCATAAAAAGTACATCGCCGGGTCAATGTCCCCACCCCCGTAATGGTGTATCAGGAAAGATAAGACAACACGCCAACAAAACATAACCCCGGCCAATCCTAGTATAACATGCAGACTATGTGATCTGAACGATCACCGAGTCAACCAATGCAGAGAACTGAAGCCCCTTGCAAACAGTCTCCGCATAGTCTCTTCTCTCCCTCAAAAACTTCTCTCAAACCAAGAGAAGATCACGTGCACCTATTGCCAGATTTGTTCACACTTTCACCATACGATTAAATGTGTGCACCTCCCCAAACTGAGAGTCGCAAGAGTTGCGTTGAGTTTACACTCCACCAAAGAGGTAGACACTCCCAAGCCAACAATACGGAAATGGAAGCGGAAGACAACCGCTTCTACACCAGACCCTTTTCAAGCATCCACATCAAGAACAACGAGTAGCATAGAATCTCACACTATCTATTCTGTTGGTTTAGTGACATCGTGCACCATCTGCACTGGCCAAAATCACACACCAGAGTCATGCCCGCTAATGGAAACATTTAGGCACCTTTGTGGCAGGCACAATTTCCACCTACTGGAAATCGACCATCCTAGCGGGGAACCCAACCTTGCAGTCATACAGAATCCCATTACAGAGATTCTCCCCTCGCCAAATGCCGATGACACAATCCACCATATATGATTTGTATCAACACATACTGGCGATAGGATTATTGTTGCCTCCTCGTCCCAGGATTCCCATCTCATTCCTGTCGCAAAATACCAAGTTACCTCACGCTTTTGCATAGATATCCGCAGGATCCCAAATTTGCATGCCATCATCAAACTCTTCGATGACACCCAACGTTTAAAGCAGCGCCTAGTACAAATAGAGCGTGTCGAAAAAAATCGACGACAGTCACTACAACACAACGAGGCCAACAAGAAAAGGGTAAAAGCATCATTTGATCGCCACATCACCCCTCGCTCATTCATCGAGGGAGAATTTTTCCTCCGCTATGATGTCACAAAAGAGGCCTCAGGGCCAATAAAGTTCGAAACCTTGTGGAAAGGACCCTACATCATTAAACATTACCTCCAACAAGGGGCATACATCTTGACAGAAATGGACGAGACCTGCCTCAATAACCCCGTCAACGGCCTTTACCTCAAGAAATTTCACCCATAAGGGCTAGGACGACCCTTCCCCTAGAGTGAAAGTACACACATACCTAACCACTCAAAATTTTTGACCCGAAGACTTATTTAAAAATGCTCAAAGTATCACCATGGATCACCAACATGAACCCTATTTCAGAGTTGCTGATGGAGCATCAAGATGGTCTCAAAATTTAGCTGCAGCTGTCTGGTTCATTTACCACCCTGACCAATCGCCACTCTGCTCAAATGGGGTGTGCATCGGTTCAACAACAAACAATCAGGCAGAATATGACGTCGTCATCGGACTTATGTGCGACACCCTCCATCAAGGCATACGCCATATGCATGTGATCTACCTCGAGTCCCAGTTAGTAGTGTCGTAGTTAAACCAAACATTTGAGACAAGAGATACACATCTATTTAGAAAATATTTGCGTGCCAAAATATTAAGTAGACAATTTGACTATATCACATTTACACATGTACCAAGGAGTAAAAACCAAACAGCTGATCTCATAGCTAACAATATCCTAAACTGGAATGCATCTCGAATAAACCATCATACATAAAACCAAAAAATATAGATATCCGTCAGCATAATAGAATACATAAACTGAAATAGGTTATACATCATGTAGAGCCGCAAAAAATATCTCTCATATCTATATGTCACAATGTGTATATCTGAGTACAAAAATAATGTCGCTAGCCCAATTTCCAGACAAAAGATACAAAAGTCATAAAAAAATAAGGGAAGAATCCTCATAACAGGTGCTTTCCCTATGTACAACAATAATCTAGGGGCTCCTGGTTCCACCACCAGAGCTGCCATTGCAACTACGATCACCACCCGATGTAGAGTGGGTTGATAGTCCCTCTCGTGGGCCATCACTGTCTCGAACTAGACCTCCTTGAAGTCATCCATGAAACCTTGAGCAGGCATCCCATGGGTCAAGCAGTCCACTTGACCTTGGAAGTCCTCAAGAGCAGACACCTGAGCTGTCAGTTTTGCAATGCGAGCCTCTACCGCAGAAGCACAAGCTTGCTCGGTCGCAACCTCTCCAGCAGCCGAGCTGCTACCCTACCCAGAAGGGCCAACACCACCAGCAGGTCCTCCAGCACCACCACCTGGTCCACCTGCATCACCTCCTCCTGGACCACCCCGAGGTCATCGCGGAGGATCATGGCCCACCAGTCGAGCCACAGGGCGACCCACCTCACCAACATCTGCACGAGTAACCAAAATGGTGTCAATGTCACTAGAAAAACACATAAGTACATATATACTGAAAACAAATGCATAAAACATATAAAACATACATTCAGGCCCCCAAACATAACCGAACAGGAGACCCATGTCTGGGTCACCCTGGAAGTCCATTCCTGCATACGAGTATAGCAAGAACATATGTGGGTTGGCCTCGAATCGAGCCTTTATCGTGGCGTTCCAATAACGCCCCACCATGCCACCGCCGCCTCATGGCATCACCAGAGCCCACCTCCTCATACATGGCTCCCGTGGCCCCCCAATAGGCACCGCCACTACCGACCTCAGTAGCACTACCCTCTCATACATGATGCTGCACAAAATACTGGCATACGCAAATGACTTAGACCCACGTTGGACCTTGTTCAATTGCGACACCATACCATCAAAACAAAAGCGAGAAAAGTCGAAAAAATACCCGGAACTCAACCGGCGCAAAACACCAACCTGCGGGCCAGACGCCCAATGCGGAGCAAACGACCTCGCCAGTCGCACGATCACTGCCAGAGCACATCGCTCTACCACATCTATAGCTGATGCAATGTTGATGTAGCCCTCCGTAAGAGGTGCCCCACGACAATGCCGCCTCTTGAATCTATCGAAGTCTACTCTCCCTGTAGGGAGTGGATACCTCAGCGCCTCACCCTGAGGCAGTAACCCGGTCACAAAATATATATCCATCTCAGGATGGATGATCAGGTTCGTACCATGCAACATGAACATGTTGTGCCCCCTGCGCTAGTGCTGAATAATGTACCATAGTAATTGGTCCTGTGAGCGAAGAAACTCATTCTCAGCAAACTTCAAAAGGCCCCATAGCGCCAATTGAAAATGCACCCCAGCATCAACAGCTAAAGAGGTTCGGATCTCGGGCCAGTCTCGCTCCCTCCACACTAACCTGTCATCAACACAGGTACCCATCAGTACAAAGAAAAAATCCAAAAATAGGCAAAAAACAAAATACTTTGTCACCTCAGCCTTTGTGCGCATGTCCCTCAGACAGGCGCACTTGCCATGCGCCTATATTTTACACAGGCGTGCCTAAGGCACGCTAAAATTTGGGAATAGAGCGCCCTCGCGCGCTTGTCCCTCGAAATTATGCATAAATATGTCGCACTTTTTCCCAGATCGCCCATGCAATCTAGGGCAAAAGTCACCTTAAGTCCATACAAACATAGTTTGTACGGACCCCGACACCATCAAGCTGTAAAAAATTAAGTGCAGGACATCATGGACGTTACCTGGGCATAGTATCACTAGTCCCTAGTACTTTGGCTGACTGTAACGAAAAGTATTGCTACATAGAATCCTCTGACCTCTCAAAACTCAGCAAGTACAAATGAATTGAATCAGGGCCATATTCACCTATTTATCACCCTTTTCAAAAAATTCAGAAGGCCATAACGAGAGATCAGAAGGTCCATTCTGCGAACCGTAAGTTGCACCATAATCAGCACTCCATGATGAACAAAAGCAATGCCACACATTCGCATTCTAAAAAAAAAAAAAAAAAATCAGTGTCAGCAAGTATGCCCTCTCTCATCTTCCTTTTTAAAGCTCATGCCTTTCAATAATATTTGATAAAAGAAGATGCTTTCACTTGAGGTAGTTGTTCTTGTAGGAAAATCTCGCAAACCATTCACAACACCATCTACTGAAAGTTCCAGAGCAGGTATCATTCTACCCCCAGCATGATAGAGTCCCAGAAAATTCTACATATCCTGGCATCATTTTTCCATCAGAAATAAACTATAGGGTCTTCATATTCGACCATGTTTATCATCACCTCACCCTGCACAAGATAAACATCAGCGTTGGTCGATAGAGCCTCCCTTCCATAGTGCTCATCACCCATAATAGACCATATATCATAGAAAAAGTGACGCCATGGCCATACCACTTTAGTCCGGGAAGCACCTTGTGCCCATCCATTCATCATGCATAAGGCCAAGTTTACCATACAAATTGAAACCCCCTTCCCATACGACCAGGTTGTACAAGTAGATAAAGAGCGCACCACCACGCCTTGCATTTGGCCCACCATACCTCCACCAGCATAATCCCATCTACGATACTTTTACATCCGCTTCATCAACCCCGCACATGAGACCAACCAGTGGGACCCCCACCCTCAGCAAAACACCTTCCTCATGCCATCAGTGAGCGAACACTTTCATGTTTTGGGGTACCCATCTCTGTGTTTTGTACAAACCAAACCCCATTATTTCATTCTTTTTGTAAGTGTACAAAGACCGCAAAACAATGCACTTCGTTCCTTCACCCTCTCATTTCATCTTTTCTCCCATGGTAGCAGTCACTGAACACCCTTGGTCAAAGTATTTCAAACCCCACACACAAACCATTATGACATTCATAGCCAGTTTACACCCGCCCTGAAAGTCTTACCGATTCCAGGGATTTCCCCTTCAGAAATAACTATGACTGTCACCAAGCTGCTTAAGTATACTCCAACCTCGAGCCACTGAATCCACATCATCAATTTTCAGTCACCCCTCGCCAACATGCTTATGTTAAACCCATCGCATCCAGGTCCTCGATCCCTCCTATCGGTGACCCCTCATTCGGTTGAGGCTTCCTTTTTTGTTGACTTAAACACCCATATTCCAAAAAGGAAGCAGTACCTTGGGTCACCCCTCTCCATACAAAGGGGCATCCTCGGGTGGCACTGTGGGAGACATCATTGTCCACAGATGTCATTGATCCTCTTGACATTCGACTACGACAAAAGCTTTCATGTCAAGATGGTATCGTACCTTACAACCATTGCAATTTGATCAGATCCGTCAAAGACCCGTGCCTCCATAAGCATCTCTGTCAACAATGCTTACACGGGAAGGTCCCAGCCAACACCTATGCATACAATGTGTAGCTATATGCCATACCAAGCTTACGCATATGGGTACCACATTCCACCTATTGTAAAAGAAAAAAACGCCCCTGAGGGCGTCAACAGTCGTTGTCAACAACTGCCAGCATTATTACCATAGTAGTGACATAGATAGAACATATATCTGTCAATTTTGTTTAACTAGCCATAGCATCACGAGCATGGGACATGCCCGCCTCATTGAAATTTTGTATATGTATTGTAAATTCTATTTTCTTATAGGGATCCCTTAGGCCATGGTCATTCTTGGAAACAATGCAGGGTGTTTTCAATTCTAAGGCTTCACGCAGGTCTGTCTCTCTCTCAACGCACGATACAAAAAAGAAACTATAATGTATTTCAGCTATACAGTTCTTCCTAGATCTCACACATTAGGTGGAAATTGTTAACACTGGAAAATCGTACAATAGAAGATGACATTAATTAATGTCAAGCCAAAGGATTTACAGGGCTGAAAGACATTACAGAATCTGGAAAGTATTTAAAAATCTCAAAGGTTTGAGGAAAATCAAATTTGAACTAGTCTTAAATGTTGTTTGAGCGCATTATCCTTCGAGAAGAGCGCCTTCTGCACACCTTTTTGCCCGATATGCGTGCATTCATGAGAGTGGCGAAATGTCACTATCCGGAACCACACAAAGCAAAGGACAAGTCACTCCTTACTTGAAGCTGCCCAGGGACAACCACCAATGCCTCCTTAGACACTATGTGAGCACACAATGGAATATTTGGAGCACACAAAAGAATCATACCCCTCTCTTGGGTCACCATCCTCCATATGCCAAGAGATGGAAGGAGGATTTGAAATCTCCTATATAAAGCCACCATGAGATGAAGAATGGGTGATCACATTGTTATGCTGGCCTGAATTTCCCAAGCAATACCAGCAGTGTGTGACCCAGAGCTGAAGACAGAGGGGACTCACTTGTTGGCCACCCAACAAGCTCAGTCCACACAGTAGAGAGAGAGGGATACTGCAGCGAGGCAAGCTTGGGATAAAAACATCCTTGCATCAGGACCTAGAACCATTTTCTAGGGGCCCTTTGACAAGAGGGTAAAGTATCATGCTTCTTACTACCAGCGCTCAATAAGAGGGGCCTAGAGCCACCGTTTACAATATTGTGTCGTTTGACTTGTTCAGAGCTTCTGTTTATTTATGTTTAGTTTTAGTTTAGTTTTTAGATTACATTTTCATGCTTTTTCTTCTATATAGTATGCTCATTGACTCCACTTATTTCTACCTGTTACCAATAGTTTAAAGGGGTAAACCACACCCCTTAAACTGGTGTGATTTCGTACATACGAGCACCAAACACACCACAACAATGACCATGCTCCCCCTGAGCATATGTTGAACTTTATTGAAGATATTCAATGAAGTACATGACTCTATGTCTCAACTATATACAGCATTTCCTATCACCATGGACTCATGCACTATTACATCAATCACCCAACATAATGGGGTTACATATTTGATTCAAAATTACATCAATTGCCCAAAATAATGGGATTACATACATAAATGACTTGACCCTAATAACCCATACATGACTGAATTTTACAATGATTTACAACATGGGGCTTTACATGAACTTTACGTTATGGGAAAAATATGACACATATAACCAAAAACAAAGACCTCAATAGTGAGGTAGAAAGACCATGATAGTCATCAACAACTGCCAAATACCATATAGGAACCTGCAACATGAATATTTAATAGCACTCTCATAGAAGCGACATGAACATCCTCCTCATCAAGGAGTAAGATAAGGTAATGGAGTGTCAAAATCTTCAACATCATCAACATGGTACTATGTATGCAATGTTGCCAAGCATCACCAAGTAACTTTAGAAATCAATAACCAATTATCAATACTGATCATAGCAAACACAATCTCCTCATCAAGCATGTCAATAGATAAACTTTATCACTTGGAATCCATGCATCTTCGAAACTAGTGACAGAATTTCAACATATAGGTATCCATCAACAATAGTATAAATATCCAGACAGTAGCAAAGATATGCAACAAGACATGCTTATGAAACCATAATGCCAACAAGGGACTTTAGGCTTATAATCGCTGCTCCCCTTGAACCAACAATGTGCAACAAACCAATGTCAGAAATAAAAGGCCAAACATGAAATGATGAATGCATATATGAGGCCCCCCCTTGAATCTGTGCCATTTTATCAATCACTGAGATGTACATGACTTTCTAATTGAGAAACTGTGTACATACGTGACCGTTCTTCATATAATCCATGTATAGAAAGTAAATTGTAGAAATTTATAGTCATATCTCTCCCTGAACATGACAAACTTGTAATAATGATTAGTAGAGTGATAAAGCAAGAATCACTACTAATTTCATTCTGAGATATTCAAAGGATCATGTGGAAGTGGCTTTGTAAATATATATGCAACTTGTTCCTTTAAAGGAACATACTCCAATTTTATCTTTTGATAAAGCACCTATTCTCTCATAAAATTATCTATTTGATTGGAATGTGCTTCGGTTTTTAGTGCATGACATGATTCTTAGAGATACTTATGGAACTAGTATTGTCACATAGAATAGTTTCAGGTTGAGGACAAGTGACTTGAATGTCTAGCAATGTGTGGATAATCCATAGTAATTGAGTACAACAAGATGCAACAAAAATATTTTCTGCCTTGGCAATAGATAAAGCGATGGAACTTTGTTTCTTGTTGAACCATGAAACCAAGCGGGGTCCCAAATAAATGCTCCTCCACTAATACTCTTGTGATCATCAATATTACCTACCCAATCTACATTTGTGTAAGCATGAAGTGAAAAATCTTCCTTTTTTGGGTACCATAAACCAAAATCTTGAGTTCCTTGTAGATACTTGAATATTCTCTTGACTACTTGGAGATGAGTTTCCTTAGGGTTTGCTTGAAATCGTCTAACAATTCCAACTGCATGCATAATGTCTGGTCTTGTACCTGTAAGGTAGAGCAATATGCCAATCATAGATTTGTATTATGGTTGATTTACTGAAGGAAAATAATCACTTTGACTAATATTGCATCATGTTACCATTGGTGTGCATACCGGCTTGCAGTCTTCCATTCCATATTTCTTCAAAAGCTGTTTGAGGTACTTTGTTTGAGAAAGGAAGATACCATTCTCATTTTGTTAAATTTGAAGACCAAGAAAGTATTTTAGTTCATCAAGTAGAGAAATTTCAAATTCTTACTGCATAACTAAAGCAAATCCTTGACTCATAGATTCTACATTGCTTCCAAATATGATGGCATCTACATAAACGACAACTATCAAAAGTTTATCTATATCAATTTTGATATATAGGTTGCTATCTGCATGCCCCCTTTTGAAGCCTTGTTGTTGAAGGTACCTATCAAGATGATAATACCATGCATGAGGGGTTTTCTTTAACCCATACAATACCTTCTTAATTTTTCACAAAATATTTTTATCATTGTCAAGAATGAACCCTTCAGGTTGTTCAATATAGACTTCTTCTTCTAGAAACCCATTTAATAATGCATATTTAACATCTATTTAATATACTTTAAAGTTATGAAAACTTGAAAATGCAAGAAACATTATTATGGCTTCAAGTCTAGCTACATGTGCAAATGTTTCTTCAAAGTCTATCCCTTCCTGTTGAGCATGGCCTTTGCATACAAGTCTTGCTTTGTTTCGAATTACTTCTCCATTTTCATTCAAATTGTTATTGAACACCCATTTTGTCCCAATAAATTTGTTATCATGAGGCCTTGGTACTAATTCCCATGTATGGTTCTTCTATATTTGATCAAGTTCTTCATGCATTTCCTTAACCCAACATTCATCTTTTCTTGCTTGATTCACATTTTGACGTTAAATTGTGGATAGTAAGGCTAAGTAATTAGAAGTTCCAATAATAGTTCTTCTAGTTTGTATTCTTGCTTCCTTTTGACCTATAATTTGAGATTCAAGATGATTTTTCTGAACATACCTTGAAGGAGTCCTTTCTAATGTATTTGTATTTTCATTTCCTTCTTCTGATGCTTCTGTATTTCCTTCTCCTAAAACCTTTTGGCTTCTAGTAGAGAGAGGTTCGACATTTGCTGGTGCTTCTCTTTTGGTACCTGTGGATGCTTCATCAATCACAACATCTATGCATTCAACAATGTTTTGAAGCCTTTTATTATAGAATTTATATCCCTTTCTTCTAGAAGAATATCCAAGAAGGATTTTTTCATCGGCTCTAGATTCAAAATTTCCAAGCTGATCATCATTTTTCTTTATGTAACATTTTCTTCCAAAGATTCTAAAGTGTTTGACATTTGCAGGCTTACCAAACCATAGTTCATATGGAGTTTTAACATTGTCTACTCAAACATTAGATTTGTTTAAGTATATTCACAGTTGTATTTGTTGATTCCCCCCAAAAGGTATGAGGTGTTCTTGAATCATCAAGCATGGCATGTGCCATTTATTGGATAGTTGTGTTCATTATTTCTGCTACTCCATTTTGTTGAGGAGTCTTAACTATAGAAAATTGTCTTTTGATGTCATGTTGTTCACAGAAATTGAAAAAATCATCTGATATAAACTCTCCTCCTCGATCAGATCAAAGACATTTTATTTTAAAATCTAACTCATTTTCTACAAGAGCCTTGAATATTTTAAATTTATAAAATTATTCATCTTTATGTTTTAGTAAGCCAATCCAACACATTCTTGTAAAATTATCAATGAATAATATGAAGTATCGTTCACCACAAGGAAACTTCTTTCTCATAGGACCACACAAATTAGTATGAATAAGTTCAAGTGGCTTACTTGAAGTACCTTCTTTAGTATTCAATCGAACTCTGGTTTTCTTACCAAATTGACATGATTTGTAGATGTTATTTTCAGGTGGAGAGATGTTGGGAAAGTCACGAACTGCTCCCATTCTGCTTGATTTGTATAATTGAGAAAATCTAAGGTGTCTCAACCTTTTGTGCCAAAGCCAATTTTCTTCAGATTTTCTTAGGTAACAATGTTCTTGACTACCTTCCAATACATAGACATTGCCTGGAGTTCTTGTTCCCTTTATTATGATCTTACCCATGTCTAGATTTCGTACCATGCAATTCTTTGATCTGAAAACAACTTTATGCCCTTGGTCACACATTTGACTAACAATTAACAAGTTATGTCTCAATCCATCAACAAATAAAACATTGGGCCAACCTTTACCTTTTTCTTTAACAATATGATTCCTTTCCCTTTGATAGCAACAAGTGAGTTATTACCAAAAGTTACATTCTTTTCTTTCTTGATTTCATTAAAAGAAATAAACTTATCTTTGTCACCTGTTATGTGCTTTAAAAATCCATTGTCAATGTACCACAAATTTTCTTGATCTCCTGAATACAAAGCTATACCACAATTTTTTTAGTCTGTAGTTTTATTTTTCCATACCTTGGGTGTTATTGTCTTTTGTTCTTGCTGATAAGATGGTCCCATTTTGCTTCTACATTTAGTTTATTTATGACCAAAGTTATTGCAAAAAGAACATTCAATTTCATCTTGAAGAGTGAGAAAACATTATAAGAATATTTTTTCGCCCTAATCTCATTCTTTTGTTTCTTTCTTCTCTAGTCATAATTGTTTTATAAGCAACACATTGAACAACTTTGTGACCAAAATTGTGACAAGTGAAGCATTGACCATTGAAGTAGGAATAAATGGGAGTATAATCCTTCTTAAGTATCTTGCCCTTTAATTGTGGTAAGGTTGTTTTTCTTGAGTGGTATTTGATCCTTCATTTTTTTGTTGAGAACTATAATTATTATGAATGCTTCCTTTTACTTCATTGACATAGTTTCATGTACATGTTTCAGAATATTTTATAGTTTTTTTATGATTCACCATTTGAATTGTATCCAAGGCTTGTCTCGATTAGAGGAGAGCATTGTACTTTGATGATTTCTTCTAAAGTCTCAGATCCTTTAGCAAATATAAGATTTAGAGCCCTTGTTTCCTCAAGTTCCTTTCTTAGACCCACTATTTCAAGTTCTAAATTTTCACAGTGCCTTTCCTTTTCTAGAACTTGTTTCTTCAAAACTCCTTCAACTAATTTAACTTCTTCTAGACAAATTTTTAGCTGAATTATTTCTCCAATAAGAGTATTTTCCTTATACGTACAAATTTAATTTTCTTCTAGAGCATCCATAAAAACATCATCAGATTCATTTACACATTTTTCTTTAAATTCCATAAGCAATTGACAATCTTGATTAGATTCAACATCCTCATTGTTGGAATAATATTCACTATATTTGTGAGTATAAAAAATTTTCTTGTTATCAACCCTTCTTAAAATATTCCCTTTTGGATAATTCTTACCTTTCTCATGATTTTATTTATAAGGACATTTTAGTAGCATAGTGACCAACCCTTCCACATGCAAAAGATTTTAAAGGAAGTTTACCTCTAAACCTTCCAGTTTCTACTTGAAGTTCTTCACGAAATTTGCTTCTTATTCGTCTTAAATGTAACATGTTTCCTTAAGTTCTTCCTTTTCCTTCCCTTTGTACGTAGCTTTGAATACTGCTTATATGATATTTGATGGACCCCCTTTTCTCATTTCATAAGCTGTTAAAATCCCATGGAGTTGTTCAATAGTGAGATTCTTCAAATCCTGCATTTCTTCAATGGTAGAGACATTGGAATCGAACTTTAAGGTTAGAGATCTTAGAAATTTTTGAACAACAGTAGAATCTTGTATTTCATCACCAAGATTTTTCATTGAGTTAACGATCTCATATACTCTAAGGAAAAATCTTGCAATACTTTCAGTATTATGCATTATGGAAATCTCATATTGAATTTTAAATGTTTGAAAAACATTTGAAGTTTAGTGCTCTTTACCTTAGTGTTACCTTCATAGCTTTGGATAATCTTGTCCCATATAGCTTTTGCAGTATTCCGCTACATGATCTTCACAAATTTTGATTCTTCCAAGCTTCCTGAGAGAGCATTGAATACCTTTACATTGGTCTCATACTATTTCTTCCATGCATCATTTATGGGAATGGAGGATGGGTATTGATATCCTCCTTCAACGATTTCCCATACATTAGCTCCAAGTGACTGCAAATATGCTCTCATTATTGCTTTCCAAAATACAAAGTTAGTTCCATTAAACAAAGGTGGTCTGATAAAAGATGTTCCCTCTTGACTGTTCATCTTGATGGATCTCACTTTAAGCGATCAAGATTCTTCTGAGGAACCTGGCTCTAATACCAATTGTTGGTAAAAATACTGAGACGGGGGAGGGGGAGTGAATCAATATTTTAAATTCAAACTTCCAAAATTTATATTCTGAAATATGTATGTTATTGTTATTAAAGAAACCTGCATATGTACGCTACTTCAGAGAAGGAAACCAACGTATATTCGGTTTACTGATTTTTTATGTATTCTATCAGATGATTATATTTAATCATTGCATCACTAGATTAATTTTTTTTGAGTTAGTAGTAAAGAACATAAATAAACCACAACAAACACACATAGAACACCAGGATTTTTACGTGGAAACCCAATGTGGGAGAAACCATTGATATTGTTGTCTTTGTCTTATTTCTTATGATATAAATAAAAATATTACAATTGTATTGATGCAGACTCTTATCAGTACGCGAGCATCCACCTGCAGAAGGCTACAATATTTTCTCATTCTTGTAACAGCCTTGGTGAAAATTCCATGTAATAAAGTTAAAATAATAACCACGGATGATGGGACACATATTCCAAGCTGAATGTTGGTAAAAACAACCTAGTGGATGTTCATTTGGTTTATTATGGCTAAGGAAATTGGAAAAGGAAAAGGAAAAGGATTTGGAAAGGCAAAATGGCATTTTTGGCACATTTATTTATGAAAATAACGGAAATTAGGAGAAAAGGGAGATGAAAGGTCACAGGTTGCATGTGAGGAGGAAAATGAAGGAAAATAATGGAAAATGAAGAAAATATAGGCTTCTTGTATAAAAAGGCTTCTGAGGATTAGTTGGTACCTTTTGTCAATTCATTTTTGGAGCTCTCTCATTATTCTCTCTCTCTCTCACTCTTGGACACTTAGAATTTTTCTTGGAGCACTTTGGAATTGGAGTAAGAAAGGAAAATAAATCAAGGAATAGCAGGATCAAGCAGCTACATCAAGATTATTTGCAGGTATTGATTTACATATGTGATTTCCTTGCTAGATTTGGCATGCATGGTATTTCATGTGGTTTTTTTTATGTCTTGGCATGGGTTTTTCAAGGTGTGACAGTGTTTTCAGCCTAGCCTTTCCATTTCCAGGTAGTCATGGTGTTGTGGAGTTCTCATGTTTTGGTTTAGCTGGATTACCAGATGGATTCGAAGCTGAGTGGGGTGCATCTCCGAATTGATATAACCTCTGGCCTAGTAACCTCTACACCAAACTATGGGTTGCAGTAAATCCAGAGAGTTTTTTGCCTCGGTGGGCCTAGAAATCCTCAACCAGTGAATGGCGAGATATACGGTAGATCCTAGAGGTGGTTGCCTCAATTTAGGGCCTAGTGATCTGGGTTTGGATTGCGTTAAAGACTGAGAGGTGGTTTTCTCTCCATCAATCCTAGGAAACTTGGGTTTGGGATATATGGTAAAGCCGAGAGAGTATGTCTCAGTTTAGGGCCTAATGACCCCTAATTCAGAGTGTGGGTTGTAGTAAAGCCTGAGAGACTAGGAGACAAGAAAATTCCTCACTATTTAGGTGGAGATAATCCAATGATATCCATGCTTGTGTTGGCCTAGTGATCAGGTGTAGATCACGGTAAAGCCTGATTTCTATTTGATGAGGGTGAGGTGGTTTAGTCTTAGGATGCCTTGGTTGGTTCTTTTGGTTTGAGTCCTACATTCATAATTGGAATATGGCACGAGGGTGATTGGATGAAGAGATATTTGGCTCAGCCAATCTATGGTTGGGTAGAACATGGATGTCCCATCTCCAATTGGTTTTTACACTCATTAATGAGAAGCTCATTGATTTGGTATTTAAAGTATAATTGCATTGGTTATTATGTGGATTCTATTGTTGTTGTATCCATGGTATTTTTGTTGTTATTATTCTGGTTATAAGCATGTATTTTATCAGTGATGATGTATGGATTTATCCATGTTTTTACTTGTAAATGAATGCACAATGTATCCATCGTAAAATAGATTGTGTTGCAATTATGATGTAGGGGAGCAATGATTCTTAGCGATTCTCAGATAAGTATGAGACCCCTATGCTTAAATCTATTATGTACACCTGTAGATTCAATTTTTGTGATATGTTTGAAAAAATGCCTTTCATGGCTTGGAGGGTTCCAAATGAGTTCTTGTTGATGTGATTGCTTCCTTATCATTGTCCTATTGTTATTTATCATCCCTTAAGTTTTCATGAAGTTCTGGGCAGTGACCTAGGCTCTAGGCCTAAAAAGGTGGCTCAAATCCCATAGCTGCAGGCACAAAACTAAGTATTTGGGGCCTTGGCCCCTGGCATGTAGTGTTATTCCTGCGACTATGACTCAAAGAGGCCAAAATGTCAATGTGACCTAGGGGTAAGAGGCCTGAAAGGTTGGGTTAGCTCTTGGGGGTGTCATCGATGATGTACAAGGTTTATATGTTGTTTTTCCATCAACTCCACTTCTTTAAGGTCACCTAGGAGGTTTAATCTCATTATAGTAGCCTCTCATCACATGTTTACCCCGATTGGCCAATTACTTAGGTAGATGTGGGAAGGTGTTACAGAGTGGTATCAAAGCATGGTTGCACTCTCCTTAGGTGGTATTTGTTCGTTTTATGTGATATATGATACCATAGAGTGGTTTCAGAGCATGATTTCTCTCTCCTTGGGCGGTGTTTGGTTTATGTTCTCTTTGAGTGATGTTCAGTTCTCGTTCTCTTTGGTTGATATCAGATACCACGTAATGGTATCAGAGCTTGGTTCAACCCTTGGAATGGATGGGCAGTGTGTTGGTCATGCTTTTCTATTGATTTCATATGTGTTTCTCATACCTAGGGTGTATGTGCTTGTTGCATATGTGTTGTGCTGGCCATGGTGGAAGTGGTGTCACCATGGAAGTGTTGATGGTGTTGCTATCAACATGTCATGAGTGTATGATTGGTTATGTGGTGCTCAAGCTTGTGTATTGTTTGTGCATGTTTGCTTACATATTGTTAAATATTGTACATGCATTTCTTGCTTATGCTAGGGTTACATATTGGTTATGCTTCAATGTTATCCATGTATTCTTGCTTGTGTGATGTCATATGTTGAACATGCATTGTTCATTCATGATTGGCATGTCAAGTGGGTGCATATGGTCAAGTTTACATTGGTTTGATTGAGGTTGTTGTGCATAATGTCATTGCATGCAATTAGGTCATCATGATGATATTGGTATGTTATGATGCTAATGTGTTGGCTGAGATAGAGTAGGAGATGAAAATCATTAAAGAGAAGTTGAAAAAAATGGACTTTGGTGTAAGAGCAGACCATCATACAAGCTTGTATGCTTGGCATGTAGGTAATATGTGATTCATGGTTGTTGTAAGCATTAGGGTTACTTATATGTTTGTCATTCTATTATTATGGTCACATATGTGATAAATGCTAGTTGATCAGTGTGGTCATATGCATTATGGTTATGTGTATGTCCTTAATTTCTATTGATTTTATGGTTACATACCTGATAAATGTTAGTTAATTAGTGTGATCATATTTACATGCATTGGTTAGTCAAGCATGGTATTAACTTGATGATTATGTTATATGTTGTTGATGAGCATGTTATATGTTGACTTATTGTTTTTATGTGTTATTTAACTTGATGATTACTATTATTGCATTAAGATCTTGATGTTATATGTATCGTATTGCTTTGGATTGGCTTATACAAATGGTTAGGGTTATTATGTTCATGTATGAGTTGATATATTTGTGATATTGTATTGTACTAATCTAGGCTGACTGTGAATACGTGATTGTTATGAATGAATGACAACTGTTTATGAGTTTATGATGTGACCATGTTATCTAGTTACTGTTATGGATATCACGACCTTACTTATGATTGGGTTGATATTTTGTGAATTATTGTCATGGTAATCTAGATTTATTGTGGAGACAAGATATCCTCCCCTGAGATACATTAAGGTATGAGTTTTCTTATGTCATATACTTGGTGCTTGAATTTTTTATGTCATCTATTTGGTGTTTGAGTGACTTGGTGTCTATTACGTCATCTAGTTAATTTATTTAACATTGTACGTTTATAGTTTGTTTAAGTGTTTGATTAATTGCATGATATGATCATGTGTCTATAATATTGCATGAAGTAATGATTTTATTTTAAGATGGTTGTACTAACGGAATATGTGTTGATATAGATGATGTGTACTTGAGTATAAGTAGTCGATAGTTGTAGTATTGTGATTTTGACTATTAGTTGATTATGTGATAAGGGGTTCATAAATTTTGCTCAAAATTGAAAGTTATAGGATTGGGTTGAAACTAGGATGGTTACATAGATCTCTTCTTCCTGATTCTGGCATCGTGAATGGTTCGAAAAACCGATGTCGTATGAGGGAGATATCACGTTCTGATCGAATTCCCAAACAACTAAATTTTACGACAGGTTTGACTGGGATGCCCAGTCAGCATGGAGGGTGCACAGTCAACAAAAAGGAATATTCCAAAAAATATTCCTTTTCTTAGATCCATTCAGAGGCTAACAAGTGGCTCATTGTGATTTTTTGATGGCTTGTACGTTATGAAATGGGAGTCAAAGGCCGCCATGTGTCCCCGGAGTGGTGAAGTAAAATTTTGTTAAGGGGCGCAGGAGTCGACCCCACGACCTTCGGCCTACATGCAGAGGTCTCAACAAATCGGGCTACAAGATGTTACTTAACTACTATGGTGCACCGGTTATATTTAAAGTTTAAAACATATGCATTCGGGGGTTGGAACCGTCGGCGGTCCCAACCCGCTGGTGGTCCTGTGGAAGAGTGTTCACATGAAATGTAACCACGACATAAAACTTAACCCGATGACTTATCGTATCCACAGACTCTGCAACATTCAACCTTATCACATGTGACTGTCATAATAATAATCTCCGTGCGGTCAGGTCTAAACTCCGCTTCAAATTCTGGTTTAAAGGTTGATAGCCACAGTTTAAGCGGAGTTCCGCTCCAAAATTTTCTATAACCGTGGGTTTTGGGGGTTGGCATGTGGCCACCCCCTACCCATAACATTAAATTTGTAGTTAGAATTGGTGGAGTTCTTGGAGGCGCCCTATTTTTATGCGGATTTGGCCAAATTTAACTCCAGTTAAGTGGAGTTCTCCACAATTAGTGGAGCTTTTCTAGGAGTTACTGGGAAAATGAGTTGGAGGCTCAATTTTCACCCTTTCTGAGTGAATGAAGAGTCATTATAGACTAATTGGAGCATTCTGGAGCCATTTGTGCAAAGAAAACAACCATTAGAGGCCTGTAAACACATGTATTTGCAAAATTTTGAGCATAATGAAAGATGGACATGCCATTGGGAGTTGGACCAGCAGATGTAGCACAGGAGGAGTGAACTGCTTCATCATGCCTGTTGTGTAAATTTTATGTGGTGTTTTATTTCTTCGTTATACATTGTTGTTCAATGTTATTTTCTCTTATTTCATGCTTCTAATTCACTAAAATCATCTATATTTCATGGTTAAAATTCTCAATCCTTAAGCAAACTATGGAGACAAGTATGCACATGTTTTATAACTGAAAAAACACTTAGCACAACAAAATAATACATTTCTTTCAAATCAGATTAGTATCAGAGATAGAGTTTATCCTCTGGTGTTGTTTTGTGCAAATATTTGTTTAATTGTTTCAAAGTGTTATATTCTTACTAGGCTCAAGCTCAAGAGAGGAGAAGGCACAATGGTGGAAGCAAGAGGGTCCCAAAGTGAGTCACATCAAAGGAGAGCAAGATTTCCACAAACTCCAACACCTAGTTCAACTCCTAAGGAAGCAAAAGTAGTAATAAGCATGCCTCCAGAGGAAGAATAAATCCATGAAGAAGTTGATCCCAAAGAGGAGGAAAGAGTGTTCAGGAAATAATTTCTTGATATGACTGAGATGGTTAGAATCCTTTATCAAGAAAGGAATGAGAAACTGGAAGGAGAAGGATCCAAACTTCACAAGGAATTACAAGGATCATCAGGAGGTCATAATGATGAAGATAAGTCAAAGAAGGGAAATGGAGGAAATGGTGGCAGTGGAAAGTCACCATCCTCACCCTCATCATCATCATCCTCTACTTCATCTTCAGTACATCAACCACACAAGTCAAATAACACTGGTAAAAGTCCTTTTTAAAGCTTGATGTTAAGTTTGAATTGCCAATTTTTAATGGCGAATTCAATGCAGAAAAGATTGATAATTGGATTAGGCAATTGGAGGTCTTTTTGAGAATCCGGAACCTTCAAGATGATGATACCAAAATCCAGTTAGCTTCATTGACAATGGAATGTGCAACACTTGTTTGGTGGGAATCCAAGATAAAGGAGGAGATCAAGAAGCATGGTAAGATTTTTCTATCATGGATTGATTTAATTATTGCAATAAAACAAAAATTTTATCCATTAGCTCATATGCATAAAGCCATAATGAACTGGAAAAACTTTAGGGAATTGAAGGGACAAAATGTGCAAGAATACACCCAAGAATTTAGGAGAAGAGATATCTTATTAGGGGTAGATTTGAGGAGCCAAGATATTTTGCTCAAGTACATAGGAGGCTTACATAGCTACCTAAAACATACTATTCTCATGTGTAACCCTACAAGTCTAGATGAAGTATGTGTTCATGCCACACATCTAGAAGCTAGAGGGAAAAATATTTTTGAAGAGGGTAGGAAGAAACCTTTTAAGGGGAAAAACAAAGAGAAGACCTCAAAAGGCAAAAGAAAAAAAATGCATCTGTTAAGAAAGAGGGAGAAAAATTGGTTTGTAAAATTTTTACGAAGGAAGTCCATGATGAAAATCATTGTTGGAAATTACATCCTGAAATGAGGCCCAAGAAATACAACAACAAAGGGAAACAGAAAACTGCAGCTACAACTCAACATGATTTAGGAGAGGATTTAGGTGATGAATCTAAAATTACAACCATGGGATTGAAGAACATGAAGGGGAAAGAAATTGAAAATAAACCCAGTACTAGTACATCAAGCTGTCACATACATGCTCCAAATGAAGAAGAAAGAATTGAACTGTTTCATGTGAGGGTCATATCCAAACATACTAAGATTGACACATTGTTTGAAAGTGGGTCACAAGCAAACTTAATCTCTGAAGACTTGGTCAAGAAACTTAACCTTGAGAACATACCACATCCAAAACCATATCCACTTGGTTGGATTTGTAAGGATGCAAATTTACAGGTTTCAAAGAAGTGTATATTGCGGTTTGCAATAATTGCACATTTTGTTGACACAGTTGAATTAGATGTGGTTCCGCTTGACATAATAGGTATTGTGTTGGAGAGTCCTTACTTGTATGATAGGAAAGCGATCTTCCATCGCCATGAGAACAAATACCATTTATTCAAATATGGCAAGGAGTACATTATTAGAGCACATCGCAAGAAGACAAAAATTGCTATGGTAAATGCTGGATAGGTAAAGAGGGTGGTGAATTCAAGTAAGAATTTTGTTCTTCTAAAGATTAAGCCTAAAGTTGATGTTAATCATGAATCATTTGAGGGTTGTGATCCTAAGTTGAAATCAGATTTATATGATGTAGTTTATGCACATCATGAGATGTTTCAGGAGCCAACAAGATTGCCTCCAAAAAGGGATATTCAACATGAGATTCAGTTGCAGCAAGATTGTCCTCTTCCAAACGTCGGCATGTATCGCATGCCTATAATGGAGAGTGCTGAAATAAAGAGGCAAATCAAGGAGATGTTGGACAAAGGAATCATAAGGCCAAGCACTTCTCCATGCAGTTCACCCATAGTCTTGATTCCAAAGAAAGATGGGACTTGGCGCATGTGTGTAGACTTCAGAGCTTTAAACAAGATAACGGTAAATAATCGATACCCACTCCCATGGATAGATTATTTGCTTGATTAGCTGAAAGAAGCAAAGTTTTTCACTAAGTTGGATTTATGAAGTGGATATCATCAAGTAAGAATTGCAGAAAGTGATGTATGGAAAACTGCTTTCAAAACCAAGCAAGGACTCTTTGAGTGGTTAGTTATGCCATTTGGTTTGTGCAATGCACTGGAAACTTTCATGCGTGTTATGGAAAGTGTTTTACGTCCATTCCTTGATGAATTTGTGATTGTGTACTTAGATTACATATTGATTTTTAGCAAAACAAGAGAAGAACATGTCTTGCATGTGAATAGGGTGCTTGATGTTTTGAAGAAAGAGAAATTATTTCTTAAGATGTCAAAGTGTGAGTTTAGAAAGAATTCTTTGGTTTATTTGGGGCACATTGTAGGAGGAGGCGAGTTGAGAATTGACCCTTCTCAAGTGGAAGCCATTGTGAATTGGCCCACACCCAAAACAGTAACAGAGGTAAAAAGTTTCTTAGGTGCAACTCGGTATTGGAGAAAGTTTATTGCTAACTTTTCTGCTATCGCAGCTCCTATGCATGTAGTGACAAGTGTGAAGAAAGGTTTCCAATGGGGAGGAAAACAACAACAAGATTTTGAAGCTTTAAAAGACAATATAAGTTCAACTCTAGTTCTTGCATTACCAAATTTGAAACAACCATTCGAGATACAAACTGATGTTAGTGATTATGCCATGGGTGCAGTTCTTTTGCAGCATGGTAAGCCTATTGCTTTTCATTCTAAAACATTCAATGGTGCTGTAACTAATTATACTGCATATGAAAAAGAACTATATGTGTTGGTACAAAGCGTTAAGAAGTGGAAACACTACTTGATGTGTAAAGAGATGATTGTGCATACCGATCACCAACCATTATAGTACTTGCAGTTGCAAACAAAATTGCAGCAATCACGACATTTCAGGTGGATGGGATTTCTTCAATAGTTTCACTTGGTTATAAGGTACAAGAAAGTTATTTTCAATAAAGTTGTTGATATTCTTTCAAGACCGATTATTAGTGCATATACTTTACTCAAAAATGATTCTATTGTACATGAGAGTTACATAAAACAATATGCACATGATGTTGATTTTTAAGATGTGTATGCTAGTTTGAGTGAAGGAAATCAAGTTGAAGAAAATGATTATCACATGCATGAAAATTTGTTGTTTCATTTGGGCAAACTGTGTATACCACAAAGAGAGAGGCTAAGTGTCATGAGAGAAGCTCATTCATCTCTTATTTTTGGACACTTTGGGGTAAGCAAAATAGTGGTGCATCTACAAAGGTATTGCTATTGGCCTCACATGATAGATAGTGTGTCGCGTTTTGTAAGAGGTTGTTCTATGTGTGCAACAAGAAAGCCTAGTAATAGGAAGCTTGGGTTGTACACTCCAATACCAGTACCATCAAGGCCATGGGAGAGTGTCTCCATGGATTTTGTTGGAGGTCTACCTATGTCAAGAAAACAACATGATTATTTTTATGTAGTTCTGGATAGATTCAGTAAAATGTGTATACTTATAAAAGGTATCAAAACCATTACTGCAAAAAAAAATGCTGAACTTTATTTTCAACATGTATGGGTTCATTATGGATTGCCAACTTCTATTATTAGTGACAGGGATTCCAGGTTCATTGTGAATTTTTGGTCCAATCTGTGGAGTATGATGGACACAAAGTTGAAAAATAGTATTGCTGTTCATCCGCAAACTGATGGACAAACCGAGGTGGTGAAAAGAACCGTTGTGCATCTATTGAGAGGATATTATGGCAAACATCCTAAGTTGTGGGATGAGAAACTGCATTACATTCAACAGGCTTACAACCGAGCAAAACACTCTTCTACAAATGCATCACCTTTTTAAGTATGCTTTGGGTATTTGCCAAAATAGCCACTAGACTTCATCTCTGGTAAGGATGTTGCAATTGATGGACATAGTGATATTGACAAGGCTCGAAAGTTCATTGTGAAAATTCAGATTATACATTAACAAGTTCAATAATGGCTCGAGAAAAGTCAAAGAAAATACAAGGAGAGGCATGTCAAACATAGAGTTGATCACAAGTTTCAAGAGGGAGATGAGGTATGGTTGCACATTAGCAAAGAAAGGATGCAAGGGGAAGGTAAAAAGCTCAAACCCATTCGCTATGGTCCATTCAAGATCATAAAGCTAACATTACAATTATAAACATATCATTCAACATGCTTAATAAAGAATATTCCTAGGCCTAATCACATGTCATGTACTCGCATATGTTGTATAACATAAAATACTTCTCCAATGTAATGGTTCTTGATACATCATATATGTAAAGATATATCGAATATAGGTTCCAATGTAATGGTTCTTGATACATCGAATATTAGCCTTGGGATGAGGCTATGATATGTGCACATACTTCATCTCTATACTTATATATGAAGTTTTCAATTGTCAAATATTGTCTTGTAGAAAATTTAATTTTCATCTATTGTCTTCATATTTTCGTAATTTCCAGCACTTAATGCCTTGTTGATATGATGTAAGTAAGCACAAAAATTGCTAATGGTATTACCATTTATATTACAGCATTAGGGAAAAATTATAGTTTTAATTAGTAATAGAAATTCTAGATTTAACATATGATTGATCATGTTGTTAATAATGCATTTCAACTTGACTTGCCTTCATATATGCAAATGTATTTAGTTGTTAATGTTGAAAACTTATGTTTGTATGAGCCACCTTTGATCTATGATCAAGGAAGTGATGTTCAGCTTCCTTCTATTGAATATTTCTCGCTAGAATTTCTGGATGAGCTCAAGGAAGATACTATTGGGGTCCTGTGTTTTGATAGTTTAGAAAATCAAAATACAAGGCAACATTAGAACCAATCTTTAGAGTTACAGGATCTAGTTCTTCTGTTCTCAGAGAGGGATCTCTGAAATGTTTGTTTGCAAAGGTTTATCTTGTGTGCTTAGAGTATGGATTTTAGACTAGTTATTAAGTACAGGTGTTTGATTGTTTGTTTGGTTGAATTGATATAGCAGAATATGAAAGATCTAGGAAAGGTAGGTAGAAAGAGGAAGTAGTAGCTTCATTGGGAAATGGAGTCAAAAAGAGGTCATGAAAAACTTATCAATGGATATGGGATATCAGAGGGAAAATCTAACTTGGCCACAGGATCCTTTGGTTTTTTGGAATGAGATGGACATCAATGATTTGGAAAGAGAAGTTTAATTCTCAACAAAGGGAATTTGGAAACACAATTTGAACAATAAAGAGCTTTTTGATAGACAGGGCTAACCATGAATTCTACAAATCACACCTCTAAGCAAACAATGATTTCAAAAACAACTTTTAAAATGAAATCTAAGATTCGGGGAACACCCTATTTCCTCAAAGATTTTATTTCAAATTATTTAGAAAACATAAAAGATTCACTGATAATTGCAGTCATAGAAGAGGGAACACCTAAATATATCTATGATCACAATTACAACGACCTTTAAGCCAACTGTTTAAGCAAGGACAAAGGGCAAGATCAGAACATACCTCCTTGACTCACTGTAAACAAGAAACTTCAAAGGGAGACTTCAATAACAATTTTTAAGTGGTAGCAGACAAGCAGGGAGAACCGTAAATCATGCTGAAACCAACTATTCGAACTATTAAGGAAATAAACAAGCATGAAGACTAAAGAGAGAGATTAAAGACTCTAAAATACTTCAGCAGAAGAAAACATGAAACAATGAAGGATGAATAGGTCTAAGGTGCTTCCAGGAGTCATTTCTTAGCCTAAAACTTTCAACCTATTGTAGTAAGAAATCATGGAACATAATGACAACAGGGGAAAACATTAAACAGTTTAGAATACTTCACCAACATCCAAGCTCATGGATCCAATGATAGAGCCTTCTCAAGAACAAGCTAGCAACAACATCATTAAGACTTCCAAGACTTCAGTTTCTTCCGCAACTTCAACAGACTATGTATTATTTCAGAGAGTTTCAGTATTACAACTAGTGATCAACCAACCAACATGTCCTCATTTCCTACAGAAGTACTTATAGAAGAAATGAGGAGGTGGAGTGGGATAAGATATCTTCTAAGCTCAATTAATACAATGTACTGTCTCTCGGCCTTTGAGGGGCTTAATGGAGAAGATTTTTGATATTTCCTCTATATTAATTGGTTTACATTAACTATCAAGCTTGCTGGAAAGAATTTGTTGACTTCAAGGCTCCTCGTTATTCCTTGTAATAACTTCTACTGACAGTTTACAATAAGTTCCTTTGGTTGAAATAACTGTTCAGCTGTATTGATGCAAAATATCTCTTGGTCTGGTAATAACTTCAACCTTCATTTGATTGCTTTGAGGCTATAGGTGGCTCTGTGGTAGCTGGGGGATTCAATTAGCCCCTGATGTGGCAGCGTAGACTTTCTGTCTGATGAACCTTTATGATTTTCTCCTTTAACTGCGTTTTAATCGGGGATTAGGCTTTTGATAAACCATTTTAAACGCAACCCCCGAAGATCTGTTTTCAATCTTTTGTTCTGGTGCGCTCTTGTCTTCTGTAGTGATACTCTTTGACTGTGCTCGATTCATTGTGTTTTTGCTGGTGTGCAGGGCTACGCAGGGGTCATGTGGCATCAATGCTTCATGAAAAATTGAAAAAACGTGGATTTGAAACCTGCAAGTGATTTCCTTTGATGAATCGAAGGCGGGAGGATCATCACCCTTTGCCTCTGAATTCTCTTCAGATTATAGCGGAAAAACCTTTAAACCCTGCAAAAATACAAAAATGTCATGAAATCCTGCATGTATAGGTTAATTGCTTCGGAAGGACATGTGGAATGAGCGTGGCCGTTGGATGACATCATCCAACGGTCGAGATTGATTAGAGGAGGTCAGAGGAGAGCGGAGGGGGAAATTAAATCAAAGTCGTCGATCACGCAAAGATCGACGGTTGGGATCAAGGGTGACGAAATAACGTGAAAGGGTCACATTTATTCGGCAAAATAAAATAAAAAGCAGAGAAAAAAGGTTTAAAACCTTTGTTTTGGAGATAAATGATTGAAAAATGAGTGGGGAGCTCGGGACAAACGTGGGCCGTCGGATGAGATCGGCCCACGTGATCAACGGTGGAGAACAAGTGCCAATAAACCTTAGAAACATGCCCGGACATCAAAATTTTAATAAAATCTACATGAATAAAACCCTCGGGTCTGGAACTGCTGCTGTGGATGAGGGGATCGGGGTGATGGAATATGGGTCGTCGGTCTGCAAATTAGATCGATGGTGGAGATGCTTTTATGACCGCGACATACCTTGGTTATTGCACAGGCGTCTTTAGAGCGCGATCACCGTCCGATGAGCGGCCTCAGATTGGACGGTGGACGTCAATATCGCGTCGGGTCCATGTCCGATCTTTACCACACGATGAGGGTGGTATTTGAAAATGGGCCCAAGACATGTGCCAGCCAGTGTATGGAATCGCTGCGAAATAGAAAAAACCGCCCCCCTCTCAAAAGTGGTGCGATGAAATCCGCTTGGTTTTGCAACAGTAAGTGGCTGGCGGGGATGACCGGGGCGATGGATTGCGTGCCGTCGATCTGCAGATCAGATAGACGGTGGAGAGCGATTAGAACCTTGCACCAACGGAAAAATTTATGACATAATAAAAATCGAAAAATTTATATAAACGAAAGTCTATACTTTCGGGGGCGAAATATTAATATTCGATATGGCCTGGCGCCCGTTTGCGGGGCCTTTGGGCGTATGGAAGATAATATGACCGAGGGAGATAGAACAGAGGGCTAATCGACATCGGGGTTCTTAATAAAGGGAAAGGCTTGCATTCTGTGTTTTCCCCCGATTGCGATAAGTGCCCAAATGGCTCAGCGCCTGGTTCCAGCACCAGGACGTATGGAAGGGAAGGGTTAAAGACTTAGTCCAAGGGGGCTTAAGTCTATAATATATAACAAATATGATTTTTATAGATTTCCAATGGTTTAAAAAGGGGTTTGAGGATTTCGATAAGGCAAGAAAGGGTCTTAAACCTTATCAAAGGGATTTTGATGAAGGGGAAAGGGGAAAAACATGAAAATGAGGGATTTATGGGGGTAAAAGGGGTAAAAATGAAGGTTATTTTTGTGGTGGAAGGAAAGGAAAAAATGGGATTTTGTAGCAGTTTTTCTTCATGTAATGACAACAGAATTTCCGAGTTGAAAAGGGGGGAAAAGCAGTGACGATTATCCAAAGGATAGGATATTATCAAAAGACTTTAAGCATCAACAATTTTTTTTAGCAATGAAATTGTTTCTTGAAGGCTATCCAAAATCATTTAGCCACCACTTGATATGACAGAATTTATGGGTGGCTAACAGATTCAATTCTTGATAGGAGGACAAGAGCATCCAAGAGGGGAAGTGTTGACTACCTTCGAGTTGGGCTGAAAGGCACTAGGCCAAGCAAGGCAAAGTGGATGGAGGTTGAAAAGGTGAGGGAGTTGTACCCTCATCTACTGAACAGGTAATCAAGTCTTTTGAGGTCCAAACGCTTCCCAATGGGGAGGTTTGATAAGGAATTCATAAATTTTGATCAAAGTTGAAAGTTATAGGATTGGGTTTAAACTAGGATGGTTGCGTAAATCTTGTCTTCTTGATTTCGATGCTGTGAACAGTTCAAAAAATTGATGTCGTATGAGGGAGATATCACGTTCTGATCGAATTCCCAAACAGCTAAATTTTACGACAGGTTTGACTGGGATGCCCAGTCAGCATGGAGGGTGCACAGTCATCAAAAAGGAAAATTATAAAGAATATTCCTTTTCTCAGATCTAGTCAGAGGCTGAAAAGTGGTGCATTGTGGTTTTTTGATGGCTTGTATGTTATGAAATGGGAGCCAATCGGTGGGTGACACGTGGTCGGCCTTGAGGCCACCACGTGTCCCCGGAGTGGTGAAGTAAAATTTTGTTAAGGGGTGCAAGAGTCGACCCCGCAACCTCTGGCCTGCATGCATAGGTCTCAACCAACCGGGCTACAAGATGTTACTTAACTACTATGGTGCACCAATTCTATTTAAAGTTTAAAACATATGCATTCTGGGGCTAAAACCATCAGCGGTCCCATGGAAGAGTGTTCACATGAAATGTAACCATAACATAAAACTTAACCCAACGACTAATCGTATCTACATACTCCACAACATTCAACCTTATCACATGTGACTGTCACAATAAATATCTCTACGCGGTGAGGTCTAAACTACGCTTCAAACTCTGGTTTAAAGGTTGATACCCACGGTTTAAGCGGAGTTCCACTCTGAAATTTCTATAACCGCAGATTTTGGGTGTTGGCATGTGGCCACCCCCTACCCATAACATTAAATTTGTAGTTAGCGCTAGCGGATTTCTTGGAGGCACCCTATTTTTATGCAGATTTGGCCAAATTTAACTCGAGTTAAGTGGAGTTCTCCACAATTACTGGAGCTTTTCTAGGTGTTACTAGGCAAATGAGTTGAGGCTCAATTTTCACCCATTATGAGTGAATGAAGAGTCATTCTAGACTAATTGGAGCATTCTGGAGCCATTGATGCAGAGAAAACAACCATTAGAGGCCTGTAAACACATGTATTTACAAAATTTTGAGCATAATGAAAGATGGACATGCCATTGGGAGTTGGACCAACAGATGTAGCCCAGGAGGGGTGAACTGCTTCATCATGCTTGCTATGTAAATGTTATGTGGTGTTTTATTTCTCTGTTATACACTGTTGTTCAGTCTTATTTGCTCTTATTTCATGCTTGTAATTCACTAAAATCATCTATATTTCATGGTTAAAATTCTCAATCCTTAAGCAAACTATGGAGACAAGTATGCACATGTTTTATAACTGAAAAGACACTTAACACAACAAACTAATACAGTCCTTTCATATCATTATGACATGATTTTTAGTCTTCATAGAGGTTGGTTTTAGTTAATAGGTATGATGTCTTGATATTTGGAACATGTGATTGACATGTGTGAATAGTTGTAGGGCAACATGCTTGGTATTAGCATGACAAGGTATTAGTTTAAGTGTTTATATAACTAAAAAATGGGTGATGTGACAATACATAGTAGGACTAGAGTGCAACAAAGTAAATGGTAAAAGAAAGGAATTGGGAAGAATTCATTTGGCTATGTTTGGAAACCCTAATTCCAAGTGAATGAGTATTTTGCATACATGAAGTATTCTTAAACCTAATCTTGTCTGGCATTATGTGGACATGTGCTATACTTATGATCATGTATTTGATAGGTATAAAAACTAGTTTCTAGTTATGGATGGATTCGTCAAGGGATTGAAGTCCCTTGAGAGATGATATATGTATGTGTTCAGATACAATGCAACGTGTTTGGCACAACAAGATAATATAGCTGGTATATTGTTATACTTATTTATGTGCTAATATTTATGTGGTTATGTCAGTATGATGCAAGGGATTCCATGGCAAGAGACTACCATGAAATATTGGAGAAGGATTTGGTTGAGTTTCCCTGGGAAGCATTAGGAGCCATGGGGTTGAGTCATGGTGGTTGTTGCTAGTCTTGTGCTTTTGGTCTTTTGTGATTTGTTGCACTTGATTTGCAGTCTTGATTGTGTATAGTGTATGGCCATACCACTTTGATTGCTGTGTCGTATTGTTATTAGTTTTTGTGGTCTTCTTTTTTGTTATTGTTCTTGTCCCTGTATTTTATGTTTTGAGAGTCTTGGGAATTTTTGGTTGGGAAAGAGGAAAGTTAATGGATCTCGGGTAGAGTTGTGTGGTACCCAATAGGTAATGTAAGACACAGATGAAGGCTTGGTGCATGAGTAAGCACAGTGGAAGGTAACAGTTGGTTGGATTGGTTGGGTCCATTGAGGTAAATGGGTAGTGGAAGAGTAGGTAAAGTAAATAGATATGAAGCATTGGATGCCTTGGATATGTTGGGAATGGTTGTTCTCAATGTTGTGCATGAATAAAGGAAGTTCTCTTAACCTAGACCTTATGATATCTAGAAATTTTGTTGTGATCATGATTATGTTGGTATTTATATATGTATATATGTATGTATGTATTTCATGTTTGATAGGGTTGTTATGGATCATGGTTGTTTAATGCTAAATGTTTATATGCATATAGGTGTGTATGTATGACGTTGTCTCACATGACAATGATTGTTTTATGCTAATGATTATATATGTATGTATGTATGTATCTATGTCACTGTCTGATAGGGTTGTCTGGGATCATTCTTTTGGAGGAATGATTTCTTATGTAGGTGAATGGAATGAAGAAGTTCTTGGTTATGAGGAATCAAGTCAAAAAGTAGCCTTAACAAATTTATGAGGTCAATATCATGTGGATATGAATTGATATTATATGCTTGTACTATACCTATGATTATGTTATGGATAGGTAATGCCGAGGGGTACATCAACAAAGTGAAAGTAGTGTGATCCGAGACATGCTAGGATAAGCATAGATAGTGGAAAGACACTAGAAGCAAGGTTGCTTGTAGGGTCAATATGTGATCTTGTTGGGTGTGGAGCCTGATTATCTTGTTTACTTTGTATCACAACATTGGACCCCTATACCTTCAAAGGGGCGGCAACGCCGCCTGTAATTAATCGCTGCCGTGGGGGGTCCAAGGGGGGGGGGTGGCAGCGCTTTTCGGAGCCCTCCCCTGTCGGGGGTTCGGGGGCAGCGCCCCAGAAGCTAAAAACAGATGTAAAATTGCCTTGTAAAAGTATAGTAATTTCTAGTCAATCTGGGCCGTTCATTAGGCAAATGATCTGACGGTAGAAGTTATGTTTAGATTAGGGTTTTTTGCCCTAGAAGGCAACCCCTCGCTTTTATGAGGGCATTGTATTGCGGATGTGTATTGTATGTGTATTCTCGGAGCGAGAAACAGAGAGGGAGACTGTGAGAGAGAATAGAGGATATTACAACTGATCTGCTGTAGGTTTTGTCTCTTCATTTTTGTTGGATAATAGAAAGGAAGGACTGGCTGTTCGGGGTGGACGTAGCCCAAACTGGGTGAACCACGTATATTTGTGTCTCTCTAGTTTTATGTGTTTTGTGTGCTTTTATTTTCTGCATATTTTATGTGTTGCATTGCTCTGTAATATTTAATTTTCTAACAGATCTATGGATGTGTAGTGCTACTATTGTGTATATGTTGTGCATGTTGTATATTCAGTGATTGTACCTATGGTGAGGTGTACATGTAATATATGTAGTATTGTGTACATATAATGTTTTATGTTTGTTGTATATATGGTGTTGTATGTATATTACATATGCAATGCTGGGTATAAATGGTGCTATGTACATGTTGGATATGCAGTGTTGTGTACTTATCGTACTGTGCGTATGTTGGATATGTGGTATTGTGTGCACATGGTGATGTGCACATGTTGGATATGTGGTGTTCTGTACGTATGGTGCTATGTACATATGGTGTTGTGTGCATGTTGTACATATGGTGCTATGTACATATGGTGTTGTGTGCATGGTTGTAAATGTGGTGCTGTGGGCATGTGTTGTTGTGTATGTTTCCAACCTTGGGAGGAAATCTCAAGGTTGTATTAAGATCAATGCCCAAGACATTTTCTATAACTTAGAAATGAAAACATTTGTTTCCCCTTCATGTTCAAACCCAAAAATGTAATATTTAAAACCCTTTAATCGTTATAAAAGAACAAAGCTTCTCACAATGCCTTCAAGTGGTGAATACAAATGAACAGAAACAAGATTGAAAATTCTCACCGAAAACTTCTGATAACATGCTATTATTAAAGAATCTATTATCTTTAGTTTTAGAAGAATATAATTAAGAATAAATGACATTCAGAATAAAGGAGTTCATTGAGGATTGTAACTCTAAATCACAAATGTAATATTAGAGACCAACAACTACATTACTTTATCCTGAGAAGAAATAAAAACACACGATGAAACATGAAGAACTAATTGTACCCAACAATTTCTGGAAATTATTCTGAAAACTTTTTTCATCATCATAAAGATCAAGTACAAAATTTGTGGTGCTTCTCTGGTCCAAAATCCGGAACCTTCATTCTTCTTCTGAAAAGTCTTATATACAAAATTTCAAAATGGACAGTTATAAAACTGTCAACTTCCTAAACTACTTTTATTCGATTATCACATTTGAAATGCAAATTACATGTCCCTTTAGGAAATAAAAATAAAATAAAACATCACACATAAAACACTTTGTCATTTGGCAGCCTGAGACTCTAGAATGGAGGTAGTCTCTACTTCTGCTTCCTTTGACTATGGCTTTAATCACCTTCAATGCACTCTCCAAATATCTTTGGCTCTTTTTCAAATCAATTTATGCCATCTTTAACTCAATCATGGATTGAGTTAACTTGGTAGTAGGATCTTTATAGCTAAATGCTATTGTGATGATACAAATACGGGAATCAATTTTCTTCTGCAAAATAACATTCTTTCCCTTTAGCTTGGACAATTCTTCATTATTCTGTAAGAGGTCCTATCGTAGTTGTTCTTTTTCAGTTTCTACCTGAGCCACCTCTGCAGCCATTTGGTGTTCACCAGTGGGAAGTTTAAGCTTTTACCTCAAAACCTGAATCTCAGCTTCAGCGCCCTGCATAATTTTTTGAACTGTTATCCTATCCTCATGATCAAACCCAATTTTTATAATGATTTTATTTAGTTCTATATTCTGTGTAGTTAAATCTCTTGAATTTGCTTTCTATAATTTCAATTGTTTCACCACCTTTCCCAACATATTCCTAGATTTAACAACAACTGAGGAAGACTTATTTAAATCATTGACAATCAAATGGCCAGTCTGCATATGAAGATTAATTTTATCTGGAAGAGGAATTTTCTTTGTGTCAAATATTAAATTAACAGTCTTGAAACCAACTAAAGATTCTATAGTCATAGCTGAAGCATGAAAAAAATCGATCCTTAGCTCATCTTTCTCCAAATCCATTGCTGATAATAATGTAGTTTGCTCAAGAGAGATTTGAGCCTCTGATTGAGATTCCATACATTCCCCTATCTTCCTATTCTTCTCTTCAATCTGTGAAAATATATGTTTAATCATTGGAACATAGTCATGATATGCATCCCCTGGAACAGGAGATGAGGGAGTACATGAGGCTTCCCCCAATTGCAAATAATATCTTGGCATTGTTGATGAGTTGGTCTCATCAGTTGTTTTTGTCCTCTTAGCTTCTTCCTCTTTATCATCATCCAGGTCAATTATTTCTCCTCTTCCCCTCTTAAGATTATTTTCAAAGGGACGTGGAGTTTCAATGTCCATCTGCCCAAATATAGAAGACTGCCCTCCATCATTTTATGGGCCAATTCAAATGCTTGCTTAGTATTCACAATAAATGGGCCCACAATCATGGGAAACTTGAACAAATGACCCTTTTTCATAGGAAAAAAATGAATTTGATCTACATTTAGGCTTTTCCTTATGAATTCCAAAGAGAGCATCCTCATTGGAACAAAAATAGGTAGTCTAAAAGGCTCAACATCAACTCCATATAACCTTATTTCTACATGATCTTCAAAATCAAGCCATTCTCCAAACTTCACATCTTTGCTCAATTGTAGGAGTGATTGAGCTTTAGGCAATAGACATGGTGCAAGTGAACCATTCAAAATTGAATACGCAACTGGGAGAAAAGAGGAAGTAAAATAAAAAAGGCATTCATTCCCAACATCCTTCCTTGCTACATATGTCCAGAAAATAACTTACCGTTTGTTTTTACTTGAGTCCATGACATTCAACCCCAACTGCATGAAATTTTCAACACGACTGTACAAGAACAAATAAGTGATAAGAGAATGAAACCTAAAGCAACTAGTAAGCGATAGGTTCATAAATCGAGTGTTAATAACATCCTCCCAATAAGCAAGTATGTCTAGAACCACTCTAGGCTTCAACATGAGGGCAAACATTCCCAAAAATAATTTATCCACCATTATGGTATCTTCTTTGCCCATAATTTTAGCTAGAATCTAAAGGACCGGTTTCATGTATTCAATAAAGAGATCTAAAGAGAAATGACTTGAATAAAGAGAAGATTATGCTTTTTCAGGCATCAGATAAAATATAATTTAGACAAATTCAGGTCCAGACAAGTCGTAAAAGTACGTGGATAGAGACTCATAAAAAAAACTAACATATGAAATTGCAAGAGGATAGAAGAGGGACTATCGAATTAAAAGGGCAGAAACTTGAAAAATATTTTCTCCCAACTAGTTTGTTACAAAATACTTCGAGGGGTACATTGCCCTAAATAGCCAGTGACTAAACTCTAGGAATAGATAGGTTTGAGGGAAAAAAGCTAACACAACTCCGAACTTAACTAAGGTAGAATAAACTGGATACTTGGACTAGTTTAACGTGACTTGCTGATAAAATTGGAGGTGGTTAACTATACAAATGGTATCAACGATATCGTGTTCAGTATCCATGAGGGGAATATGTGTAGATGACCTGAACAATACATTTCTCTTCGAAATTTTATCAATTTGAAGTACAATTGAAGTATAAATACCTAGTGCTGATGAAAATGGTGACTAGACGGTTGTTAATTATTTGGAAACTTTAACAGCTTGGAAAAAGGACGAGGGAAAAATAAATGGGGGAGGGATTTTATAGAGGAAGGGAAAAAACAGGGGGAGGACTTCACGTGGAAAAATAAATGAATGAAAAGACGACTAAAATGACAGGTAGGGTATGACATGACGTAAAAGTATGATGAAGAAGGCTCGATTGTTGATGTCGCTGGCTCACTTGCTGATGTCACTGCAGGGAGAATCCACTTACGGGAAGGCCTTCAGAGGTGTGGCACCGCAGTAAATCTGGGCCACATATCTCTAGTGAATGAGCAGGAGTCAAAAATTTTGCGGAGGCAGTCCTCATGATAACAAGCGTGTTGTTTGTGGTGCCGGGTTTGCGACATCGTGCGGGACTCACCTTTGAAACGATCCCGATCCAATAACTTGTGCATTCATTAACTGTTGAAATTTGCAACAAGAAATAATGAAATTGATAACCAGAAAGGACAAAAATTGCACCCACACTGGTGAGGAATTTTGATGCACCAGGAGTGAGGAATGTGGGGCGTCTAATTTATTTTTCCCTTAAATAAATTGGACAATAAATTTTAATTTCATCTCATAATAACTTGTATCAATTAAATAAGTAATGAAGACTGAGATAACTCAAGAAATTCGAGTTGAGGGTCTAAGATGAGGCATGTAGAGGGATTCTAATATTTTTTGGGTCCAATTGCAGTTGATGCAGTAGTGGGGTGCATGTGTGAATTAGTTAACTCAATTAATTGAGTTAAAATCAGTTTAACTAGTTCTAACTAAGTGATGAGATAGTGAGAGGTCTAGTGAATTAAATTATATTTAATTGACAACTAGTGATCAATTAGATAACTGATAATTCATTATTAATAGTTTCATCCATGTCAGCTCTGAGGAAGACCCAGTTGAGATAGAGGTTAAAGGGAACATAACTATCAATTGTATTTATAGAAAATTTCCCATGTGAAATTATAGAGTCAGTGGTATGCCATGATACATTGCACAATCAAGGAAGGCTATTTTTCCTATTTAATAGGGAGCTAATTCCCTAGGAATTGTGTGAGCAAGGCAGGCTGAAGGAAGGCTAAGAATTGGCTAAGTACTAGACCAATTTTGCCTAGATCAGTGTGAGACAGTTGGCAGAGTGCTGGAGAATCTCATGAGAGATTAAGAATTGTATTGTTTCATGATTTCTTGACTTAATACACAATATAGATAGAGGGGTTTTGAGAAGTTACTTTCCCTAAGAACATCTTGTGTTGTGTGATTGATTTACTTCTTTCTCTTACTTGCATGTGATTGAGCGATCATGTTTTCTATTCCACAAATATTGTAGAAGGATTCAATATCTTGTTTTAATACATCACAAGATCGGATTGAATCCTGTTGGTAGATTTTCTAGATGGTATTAGTGCAATATTTCTACATTAACTCCACTTCGGATGTAGGATGGTCCCACCTCCACTACATTTATTTCTCTGACAAGTGTTTAGTGCATATATATTTTTGTTTTTTTTTTAAATATTCAAAATTTAACAACAACGCTTATCTTTCTCTTTCTGTATATGCATATTTGATTTTTTCCTTCTTTTTTTTAAAGGGAAATTGAAACTTATACAACATACCAAAAGTTAAAACGAGTTATAACATCTGGCTCCACTGGGGGATAGTGTTTTGTTGGCGAAAAAGGAGGTCTCTTAGCAAGACCCAGGTTCAGGATAGAGGCCAACAAGGTTTCTACAGTAGTCTAGCACAACACTAGCATTTTCACCCTACTCCAAGGAGCAAAGTGTCTCACCCGAGGCATGCCGTGACCTTAGTAAGGTTAGGAGACAGATCATGTACCAAAAATTTACAACCATTAAGAACAACTAAAGGAACTTGGAACAAAAAATAGATCTCACTACTATGTATAAGCTATTACTCTTCAAGTGTTTTCAGGATGTTGAATTAAAATTTAAAACAGGGCATACAATCACAATAAGTAACTGATTAACACTCAAATCATAACATCAAACACAACAATAACCATATTTAATTATCATTATCAAACGACATACATCACTTCAGGGAGTCTATTACAAGGTAAGTCAGTACAACAGAGATCTCACAGAGCTCTCTTACGACTCTCTCACTCAGCCCTCTACCAGACTAACTCTCTCATCTACGCTGGTTGATTGCCTATTTGTTCTTCCGCCAACGTGACTGTCAGTCTTTCCTCTTTTCCTACCCCGTTGTTTGCCGCTTCTTCTTGATTACTGGGAGTTCCATTGATTGTCTTTGTCTCCCATATCTTCCATCTGCGTTGTTTTCCGTAACTGTCGCGCCACCTATCTTTTGCCTATCTGCAACCGTGACAGCTCCCTAGGGGTCTACCGTGATTGCTCTCCGCCACCTATTCTCTGCAACTCAAAACTATTCCTTTTTCAAAACAAAGGCCCCAACAGGCCCCGACCACACGATATTGACTTGTCCCGCATCAATCTTTTTCTACTGCTGCGGCTTCCATCTTTCTGTATACTTTTGAGGCTGACTCTGTCTTCCCCGTTTCTTCACTCCATCCAAACAAAGGATCCAAATATGGAACCTTGCTGAATGCTGAAGATTTGAGTTCTACAAACTCATTAATTTCTTATTGTCATTTTCTAATTAGTTGTTTGGTTTCGATGGCAACTTTTTCAGCCTCAGTTTCACCTGCTACTGGCGGCAACTTGCTGAATACCTCTTGAATCTTTGGCCTGGCTTCGGATGCCATCTGTTGTATTGCCTCCTCTTTCTACTTGAATGGTTGCCTTAGCTCTCTGAGGACCTGCTTTGTGGTAGCGGAATGCTCCTCTATCTTCTGTATTTTGGTTTCCAGTACCTCCGCTTGGTTGTAGAGCTGGGATATGTCGACGGGATTCATGGCCTCTTTGATCTCTTGTGAAATTTGCTGAAGTTGTGCTGAGATAGGTTGGGATTTCATGGTCAACGAGTTATAGCATTCATGCAAATGTTTCAGTAGGTTGTAATCCTCTCTAACTATCATCCCTAGGGTTTCCTTGATTCCGGTTACCTGCTTCTGTTTCTCGGTAACCTTCTTAGCATATATCACGGCAGGATCTGGTAATGTTGGTATTGTGGCTAGCGTTTGTTTGAGCTCTTGGTTTTCTTTGCTGAGATTGGCACATGTCATTTTCACTTGGATAGACCTTTCAACCATGGAGCAGGCCAATATGTCCTCTGGCGTCTTGTTATCCTAAGAAATTATTGTTGGCTAGAGGTCCTTGAAGATATCAGTTACCTTTTCCAGTTGTTTCTGTAGACTCTCCTTCTCCCCTTTTAGCTGATTTCGCTCTTCAGTAAGCGCAAGGACCTGCTGTTTTTGCTACTCGAACCTTTATTGGAGGTTACTATGCAGCCCTTCTACCTGCTATGCTGCTCGTTGAATGAAGTTGTATAGTTGTTCAGTCCCCCAGTTGTGCATGCTCTCAGCGCCTGACATGTCGTGGGTTGGCAGTCTTTATTTGAGGGGTTTCCTGCTGGCTATTGATCTCTCTGAGTGCTCATCTGGTGATGCAGGTTGGTTCTATAGTGGCAACTGACATTCTGGGTTGTTCATACTAGTGGTAGTTTGAATCTGTTGTAGTATTAGGTTGGCTTGCTGAAATGTGTTTAGCTCTTTTGGCGATGGCATTGTATCTACAGTAAAAGATTCTCCTTGAACTAATAGTTCCAGGAAAGTGCCCTGCCCCACTAGAGGTTGGTTAACCTCGGGTACCATAGTCGTACTCAAGTTAACTTCTTCCTCGATGTCCCCATTTGTCTTGTTTCTTAGCTTTACTAGGTTTGAGATGGTTGCTGAGGTGGATGGAGTGCGAGTGGATTGGTCTTTGGAAGTAAATGAAGTATGGGGTGATGAATGGTGAGTGTGAGGTGAAGAGGTGTGAGTGTGGGGTGGAGATGATGTCTGAATATTCAAAACTGAGAACAAATCAAACACAAGTAGCAAGGAGGTGACCTGGGTGGAAACCTCTGGCTCTTCTCAAACTGGTACTCCCATATCCATGGGTTGGTTCTGATATTCCTCAATGAGGTCAACTATTTTCCTAGGCACCATAATCCTTGCTTTCTCAGCCTTAGGGGTAGCTACTGGTGGTTTAGATGCCTTCCTCTTACGGATTGAGGTTACTGTGGTTTCTGGGGGTGAATTGAACATGGTGGAAGGTAGGGTAGTGATGATAGGTGTAATCGTGGATGGTGATGAAGAATTTGAAGATTGAAAATATGAAAAATAAGGAAACACAGGAGAAGCACTTGTGAGGGTTTGTATTACCAGATTGAAGTCCTTCACCCTCGTGTCCAGTTGTTTCAGTAAAGGTTTTAGCTGTAGTCGAGAAATCCTAGTCATTGTTTCCTCTGGTGTCTCCCCTGGGAGTGCTTTTGGTAGCATGCCCTCAAACAAATAGTGAGGTATTATGCTTCTGATCTCCGTTCCAACTCTCGACCATGAATAGAATTCAGTGTGGAATGCCTTTTCTTCAACTTGAAACTTTAACAATCTCATTTTGAACGTGGTTTCGTCCACGCAACTGGGTCTGATATATGTCTGCTTGTGGGTGACCCCAAACCATATCTGCGAGGAATATCTGTCCAATAGGTTCCTCAGGACCCTTTGCTATCTCACCACCACATCCACCATCTGCGTGTACGAGAATGAGAAAGCCTCCTCATTTACCTCCGTAGTGTTGGGATCTCCTGAGATTCTCCAGGGCGTAAAATTCAATGCCATTGGCTGGTTGTATGTGGTTTCTGCGAGCTGTCTTACCCCAGGTGAGTCCATTTCCACATCGAAATGCCATTATGAGGTAGCCATAAATGAATCACATGGATCTTCTGTAGTTATCTTCGTAGGGCTCAAACAATTTGTTCAATAGGAATGTACACCAGTTCAGCTGGGTTCCCTCGAGGCAGTGTTCCACAACTGAAATGGTGTCGAGGGTGCATTCGCCTTTGGTGTAATGCCTCATCATCTTACCCGCTAATAGGTAGCAGGAAAATTTCATTGCTGGATTGTTGATGAGGTTTATCTTTGCCCCCTTCCCTCCTCTTATGGTCTCATATTTCTTATAGTAATCATAGTCTCCCGCCTTCTTGGCTCCCTTGGACACGTTCTGGAATTACCTTGAGACATCCTTTCCTTCTACTGATAATCCCGTAAGACTACTGATATCCTCTATATGTATCTATATTTCTTTCCCTAGCCACAATGATCCATTCTGGAGTCTGCTCAGTAGGAATTTCATACACTGCATTTCCGCTTCTGTTGTTCCAAACACTAGGAGGTTCCTGAGGTTAATTATTGTCGATTTTTGGATACCTCTGAACTCCAGATTCATTCTTGCTGCCTCCCCTCCTCCTTTTGTAGCATAATTCTCTATGTATACCTATCTCTTCATAGCTGGAAATTGATATGAATTCATGAAATCTGTATCAATCAGCAACGCATTGTCATACTTGCCCACTAACGATTCCATCCTTTGAATTCTCTCATCGAGCTCAGGCTCGACGATTTCTGTTGCTACCTTTGTCATATTCATCCTTCTTTTGTATACTTGGAGTGTTGTTCCTGATCTCTTTTTGTGAATTCCTGCTACTGGACTATCTCTTTGAACTTCCTCTGATGAAATTTCACTTGTTGTTGTGGCTGTTTCTTGTTCTAACTCTGAATTTTCCGACATTCTCGTGATTTTCTTCTTTCATGTTGGTTAAGTAATGTAACCGACACGAATGAGGTTGATAAGACCCCATAAATAATTAATTTTTCTGTCTCTCCCGTGGCTATAATCGTGCGATTAGTTACCGCGGTGAGGTGTATTTTGACATTGCTAAATGTGTCTTCGGGATTTGGGTAGACGTGATGGGTAATGATTATGGATTAATATGACAAATTTATTACGGTATTGTTGTTACTAATTATGGCAGTTAATTCTCAAATCCGGGTGATCCTACAGACTGACATCGGTATGATGGGTTATTATGACGGAATGATGTTTGACATGCTTGGCTTTCTGACACAGATGACGCGTTAGGCACTACCCCCCCGACCACAATCAGTTGCGATTTCATCTCCGCATCGCAACAGGTGGTTTTACTCTCTGCGTTATTGTGATTTATTTTCATCTGGATTCCTATTCTATTTCTCATCTTGGGTGCAAGAGATTTATTGACTCAATCTATTTCTATTCTACCCTACTGACTCCTCTCGGTTGCGAGAGTTATTTAAAAAATAAATGATGAAACTTATTCGTGATAAGGCTTCAGGCATATGCCATTCACCCATCCTTGTAATACTTGGCCATCTAGCTACGCCAACCGAACTGCGCTTGAATATTTAATTTTAATGACATTGTATGGTCCCATCCAGTGCACCTTGAGTTTTCCCGAGAACTTTTGAAATTTTTTGTCATACAACAAAACTTTCCCTCCGATTGTGAACATATTATGTTTGATATGATGGTCATGCCAAGCCTTCTGTCTTTCCTTTTGGACCATCTGATGGAATTCTGCCAGGAATTTTTCTTCTTCAAGCTCTCGTAGCTCATGGAGGAATTCATTGATTGAGTCTTCCTCTGTCAGATGTACTGTTGAAGCGATTAATAGACTTGGTATGATAAATTTAGTAGGTACCACTACTTCTCTCTCGTACACCGGCTGGAAAGGAGTCTGATTGTGCAACCTTTTTACAGTTGTCCTGTATGCCCATAATGTTGCTGGTATTCGCTCATCCCAGTCATCCCGATTGGTATTGCATATCTTGGTTAGTCCTTTTTCTAAGATCTTATTGAATGCTTCAATGGTTCCATTTGCTTGAGGGTGGTATGGACTGCTCTTATGATGTTGCACCATAAAATTATCTAACATAGACTTGATTATTGTATTGATGAAGTGTGTACCTTGATCACTGGTTGGATTATGGGGCAGCTAAATCTTCTAATGATATTTTCAAAAATGAACCTAGCTGTTGTGTCTGCAGTGCAATATTTCACTGGTGCTCCCTCTGCCCATCTTGTGAGATAATCTGTTGCGGTAATTATGTACCTTTCTTGTGAATGTCTTGCCACTAGTGCAATTGGCTCTACGAAATCAATGACCCATTTTTCAAATGGCTGCAGTGCTCTTACAAGTTGAAGTGGCAAGTCATCTCGGTGTGATGGACCCGTTCTTTGTTAGACATCACATTTCTTTACATATGCTTTACTATCTTTATGAACTGTGGGCCACCATAACCCTGCTTGTAATATTTTTCTTGCTGTTGGTTTTGCATCGACATGGCCCCCCGCAACTCTGCAATGACACTCCCACAAGATATCCTCTCTTTCATGGTCCATAATACATCTCCGCAAGACCTGGTCCAACCCCATCTTATACAGTTGTCCTGTTATCAATTGATAATCAGCTGCTTTCACTACCAAATGTCTTCTTTGAGTCACCGTGTATTCATTTGGGCATTGGCCTTTTGCCAAATATACTACTATCTTCTCCAAATAATCTTGGATGGCTTCTACTCTAAAAATATTAGCATCCGACAACTGATTATCCAGGGGTCCCCCATTCTCTCCATTTTCCAGCCTTGATAAATGGTCAGGGCCCACGTTTAACCTTCCTGGTTTCACTATCACTTCGAAGGTGAACTCCTGGAATAGTAGGAGCCATCTATAGATCCTTCCTTCAAGCACAGGCTTGTTAACCAAGTATTTCAATGCTGAGTGGTCTATGAAGAATTTGAACGTACCTCCCTATAGGGTAATGGCGAAACTTATGAAGGGAATACACCATCACGAGAGCTTCTCATTCTATTGTTGTGTAGTTTCTCTTGGCTGAGCTAACACTGTTCCTAATGCAATGCTGTAGGAATATGGACATGGAACTGTTTGTCCCAGTTAGGATGAACCAAGATGGGTTCACTTGCTAGCTTTTCTTTCAACGTATTGAGGGCACTAGTGCATTCGTCAATCCAACTGAATTGCTCTGACTTCTGCAAAATTTTTTCCAATGGTGCTGTTATCTTTGCGTAGTTGCGGGTGAATCTTCTGTAGTACCCGGTATGCTCGAGTAGTGAGCTTAACTGTTTCACAGCCTCTGGCACTTCTATGTTAACAATGACTGCTACTTTTGTTGGATCCATGCAAAAACCCTGTTTACAAACAACATGCCCTAGCAGCATCCCAAACGGTACTGCAAAGATACATTTCTTGAGGTTGAGGGAAATTTGGAGTTGTCTGCATCTGTCGAACATTATTCTCAGTAAGTTGCATGATTTTTCAGTAAACTGTAAACTGTCCAATCATCCACGTATACCTCAAGGAACTTGTGGATATATTCCCGAAATGCTGCTATCACTATTTGTGAAAACACCATTGGCGCATTCTTCAGTCCAAAGGGCATGAAATGGTATGCGAACGATCCCCATTCGGTTGTAAAAGTGGTCATATTCTTGTCTTCTTCGACTATTCTTACTTGATGATACCCTGAGAAACCATCTGTGAATGAATAGGCTTCATTTCCTGCCACATTGTCGATAACCTCATCACTAAACAGAGTGGGAAATGGAACACGTATGCATGCGTTGTTGAGGCTTCTGTAATCAACACATACTATAATCTCGGATTTTCCATTTTTGCTTTGTATGACAATGGGACTGACCCACTCTGCTTTCTCTACTGGAAAAATCAGCCCTGCTTTCAACATTTTCTCTATTTTTGCTTTGAATTTCTCCTTTACCCTTGGATTTAGACGGTAAGGTCTATGCTTAACTAGTCTTGCATCGGGCTTCAAGACTATGTGCATTTCCCCCATGTCCCCTTTTACCCCCTTCATCTCTGCTACTGAGGATGGGAATAAGTCTTCATATTCCTATAAAAGGTCGAAGATCTCCTTGGTCATTTCTGTATCCCAGTAGTCACCAATGGACACTGTTTTGGGTTTCTCCGGGGTTCCAATGTTCAACTTCTTAGTCCTCAAGGGTAGCAGTTGTAGTCCTTCTGTTGTTGGTGCTTCTTGTATATCCCGATCCCCTTCTTTCTCTTCAAAATATAAGTGCCGAAGATTCTTTAAATCGTCGTCATCCATCTCAATATCTATTCATTTGCATGCTACTGATTGTTTGATAATCTGCTCCGAGAGCGGTTGGTATTTGTCTTCTTGAATTTATGGATAAAATAGTACTCTTTTGATGGCTTGTAGTGCCTGTGTAACTGGTTTTGTTTCTCCTTCAAAAGAAAAAACATTGCATAAAAATTTCTGCAACTACTTGCCAGGTGCCAGTTCCTCTCTTTTTTTCTTCGGTTAAGTACCATGCTTGTGGAATTGTGTCCAATGAATGTATAAAATTGTGCATCCACGAAGATTCTGGATCCCCTGATTTCTTCCAGTTGTACTCACAATTTTCTAAATGCTTCGTGGTGTCAGAATCCCCTTGGTACTTCTCAATTAATTGTGTTCCTACATCTTCCTTGAATTTGGCTCTTAGTGCTATTGTAACATCTTCCCATCTCAGAAGTGAGTCACGATGGTTGATCCACCATCTTGCCAACGTGGATTGCAATGCTACATCCATAAGCGGGACTATATGTTCTATTGACACTTTTTCTTCTACTTTTGCAATAAATGTATTCACAACATTCATATTTGATAGAGTCAGATATCCCCTTACGTCAGCTCCAATCCAGTTGACTCCTCAGATATCAACACATCTTCTTGTGTTAGTCTCGTATCCTCCTTGTTGCCAATCATCCTAAGTTATTTCCGAGCCCAGGTCTGAAATCTGAACACTTCTCCAGCTTATGGTCCCTCCCGCTGTTGGATTGATATAGTATTCTCTCTTCCCTGATGTCATCTGGTAAAGGTGATTGAGAAGTTGAGCACCCTCTCTGTTGTCAACAGTTTTTGTATATCGGGGTCCCTGATATGGGTCAAGTGGCTGAGTGACCATGACTTCCCTGTCTTCAAATATCATCAGTTCCTTTTTCAAGTGTCACTGCATAGTTCTCAAAGGCCCAATCTATACCCAAAAAAGAAGGATAAGGATCCTTGTCCCCCATGATGTCTATCACTTTAAAATTTGTGTATGTTTTCACTCCTACAACATCAACCTCGACCTCTTCTAGCCTTCCTATGGGCATAATGCAGTATTGATTTACCATGCAGAGCTGTATTGGTGAGTATGTCAACTTTGGCCTCCCTATTGATTCCCACGTATTTCTTGGTAGAATGTTGACATCTAATCCTAGGTTGAGCATGGTGTCTTTGATTTGAAATCCCGTGACTTGAGTATTCATGCAAAATTTCTTTCATGTTCTTCTATTATTTCTTTTTATCCTTCTTATGTATTTCTGGGTTGAATCTCTTGACTCTTCTGGTTCTACGTTTTCCTACACCACCATTTCTAGATTTTGCTTTAGTTGTTCCAGCATTGGTGCATTGGTTACATTTTTCAAAAAGAATCAGAACCATTCCTCAATCATTGTACTTGTATGGGCCTGCTTCTCTTTTTCTAAAGTTGGCTGTGGAAGCTCAATGCCTTTGCTCCCCCTATTTGGGAACATGTTTCCACTGCCTCCTTAAAATATTGCTTCTGTCTATTTGAACTGAAAGTGGTTTTTGGAGATGTTGGCTATCAGCTTTATTGGGTCTATATTCTGTGTATCCTCCCCTGTTCTCTTTCCTCCCCAGGTTACTATGGCTACATTTTTCATGGCCCGAGCTTTTACTATTCTTGGTTCTTCATTCACTAGATTCACTCCTCTCTATCTGGCTCTTTCCTCCCATCTCTTAATTAATTCTGGACAGTCTTCAGTTGCATGTGTATTGAATTTACACTGAGAGCACCGTGATATTCTGGGTAGTGGACATTCCCTTGCTACGTGTCCTTCTTGGTCACAGTTGTAGCACCTTACTAGTCCTCTTCCTCTAGTTCTACCTCCTCTCATTCTTCCTCCTCGTCGCCTTGGAGCTTCATTCACTCTATAAGATGGTATGTCTAATCATTCTGCCAATGCATCAAGGGCTCTACACTACTCTGTATTATACGTTGTGGAAGAAAAATATTCATAATATGTATTGTTTTGAACGTTGGAGTACTTCTGAAAAATTGGGCATAACCATGGAGGATTACCAATGCCCTTGCATATTTCTCTATATTCGGTTGCAGTCTGATTCTGTTGAGCAGGTAACCCTGGAAAGTGGGGTTGCGACTGGTATAATCCCTGAGTGTTTATTTGCACAACTCCCCCAACTAGTGGATCCCCTTATGTCCCTATTGCTGAATCTCCCGCATTCTTCCCTCGCAACCTCGGGCATTTTGTGGCCACATGTCCCTCCATCAAACAATGGGTACACCACACATAGGGCCTTGCAGGTCGTATCGGTTGAATGTCCTTCAACTCTCCGTTAAACTGGCTATCTGATGTTGTAGCCCCAATATGGAAGGGTCTTGAACTGTTGCTCCTCCTCTGAACTCTTGCGGATACCCCGCCATAGCCTCTATCTTCATAGATTTCTCTAGTGCATCTTGTAAGGTATCAATCTTCTGCTGTTTCAGTGGAGTTCTCATCAACAGAAGAAGTGCTTTAATAAGCCAATATCGTTGATGATTCAGATCAATAGGGTAACTTAGTTTCCTAATCGCATCCTTGAACCTCCTCATCAAGTCCCATGCCATCTCACCTTCTCGTTGTTTAATGTCCCACAGCTTAGATAACCCTTGCTGATATGTCTGAGGTAATTTAAATTCTTTGACAATTTCTTTCTTTACATTGTCTATCGCTGGGTTTTGATGAGCTTTTTACTATTTAATGAACCAACAAAGAGCTCTCTCTCTTAGAGTAGTCTGGAAGTCGATCAATTTAATCGCCTCTAGTGTCTACCGAGCCCTCCATATCACTTCGCAGAGATACCAGTGTTGCTCCACATCATCGTTGCCCCTCCCAGAGAATTCTGGGTATTGGGTAAACGATCCTGCCATATTTCTTTGTATGGGTGGTACTAAAATAAAACCTCTACTTTTTGGCTGTGAAATTGTATTACTAGCACTATAGCTAGTAGATATATGTACCATAGACTTAACCCTATTCAACTTGTTAAACTCTCGTAGCTTAATTTTTTTTTTTATCTAGTGGTTGATAGAGTACTAGGGGAAGGTTGGGACTAGAGCTACTTGAACTTTGGGGAATAGAGTTACCTTGAATTACGGGTGACAACCTCTCTCGAAATAGTTGCTCCATCGCAATGTGCAACTCCACATCGGATATCTCCTCAGGGCGCGCGTCCTCCACATTGGACTTTTCTCCCTTTTCTCTTTGGGCTGCGCTCTTATACACTTGCCTAACTTCTTTGTTGGTTCCTCCTATTCCTTGGGATCCCGTATGACCTTCCATTTCCTTTGTCATTTGCGGCACCTTCTCCTTGTTATGTTGACTACTTTCCTGCTTCTCAAACTCCTTCATCACCCTTTCCCGCCACTTCTCAGCAATTTGGGCCCTCCAATGTGCTCGTTGCTCTCTCAATCTACTGGAGGTTCCAACATACATATCCCTATTCCCCCTTCTAACTTACTTGTAGAATATTTCCCTCAGATACTTCCCACAGTACTGGAGGTTTAAGTCTCCATCTCATAATTTTGAAATTATATCAACCCTTGTCCACCATTAAAGCTTCGATCCACAACGGGATCTCCTTCAAAAGTTTTCCCTGCAATCCAAATCTGAATACGTATTTTGCTTCTGAAAAGGATTGGTAATACTCGACTGTGAATTCCAAAATGTATCCTTTCAAGGTAGATTGTACCCATAAATCTACAACTTGGGCCAAATCGGTATCTAACCAATGGAGTGCTACTAGATCCATGTGCGTCCATTTGCGATAGACTCTACACAACCCTCCTGGAAGTGAATTGACTTGTAGTCTCCGCAACCAATTATAAATATCCTTAGGAAACTTCCCCCAGAAAATTTCGTACAGGTCACTTGCAGATTCAGAAAATAGGACCCAATCCTTGACAATTTTCTCCCTTTGCTGTCGCAACTCCGCTTGTTGCAATATGAACTGGTCTAAGTGGTTATCCCACCAACTTCTTAGTTCCCTTTCGTAGATCCACGATACAATGATCTAACTCCTAAATGAATTTTCAGGTCTCGGCAACGGAACCATTGTTGGTGAAAAAGGAGGTCTCTGAGCAAGACCAAGGTTCAAGATAGAGGCCAACAAGGTTTCCACAGTAGTCTAGCACAACACTGACATTTTCACCCTACTCCAAGGAGCAGAGCATCTCACCTAAGGCGTGTCATGACCTTAGTAAGGTTAGGAGACAGATCATGTACCAAACAATTACAACCATGAAGAACAACTAAAGGAACTTGGAAGAAAAAACAGATCTCACTACTATGTATAAGCTATTACTCATCAAGCATGTTTAGGATGCTGAATTAAAATTTAAAACGAGGCATACATTCACAATAAGAAACTAATTAACACTCAACTCAGAACATCAAACACAACAAGAACCATATTTCATTATCATTATCAAATGACATAAATCAATCCGCAGAGTCTATTACAAGGTAAGTCAGTACAACAGAGATCTCACAGAGCTCTCCTATGGCTCTCTCACTCAGCCCTCTGTCGGATTAACTCCTCATATACGCTGGATGATTGCCTAATTGTTCTTCCGCCAACATGAATGTCAGTATTTCCTCTTTTCCTACTCCGTTATTTTCCGCTTCTTCTTGATTACTGGGAGTTTCGCTGATTATCTTTGTCTCCCATATCTTCCATCTGCGTTGTTTTCCACAACTCCCACGCCACCTATCTTCCGGCTATCCACAACTATGACAGCTCCCTATCTACCATGATTGTGCTATGCCACCTGTTCTCCGCAACTCAAAACTGTTCCTTTTTCAAAACAAAGGCCCCAACATGTTTTTCACAGAAGAACACTAAGAACCGCAGATTAGTGCCTTCACTTCGGGCATGGAGTCAAAGGTAACTTACACATTGCAATGGATCAGTCACCGATATATGTACAATGATCAAACTGATATATAAAATGATGAAACTCATGAAATTTAGTGTTGGAAGTAGTGTTTGAGATATTGCCCATTCACTGGAAGTTGCAGAAATTATCCATCCAGATTTTCCAAAACGAAAGTATCGTTAGTCTTGATTCCACAATTTTGAATGGACCATACCAAAGAGGATCAAATTTTCCATGTTTTCTTTTGTCTTCTCTTCTAGTGTCCCACCTCAAAACGAGATCATCTCGCTTAAAAAGAATGTATTTTCCTTTCTTTCATTACTTTCATCTTCTCATGATAACTAATCAAATTTTTGCTGAATTTATCTCTATTTTCACTCAATTCCACCAACTTATTCATTCTTCTGATCAAAGGGCCAGGGTTTTCTTAGACTTCTTGAATTAAATCTACAACAAGTTTCACCAATTGACTAGGAAATAATGCTTCTGTACCATACACCAACTCAAAAGGTGTCTTGCCAGTTGATTTTCAAGCAATGAATCGGCTTGCCCATAATGCAAAATTCGATTTAAAATCCTAGTCTTTTTGATATTCTGCAATATTTTTCTTTAGAATTATTACCAATGTTTTATTTGAGGACTCTGCTAACCCATTCCCTAGGGGGTGATAAGCAGAGTGAGATAAGGGGGCTGGATCCATCCTCTATATACAAAGGGGGCTGGATTTGATCTTGATCCTTCCTTTCTCTCCGTATAATTTGAAGAGGTTGTATTATGAACTGTGGGTTAAAATTTTGATTTTGACCTTGCTGAATTTGTTTGGGAGGATTTTTACTTTCAAATTCTAATTTCACCAACTTATTTGATAAAACTTAAATGACTTTAGTCATATCCTCCAATATTTGATCATGAGAAACTTCTTCTTTTCCCTTCCTTTATCCTGTGCTTGCTATTTTCCTTTAGACTTCCCAGTTGCACTCAAGTTTTCTTAAATTTCTAATGCACCCATTTGGATTTGATCCAAAGTGGGAGATATTATTTCCCTCAAAGTAAAACCAAAATCAGATTTGAAAGCTCCTGAAAAAACAACTTTTGCTCCAGCAGATGGAGGTTTTATTTATGCTCGAAGACCATTATATAACTTATTAAATCTAATTCAACAAAATATTCTTCTTGTTTCCTTTTAATAGCATTAAATTCCATAAAAAAAACCCATGATCCTTTTTCTCACCCCATCTCTAAGTAAAAATGTTTTCCAACTCTTGCCAAGTATTAATTGAATTAAATAGAAGTGTTTTAAACTGCTTTCTAGCTTCTCCATCTAAATATTGAAAAATAACCTCAAAACCACATCAAAATATTCAACATTTAAATTTTCAGCGAAAGCACGAAATGTTGCAATATGTTTTTATGCTGTGATTTCATCCTCCCCTATGAAACGAGGCAACATATTAATGTAGTCTTGAGGTATCACATTCGTTGGTTGGGGAAGGTTTAATGCATCATACCTATTCAAAAGAAAAGTAGGGATTTCCATATTTGGATTCTAATTAATTGCAAATAAGGCACTTTATTGAAAAAAGAAAGGTGGAGGGTGTAACACAGATATAGGAACTGGTTGATTTGAAGGAGAAATAGATTGGTGGGAAGTTGAGAAATATACCGTTGTAACTTCTTGAATTTCTGGAAAAGAAAAATAAACTGACTCAAACAACCTTTCCTCCAAAGTCAACTTGGGAAAAACTGCTCAAGAAGACGCGTGACTTTCTTCAAAAAACTAAAATGTTTTGATCACTTATTCTGAATGAAAAATAAGGATTTGTTGATTAGAACTATTACTAGGAGCATAAATGGTAGGGCTTGGAGTTATTGGGGATTTGGCTTTTCAGAATCTTCTTGACACTAATTTTTTTGGATTGAAAAGGACTGGAACTTTCTACTGCGAGGTATCCGACCTCATGTGTGGTCTTCTAGAATCCATGTTTGTGATGAAAAACATAACCTAATCACTTTATTTTTTCATCAATCAAAGAAATGATTTTCGATAAAAACCCAGGGAATAATAACTTTGTGTCTACGTTCCCCAGGAATGACGCATAAAATATGTTGTACCTTGGGATACAATCTCAAGGTTGTATTGAGATCAATGCCCAAGACATTTGCTATAACTTAGAAATGAAAACATTTGTTTCCCCTTCATTTTGAAACACCAGAATGTAATATTCAAAACCCTTTAATATTTATAAAAGAACAAAGCTTTTCACAATTCCTTCAAGTGGTGAGTACAAATGAAAAAAAACAAGATTGAAAATGCTAGTGGAAAAATTCTGATAACAGGTTGCTATTACAAAATATATTATCTTTAGTTTTAGAAGAATATGATTAAGAAGAATTGATATTCAGAATAAAGGAGTGCTTTAATAAGGATTTTAACTCTAAATAATAAATGTAATATTAGAGACCAACAACTACATTATTTTATTTAGAGAAGAAATAAAAACACATGATGAAATAAGAAGAACTAATTGTACCAAAAATTTCTGTAAATTCTTCTGAAAACTTTATTCATCATCATAAAGATCAAGTACAAAATTTGTGGTTCTTCTGAGGTCCAAAATCGGGAATATTCATTCTTATTCTAAAAATTTTTATATACAAAATTTCAAAATGGCAATTATAAAACTATCAACTTCCTAAACTACTTTTATCCGATTATTACATTTGAAATGCAAATTACACATCTCTTCAGGAAATAAAAACAAAATAAAACACCACACATAAAACACTCTGTCATTTGGCAGCCCGAGACTCTGGAATGGAGGTAGTTTTTGCTTCTACTTCCTTTGACTGTGGCTTTAATAGCCTTCAATTCACTCTCCAAATCTCTTTGGATCTTTTTCAAATCAATTTTTGCCATCTTTAACTCAGTCATGAATTGAGTTAACTTGATACCATGATCTTTAGAGTCAGATGCTATTGTGATGGTACAAACATGGGAATCAATTTTCTTCTGCAACATAACATTCATTTCCTTTAGCTTCAACAATTTTTCATTCTTTTGTAAAAGGTCATGTAATAGCTTTTCTTTTTCAGTTTCTACCTGAGAAACCTCTGCAACTGATGCAGGGGCATTAGGCTCAAGAAAATTCCTTGTATTTTAATAGACTTAGGGTTTTTTGTGTTTTCAAGGGAGTTGGTTTCATATGTAATGATTTGAGTGATTTAAATAAGAATTAATTAAATATTGTGAGGAATTTTGTAAATGTTCTCGAATGTTGGAGAACATGAGAGAATTAGGCCAGTTGAGAGTGTATAGGGATTGAGAGATTTAGAAATTAATGTAAATCCTAAATTAGAATTTGTTTCATTATTTTGTGGATGTTAGAGGATATTCAGGGTTTTGTTGAGAGGATGAAGGGTTTGAAACCAAAAATAGTTTCAGAACCTTTTGTATAAAATTTAAGCCTCAAAGGCATAAAAAGGTAGTAGAAATATTTCAAGGTAGAGGTAGACAGATAGGGTTTTAATTGAAGCCTACGGGCTGTAGGAAAAAGGCCACTGATTTGAATATCAGGCCAGGGGAAAATTCCTATGTAATACTGGTTTTAATACAGAAAAGACTCAATTTTTGAGTTTTTGTTGAGTGTATATTGTGTGCAAGTGAAATTGACAAGAACAAAGAGAATTCTATCATTTTATGTTCAATCTACAATTTAAGAAATTGTGTGGTTTGAGGGTGAATTTTCATTTGTTGAATTATGTGTAAAATTAGCATCGATCATAGAATGGATCGATGCCAGTAAAGAAGTTTCCATGGACTTCTAATTGAGGTATAAAGCTTGCCTGTATGTATTTTGAAACTGGAGTTGTTATCATACATAACACTTCAAAGAGAAATTGGACGTTCTGTTGTATATACACAGTAAAGTAAGGTTTGGGGTTTGGAGTCACACTTGAGTTTTTATTATGTTTGTAACCGATTATAAACCACAGATAATGAGTGCTGGAGAGGGTTTGGAGGTTGGTTGGAACCTGGCCCTATTGGAATGAATGCAGAGAGGGTTTGAAGACTGTGAAGATGTATGGTGTAGCCATGGTGGAATACTTTCAAATCGGAACCACAATTCTGTTTAGAAACCTGAGTTAATGAAAGCAGATACGAAGGCATAGAAGAAGCGGAGGTGCCGTATTGAAGAAAAGTTGAAAGTGGAACTGTGAGCGACAACACAGTAGAACTTCGAAGGCGTAAGAGAAAACATGGAAAACTATGAAATTGGAACCATGAAGCGGTTTTTGAAAACCACGTATGGTTTTCGCGTAGGTTTGGAGTGGTAAGTAGTTTTATTGAATTCGAACGCGATACACTCCAATGAGTGACACGTTGCAATGGGCAGAATTCTAATACAGCCTATTTCGCATTGCATTGGAGCAATAAGCCATCAGAGTAATATGAATGCAATAACCATTCGATCCTAGCCATCGAAGGTCCAACGACATTCGAAACCGAACTTACATAGGGGTTAACAATGGTGTGGACCCGACGGTGTTAAAAGGAAGCGTTGAATTGGAGCGCGATATCAAGCGTTGTCCGTCAAATCTAAAGCATTAAAATGGACGATGGAGATTTAATTGCGGAAATGAAAAGGTGAGTTGATATGCTGTGGGCCCGAAAGTGCATATTAATGTATGTTGGTGTTTTAACCAAAGTCGAGGGTTTAAAATCAATTGAAATGGTAAGCGCGGGTCATCATATATATATGTGTGTGTGTGTGTGTGTGTGATGATACTTTGGGTTAAATGCAAAGTCGAATATTGATTCGAATAACATGAAATGGATTTTGGTGTATGGATTATAACCATAGGATATAAAAAGGTAAGCTTCTGCATATGAAGTTTGTGTTGTTGGTTTTTATAACCATGGCTTAAAAGTGAAGAAATCTTCTTTGAAGATTAAAAAAGAAAGGGCTTCTGCTTGTGAATAAATCAAAGGAGAAAACCTTGGATAAGGGGGTTTTATGTAAATGAAAAGCAAGTGTCGGATGATATGAAGAGCTTATTGTTAGGTTGTGAACCATAGGCTATGAAATGGACATAATTTCTCAAAATTAGGTTACCTCTATCTGAGGTCATTTAGAGAGTTTTAGTTTGGATTGCATTTTTATATGGGAATGTGGGTTTGGCAGCCTTCGGCTGCATCAAGTGGTATCAAAGCTGGAAGAGCTCTTTTGAAAGTTAAAGATTTTTTTAAATTAAATCAAAATGCATGTGTGATGAAGGAAATAAGGAAATCTTAGATTTTAAATTTGATTGACAGTAATTGTAGATTTGAGCAGATATGCAGTGAAAGTATGATAATGAGGAATTTGCAGAATTTGAGTTTAAAAGAAAAAGTGCTTTGAAGATTTACCAAGTTATGTTTTAAAAGATGTGAATACAGGTATAATGGTGATGGCAACAAAGGGCAAAGGAGATCAGATTTGAATCTAACAGACAACATGTAGTGTAGCAAAGTATTGGAAGAATTTGCAGAAGAAATTACAAGTGGGTGTTGAAACAAACCTTGAAGGTGAAGTATTTTAATTTTGTTGAAGATTATGTTTGCAAAATGTAGATTGCAGACAATTGAAGAGAATATCAGCAAGAAGATCACAACTTTAAAGAGCAGTGATGAAGGAAGCTAGTAAAGGTTTCTAAGAGAAAGAAGAATGTGGCAGAACCTTGAGAAATTCCAACAGAGGTTGGATAAAAATAACAGTTGTGTTCTTAAAAGGGTGCAGATGGGTTGAATCCTAGAAGGAGTAGAGAGGAATGCTCAAAAGGTTCCAGAAAATAGAGGAACAATGCTTGCCAAAAGACCAAGTCCAGAGGAAAGGATTGGTGAGGTAAGTTGTAACAAGGAGGACTTGTTATTGCAGAGGCTTTAGTACAACTCATGATGAATGAGTGAGGAACTCATGAAGATAGAAATGAAGGAGAAAATGACTACTGATAGTCATAGAAGAGACAGTAGAGGTTTTGAGAGAGACCACAACATAATGAAATTGAAGAAAGAATATGCCAAGATAAATGGCATACAAAGACAGTTAAGGAAGGAAGAGTATGAGAGAGAGTTAGATGAGATAAGAGAACAATTTAATAAATTGAAAATGATGATAGAAGAAGACCAGAGGTGGGGTTTTCTTGTAAGAATAAAGATAAAGTGGCATAAGCTACAGATGAAGAAAGAGCAAATGATAAATGCTTCGCTGAAGGAAAAATTACTCAGAATAAATGAGTATTTGGAGAAAGACTTGAAGACTAAAAATTCAAGTGAGACCAAGAGGTCGCATGGTTTTAAATCTGATAAATTTTGTATGTTTGCAGGAAGTACATGTGGAGAAGGACAAACTGCTGATATTGTCATAAAGGAAGAAAATGAGGCAGCCAGATCTTTTGAAAATGTCCATACACAGTTGAGGAAAAGTTTTACTTTTCAACATATTGGAAGTAGAGGAAATTTAACTTATGATGATGGCCAAAAGCTAGAAATTAAGCAATCAATTGAAAATATTAAGGGGATTGAAGAGAAGACCATTGAATAATTTCTGAATTGTATAGAGGACTTGGAACAACAGGAATATTTGGTGATTAAATCATCAAATGAGGCCACAAGATTTTATGGTTTTAAAACTAACAAGTTGTGTGTGAATGCAGTTATTGAAGAAGATAAACCATCTTATGAAACTGTATTGAGTGAAGTTGAGAGTTTCCAAGCAAAATATGATGATGATTATCTTTTAGATGAAGATAAAATTGAATTATTGCAACAAAAGGAGTTCATAAATTCCTTGTTTTGTGAAAAGAATTGTTTCAAAGGGAAATATGACAGTTAAGTCTGATGATGAAAAATTTGTTATTGGTAATGACAATGAGAAATTGATTTTACTAAATGGCCAAAGGAAGAGTGGTGGACAAACAACTAAAACTATTGCAGATATGGAGGATCAGAATTCTATTCTGACGAAAGATGAAGAGATAGTGTCACCAGGAAACTTGATTTGTGACAAAAAAGAAGATAGTGAAAATTGTATAAATATTTTTTTTGATGAGATGAAATATTTGTGGCACGAGTTAAGTATTTTGGAGCAGAGGCTAGAAACACAGAGAATAAGTGTTTAGGTTGTAGAGTTAGAGCTGAATGAGAATGAAAAAGTTCATTTTTATGAACCAGAGCAAAGAAACATCCTTGAAATGGATGATGTAGAAGAGAGACTAGTTGACAGTCTCGAGAATTATTTGAAGAATTGGAATTAGCATACTGATGTGTTGATAAAGGAGAAAATGTCAGGGCAACAAATTAAAATGTCGCCAAAGGAAGAAGAGACACAAAGGTCTTATGATTTTGATGATTGTTTTATGATTGTAGGTACTGATGAAAATACTAAAGAATGTTTGGTCTAGGGGAACAAATTTGACAGTGAGTGGCAAAATAAATACCAGTCCAAAGAATTGCTGAAGTCAGAAAAGAAAGAAATTTTCATAAGTGACAATCAAGAGGAAGTTATCAGTTGCAGAAAACAAGAGGGTAAGGATGATAGGGTGGTAGTAAGAATAGAAGTTCAACAATCAAGAAGTAAAATTACTCAGCAATCAGAAGATATATTAGACAAAGAAATTGAATTGATAAGAAGGCTAATAGTGAAAATGTCTCAAAAGAAGACAACAACAGGAAAGTAAAGAAGCAGCAACAACAAGAAAAAAACAGTAGCAGAGTGTGAAAGCATAGAAAGTGGGAAGATGTAGAATAAAGTATGGAAACCTGGAAAAGTGAAGTTGAAGAATAATGCAGCTATTGGATAGCGGCAAAACAGAGTATGGGATCCAGGAGGCAAAGATTAAAAGCACATGATCAGGAGATCATGATTATTTTTGACCTTGGGAGTCTAATGCAGGGGCATTAGGCTCAAGAAAATTCCTTGTATTTTAATAGACTAAGGGGTTTTTTTGTTTTCAAGGGAGTTGGTTTCTTATGTAATGATTTGAGTGATTTTAATAAGAATTAATTAAATATTGTGAGGAATTTTGTAAATGTTCTCGAATGTTGGAGAACATGAGAGAATGAGGCCAATTGAGACTGTATAGGGATTGAGAGATTTAGAAATTAATGAAAATCCTAAATTAGAATTTGTTTCATTATTTTGTGGATGTTAGAGGATATTCAGGGTTTTGTTGAGAGGATGAAGGATCTAAAACCAAAAATAGTTTCAGAACCTTTTGTATAAAATGTAAGCCTCAAAGGCATAAAAAGGTAGTAGAAGGATTTCAAGGTAGAGGTAGATAGATAGGGTTTGAATTGAATCCTACGGGCTGTAGGAAAAAGGCCACTGATTTGAATATCAGGCCAGGGGAAAATTCCTATGTAATACTGGTTTTAATACAGAAAAACTCAATTTCTGAGTTTTTGTCGAGTGTATATTGTGTGCAAGTGAAATTGATAGAACAAAGAGAATTATGTCATTTTATGTTCAATCTACAATTTAAGAAATTGTGTGGTTTGAGGGTGAATGTTCATTTGTTGAATTCTGTGTAAAATTAGCATCGATCATAGAATGGATCGATGCTAATAAAGAAATTTCCATGGACTTCTAATTGAGGTATAAAGCTTGCCTGTATGTATTTTGAAACTGGAGTTGTTGTCATACATAACACTTCAAAGAGAAATTGAACATTATGTTGTATATACACAATAAAGTAAGGTCTGGGGTTTGGAGTCACACTTGAGTTTTTATTGTGTTTATAACCGATTATAAACCACAGATAATGAATGCTGGAGAGGGTTTGGAGGTTGGTTGGAACTTCTCCCTGTTGCAATGAATGTAGAGAGGGTTTGAAGACTGTGAAGATGTATGGTGTAGCCATGGTGGAATACTTTCAAATCGGAACTACAATTCTGTTTAGAAACCCGAGTTAATGAAAGCAGATACGAAGGCGTAGAAGAGGCGGAGGTGCCATATTGAAGAAAATTTGAAAGTGGATCTGTGAGCGACAACACAGTAGAACTTCGAAGGTGTAAGAGAAAATGTGGAAAACTATGAAATTGGCACCATGAAGCAGTTTTCAAAAACCACATATGGTTTTCACGTAGGTTCGGAGTGGTAAGTAGTTTTATTGAATTCGAACGTGATACACTCCAAAGAGTGACACGTTTCAATGGGCGGAATTATAATATAGCGTATTTCGCGTTGCATTGGAGCAATAAGCCACCAGAGTAATATGAATGTGATAACCGTCTGATCCTAGCCATCGGAGATCCGACGACATTCGCAACCGAACTTACACAGGGGTTAACAATGGTGTGGACCCGATGGTGTTAAAAGGAAGCGTTGAATTGGAGCATGATATCAAGCGTTGTTCGTCGGATCTAAAGCATTAAAATGGACGATGGAGATTGAATTGCGGAAATGAAAAGGTGAGTTGATATGCTGTGGGCCCGAAAGTGCATATTAATGTATGTTGGTGTTTTAACCAACGTCGAGGGTTTAAAATCAAATGAAATGGTATATATATATATATATATATATATATATATATATATATATATGATGATACTTTGGGTTAAATGCAAAGTCGAATATTGATTCGAATAACATGAAATGGCTTTTGGTGTATGGATTATAACCATAGGATATAAAAAGGTAAGCTTCCGCATATGAATTTTGTGTTGTTGGTTTTTATAACCATGGTTTAAAAGTGAAGAATTCTTGTTTGAAGATTAAAAAGGAAAGGGCTTTCACTTGTGAATAAATCAAAGGAGAAAACCTTGGATAAGGGGGTTTTATGTAAATGAAAAGCAAGTGTCGGATGATATAAAGAGCTTATTGTTAGGTTGTGAACCATAGGCTATGAAATGGGCATAATTTCTCAAAATGAGGTTACCTCTATCTAAGGTCATTTAGAGAGTTTTAGTTTGGAATGCATTTTTATATGGGAATGTGGGTTTGGCAGCCTTCGATTGCATCAGCAACCATTGGGTGTTCACCAGTGGGAAATTTAGGATTTTTCTTCAAAACCTGAATCTCAGCTTCAACGCCCTGCAACAACTTTTGAATTGTTGTGTTATCCTCAAGATCAACCCCAATTTTTATAACAATTTTCTTTAGTTCTTCATTCTGTGTAGTTAAATATCTGGAATTTTCTTTCTCTAATTTCAATTGTTTTACCACCTTTCCCAACATATTCTCATCTTTAACAACAATTGAGGAATATGTATTTAAATCATTGACAATCAACCAGCTAGTCTGCATATGAAGATTAATTGTATCTGGAAGAGGAATTTGTGTGTGTCAACTATTAAATTAACAGTCTTGAAATCAACTGAATATGCTTTAATCATAGCCGAAGGATGACAAAAATATATCCTTAGTTGATCTTTCTCCAAATACATTACTGATAATAATCTAGTTTTCTCATGAGATATTTGAGCCTTTGATTAAGTTTCCATAGTTTCCCTTATCTTCTTATTCTTCTCTTCAAGCTGTGAAAATATTTTTTTTAACAATTGGAACAGAATCATGATATATATCCTCTATAACAAGAGATGAGGGAGTACATGAGGTTTCCCCCAACTGCAAAGAATATCTTGGTATTGTTGATGAGCTGGTCTCATCAACTGTTTTTGTCCTTTTAGCTTCTTCCTCTTTATCACCATCCATCAATTATTTCTCCTCTTCCCCTCTTAAGATTATTTTCAGTGGGATGTGGAGTCTCAACCTCCTTCTGCACAAATATAGAAAACTTCCCTCCATCATTTTATAGGCCTCTTCAGCTACTTACCTAGTATTCACAATAAATGGGCCCATAATCCCAGGCAACTTGAACAAACAACCCTTTTTCACAAGAACATAATTAATTTTATCTACATTTAGGCTTTGCCCTATGAATTCCAAAACGACCTCATTGGAACAAAGGTTGGTAGTTTTAAAGGCTCAACATCAGCTCCATATAACCTTATCTATACATGGTCTTCAAAAGCAACCCAACCCCCAAACTTCACATCTTTGCTCAATTTTAGGAGTGATTGAGCTTTAGGCAACACATGGCATAGGTGAACCATTCAGAATTAAATATACAATTGGGAGAAAAGAGGAAGTAAAATTAAAAAAAGGCCTTCATTCCCAACATCCTTCCTTACTACATTTATCCAGAAAATAACTGACTGTTTGTTTTTATTTGATTCCATGACATTCAACCCCAACTACATGAAAAATTCAACATGACTGTACACAAACAAATAAGTGATAAGAGAAGGAAGCCTAAAGCAACCAATAAGCAATAGGTTCACAAACTGAGTGTTAATAGCATCCTCCCAAAGGTATGTCAAGAACCACTGCAAGCTTCATCACGAGGGCAAACATTCCCAAAACTGATTTATCCACCATTACAGTATCTTCTTTGCCCATAATTTTAGCTAGAATCTGAAGGACCAATTTCATGTATTCAACAAAGATATCTAAAGAGAATTGACTTGAATCAAAAGAAAATTGTGTTTTTTTAGGCATTAGATAAAATAGAATTTGGGAAAATTCAGGTCTAGGAAAGTCTTGAAAGTACTTGGACAGAGACTCATAAGAAAAAATAACACATGAACTTGCAGGAGGATAGCAGAGAGACTGTCGAATTAAAAGGGTAGAAACCTGAAAACTATTTTCTCCCAACTAGTTGATTACAAAACACTTCTAGGGGTACATTGCCATAACTAGCCAGTGAATAAATTCTGGGAACAAATAGGTTTGAGGAAAAAAAGCTGACAAAACTCCTGACTTGACTAAAGCAGAATAAACTGGATACTTGGACTAGTTTAATGTGACCTGCTGAGAAAATTAGAGTTGGTTAACTGTACAAATGGTATCAACGATATCGTGTTCAATATCCATGAGTGGAATATGCATAGATGACCCGACCAATAAATTTATCTTCGACATTTTATCAAATTCAAGTACAATCGGCGTATAAATACATAGTGCTGATGAAAATGGTGACTGGACGCATGTGAATTCTTTGGAAATTTTAGAAGCTCGGAAAAAGGTTGAGGGAAAAATAAATGGGGGAGGGATTTTATAGAGGAAGGGAAAAATTGGGGGGAAGAATTCACGTGAGAAATAAATGACTGACGAGATGGGTAAAATGACAATTAGGGTATGACGTGATGTAAAAGTATGATGAAACACACTTGCTTTTTGACGTCGCTGGCTCACTTGCTGATGCCACTGCGGGGGGATCTTCTGTACGGGAAGGCCTTCAGAGGTGTTCCCCCATAGTGAATCAAGGTCACACATCTCCAGTCAACGGGAGAGAGTCAAAAATTTTGCGAAGGCACTCCTCGTGATAACGAGCGTATTTTTTTTGGTGTTGTGTTTGCGACATCTTGTGGGCCCCGCCTCTGCAACGATCTCGTTCTGATAACTTGCGTGTTCATTAACTCCACTTTGGCTGTAGGATGGTCCCAACTCCACTGCATTTATTTCTTCGACAAGTGTTTAGTGCATATATATTTTTGTTTTCTTTTTTTTAACATTCAAAATTTAAAGACGACAGTTATCTTTCTCTTTTTTGTGTATGCATATTTTATTTTTTCCTTTTTTTTAAAGGAAATTGAAACTTATACATCATACCAAAAGTTATGTAACAACTCTACTTACCCAATATTTTTCTTCTAATTATAGCAATTATGTCATACTCAAAATTCTTTACTGATTCATTCTTCAGGGACTATTGTCGCAATAGTACAATCTTAGATATTATCTTTGCTTAATTTGGTTTTCTGCAACTCCATTTTTTACTATGAACATCTTTACTTACTAAAGAACAATTTTAATTTGTCCTGTATGCATTTTTGTTACTTTAATTGTTAATGAATGTATACATTTCTATTCTTATTTCCTATCCTCATAGGATTAGAAATTTTGTCCTTTATGTTCTTTAAATCTATTTTAGCCTTATATATATATATATATATATATATATATATATAACCTCAACAATATATATATATATATATATGATTTTTCCCTTAGTAATTTAATATATATAACACTATTTATAGGCCATCCTAATATGTATACATTCCCCCCATGTAAAGTTATTTAGGACCATTTGTCATGCATATATATATATAAGGTAAGGTTATATAGGTATATGTAAAGTATTTTAACCACGTTGATGTAGGTTATCCGTATATTACTTTACAATATTTTATAAGAATACCTCCATCCATATTATTCTTACCTAATCTATAGCTATCAATTCATTCCCTTCGCATACAACCTATATACTCAATTCACCTCATATATAGATCGATACCTTTAATAAATATTCGAATAATACCTATGTGACACATTGTAATATATTCGATTTTTGAGCTTGACAATTGTAGGTTGTATTAATCTTTCCATACTAGCCATTTTCATTACATTCTCTAATCATTTACTTACCCATACCCATCATTCAATTCATATGTATTAGAACAATTATTATTTATATTTATCATTCTACATATGGATATTTTTGAATGTAATTGAATGCATATATCTCTATGTTTCATCACACGATATATCATCTTTATCATATCTCTTACAACATCCCCGTTAACTCAACCTTATGTAATGTTCCATATGCACTTTAATAATTAGAATGACATATGGGTAACCACATTCCCAATGTATTCGATTGGCAACCATAATTTGTATTAACCATCAAATGTTTTCATTTCTACAATTAAGCGCAATACGTTGAGTTTTGAATGCTATGCACATGAATTTAATTCAATGGTATTCATTGTACTTAACTTCTTGGTTTCCACACACATTTAACCTTGGTACCTCTGGCACTTGAATATCACATGGGCATATGTATGAATTGGACAGTTGTAAGTTGTATCTACCTTGGTTTTTAATGGTGTAGATCTGCTCGTCTTCCCTCCAAGTCGAATTGACTATGGCTAGGGTTTTCGTTTATTCTTTCAATTTTTCATTTGTGCCCCAAAAATTACAGCGATCCTGTTCTTGTGCGTCTATCAATTCTCATGTTCATGATATGGAAACCACTGCAGATATGAAATGTAATCCTCCTTCGAATTTCCAGGGATGTTCTAAGCTTCAAAACTGCCCAGGAAATCGGTATGGTTTCCAATTTGCATTGTCATTACATTTTTTTTTTTTTTTGAATCGGTATGCGTTTGTTATCAATGCAATGCACAACGATCTTTTTGGACTTTTATTTCAGTTGTTATGAAACTGAGCCTTTATCTCATTCAGCTTATATACTTAATTTTCCTCTTTGATGTAAGTTTTAGAATTTCGTCAACTTCCCCACGTACTTACTCGAGTTGCTTAGGTATTTTCTTTAAGGCTAGACAGAGGTAAGATAACTATCTCTGTTCCCATGCAATTTATCAATTTTCTTAGTATTTTGAAACTAAGTAGGGATTCAGTTCTCTAAATGAGAACTCTTAGTTATTGTATTTTTATTCTAGTTAATGCATACCGTCCGGTTTCTGAAATTTTCAATATGGACTGTTTGCATACTCCTTTAATAAATTAAATTCGAGTGATTGAATGACTTTCCCCAATTTGCTTTTTCTCCCTCTAGGGAGAAAGCTTTTTCCCCATGTGCTTATTTTATTTAGAATTTTACCGTGAATTTGTTGTTGCAATTTCTATTGTATTTGGGTTTTTCATTCTTAAGGAATTTTATTCCATTCGTATAGAAATTCATTTCGAATGTTAGCACCAGATTTTCCCAAATTGATTTGTCTTCTCTTCTGAATGATGAAGGATTTTATCCTTATTTTTGGAATTTTTTGCTAGATGTTAGAATATATTTTTACCAAAATCTATTTAACCGTCCACTAAGTAAATCGATATTTCCTAGGGTTAATTTGTGCCCATTGTTGCTGGGTTTTCAGATTTAAAATTTAAAATTATTATCATTAACACAAACATATTGTTTCTGGTTTAACACATCATTCCTCATTTTCATTTCTCATATGCGAACTAGGTATTTCCAATTCCCCACTTCTCCCCTGTACGAGTCTTTTAATTAACCACAATCAATTTGGCTAACTGTAAAACATTCTTCCCTCATAGTATCGTGTTATTTTATTTGACTGTATCAATTTCTTAATGCATTTCGATCTCAAATCAATACTCCCTTTCGACTTTATAATAATTTAATTTCTTTCAAGAGGGTATCCTCAGTTTTTCATCGAGTACTTCAGATTTTAGCTCGCTGTAGATTTGATAGATTTTGAACCTTAACTAAGAATTTCAATTTAAATGAAATTCCTATTTAAGCATAGTATGTATAGTTTTAATCACATTCTTAGCCTCAATATATAATTAATTCGATTTATGTACAACTCTGGTTTTGCGTGAAGGCAAATGTTTGAAAATTTGTCTTTTTAACTTAATTCTGTCTTCGGTTCATGCACGTGTCCCTTGGTTCTATGGCTATGGTAAAATTCTGCCATTTCTTAGTTTAATATTTTTATACTACAATTCTATAAAATATCGAGAGTATAACTCATATTTTGATTTCTTCTTAAAAAGATAATATTTTGAATTGAATTTCGTTTTATAAATTTATCAGAATATTTTTTTTTTCTTTTTATACTCTGATCCTGGAAAAACCTCTTTTCTAGATTCGCAAAATTTACTCAATTATGCATCGATACCCTGTACCAGGTTACAGTCCTCCTCATAGGTACTAATACTTAGCTCTGCATTTTAATTAGTGAACCAACTCTGCATTTTAATTTATTACAACATTCACCTTTCTTCAATTCTTTTAATTTACTGAACTTAATATTTCACTATTGTCATGTGCAAGAGGAATTCCCCTCATTCTAGTTCCTTAATACAAGTAAAATTTGAAATATTAATTCTACTATAACTTATCTTTGTCATTTTTCTTTTCTTTTTTATTTTTGGTATTTTTCTAACACCTTTGTATATATTTTTCTGTACAGGTAATTTATATTTCATTAAATGTCACTTCAGTTACTTCCAATTACAATCAGAAGAACCGACGACACCTCTCGTCTTCTTCCAGGTCGGTCATCCGAGTATATAGATTCCAAAAATCTATATACAATATTTACAAATCTCAACTCTATACTCTGTAGTTAAATTATTAACTGGATGATTTTAAGTCAATATATAAATAAACTATTGTATTTATATTTTTAACTGAAGTATACAATGGTTGTATATTCACCTCTGGAAGAGGGATGTCCTATATGTAGATATTGTTAGATTAATTTTGAAACATATTTCTTTTCAGTACATATATGTCTCTATATGTAAGAAAGTACATAAAATAAGAATTATGTGTTTTAATTCTGAAATATGTTAATTTTGCAGATCTATAATTTCACTATTATAGTTACAATTTACCTCGAAATTGTTTATGCATCATTCAATTATATTCTTATATGGATTAAGTATAATTTTTGGGATCTTCTGTCTTTTCCCATTACTTACAGTTATGATTATGGCTGATCTAAAAAGTGTTCTCTATATCTGAAATAAAATTTAAAACATGGACCTAACAACAGATTTAGACCCTTCTCATAGGGTTTAGAGATTCTGTATGTTGGTCAAGGTATTTATTTCAATCTATGTAACCATACAAAATAATTAACTATACTAGCTATAGTTAAAATTATATTAAATACCTATTACAACTCTTTATTTCTGACTCAACAAACTATTACACATAATTTATCAAATAAAATAGATATATAAAACTTTCAGCCATGGTTCATCAAATTCAACCATATCTAACTACATCAGAATTACATAAAATATAACTGCATTATGAGACATAACCTCAGAGAATGTGCATACCAATCTGGTAAAGACTATTTGTAGAAATTTGATAACTGATATGTTATACACCGAGATTCTCCTAATCACACACTATTTTAACTTCATGCACAATACATAATCTCTTCTACCATTGATCATTAATTGCGGAAATAAAAACAATCGCATGCGCACATTAAAACCATAAACAATCACACATATGAACATAGTATTTTATGGGAAAGATTAAAGCTAAAAACCCCCAACTATCTGTATATTATATGTCATAGAGATCATGTAACAAGCATTATACAAAGTTCCTCACAAAGCTCTCAGTACAATCTCCAATTGCTACATACTAATCAAGCCCGATCTAGCAAATCACATGCTCCAATCTCTGTCACCTGATAGCCTGCCTCTACTACGTAATCACTGCTGAAGAATGGCTCTGAATGAACTTGAATTGGTCCAGCCTTTCTCACGCAATCCTCATTGGCATCTCCAATCACTGGTTGTTGCAAATCATGCAACAATATAGTCACAACTGATAGTCACACTGCTCTTTCACTTACCTCTTCACTGGTCTCCACTGAAACTGTCCATGCACTGTAGTTAACTGATGTATTCTTTAGTTGATTAATGAGTTCATAATTGGTGAATTAATTAATAATTAATTTACACCACTCTCACTAGTGTATCAATCAGTTAGACTAGATACAACTAGCTCAACTATGTTTAACTCAGTTAAACTGAACACAACTCCATCAAATGTCTCAATAACTCCACCAAACTTTGTCACATGAGTTCTAATTGAAGTATCCATGCAATAGCTCCACTTAACCCTCAGGAATAGCGTAATTCCTTTTGTCAGCTCCTATGCCACATCTATGCACTTAACTGAAGTGCTCCAAGAGAATAAGATAATGTTTATAGTCCAAATATTATTAAGAGCTAATAATATTCGACATATCTATTTTTAGACCGGCAATCTAAAAATAGATTCTGCCCAATATTTCTAAAAATAGAATTCCATATATTTTTCCAACTTGACCAACCATCCACAAATAGCATCCTGCAACTCATAGAATATGATCAACATGTCTAAAAATAGACATAGTCTAAAAATATTCTAAGTGGCCCACTTAGTGAAGGCGAATTCTTTCCACTAAGCTCATTAGCTTGTTGCAATATCAACACTATTTGCCACACAACCTTGAGGTTAATCCACAACCCCCCCTCCGAGCAGAGACCAATTCTTCCATAGTGTAGACAACCTCTTATCTAACTAGGAATAGTTTATTTAATCTTGCTTTCCCTCAACATGTTTCCATAATTGCATCCAGTTAATTTGGGAGGTTGTTTTCCCTTAGCCTAGGCTTTACTTTTGTTTTTTTCACAAAAGCTTCTTTAAAACTAGCTTTTCCACTTTCTAGTTTTATTCTTACCTCTTCTCAGTAATGTTACACTTTACTGAGGCTTTTATTAGATCTTTTTTTCCCATATAATAAAATTTAATATATTTTATTTTTCTCCAAGGTTTTTTGGAGAATTTTGGGAAAGTCTTAGGAATCTAGTCCAACCTCATGGATTTTGACTACCTGGTCTCAATTTACTTTGTCTTTACATCATGGTACTATCTCCACATTTATATATTAATTTCCACAATTAATATATTTACATATTTTATTTCTGAGGTCCCCTCGACGTTTATGTGTATTATATATTTATAAAACACCAAAAATAGGGATATTACAAGTTAAAATGAGTTACAACATCTTGCTCCACTTGGGGATAGTGTTTTTCACAGAATAACACTACGAACCGCAGATTAGTGCCTTCACTTCAGGCATGGAGTCAAAGGTAACTTACACATCGCAATGGATCACTCACTGATATAAGTACAATGATCAAAATGGTATATACGATGATGAAAATCATGAAATTTTGTGCTAGAAGTAGTGTTGGAGATACTGCCCATTCACTAGCTGCAAAATTTCTCCATCCAAATTTTCCAAAATGAAAGTATTGTTAGCTCTTGATTCCACAATTTTGAATGGACCATTCCAAACATGATCAAATTTTCCATGCTTGCCTTTATCTTCTCTTCTAGTGTCCCATATCAAAATTAGGTCACCTCGCTTAAAAATAATGTCTTTTGCCTTCCTGTCAAAGATTACTTTCATCCTCTCTTGATAACTGATCAAATTTTCACCGACCTTATCTCTATTTTCACTCAATTCCAACAAGTTATTCATTCTTCTGATCAAAGGGCTAGGTTCTTCTTAGACTTATTAAATTAAAGCTACAACAGGTTTTACCAGTTGACTAGGAAATAATGCTTCCGTACCATACACCAACTCAAAAGGTGAATTTCAATTAATCTTCAAGTAGTGACTTGGCTCGCCCATAAAGAAAACTTCAATTTAGAATCCCAGTATTTTTTATTTTCTGCAACAGTTTTCTTCAGAATCCCTACCAATGTTTTATTTGAGGAATCTGCTAACCCATTCCCTTGGGGGTGATAAGTAGTAGAGTGAGATAAAATCACATTTCATTTTTGACAAAAAAAATCAACTTTGCAGACTTAAGAACTTGGGCATTATCTGTTACTAACCTTTTGGGGCAATCAAATCGACTGAAAAAAATTTCTTCTAAAAATTTCAATACCACCAAATCATTTGCCTTCCTTGTTGGTACAACTTCTACCCACTTTGTAAAGTAACCTGTTCCTATCAATATCCACCTGTATTTCCCACTAGATGGTGGATTTATTTCCCCGATGAAATCTAGCCCCCATTGCCTAAAAGGCTCCTCTACAAACACATGAATTAAATGCAGTGGTGCTAACTTCTTCTTTTCAGCAAATATTTGACACTTTTGTCAGCCTCTTACTAATATGTAAACATTGGAAAATAAATAAGGCCAAAAGAAACCAGCTTTCAAGATCTTATGAGTTGTTACTTTCTAGCTATAGTGACCCCCACAAAAGTTGTCATGATACTCTTTCACTATCTCAATGGGTTCTCCTTATGTCAAACAGAGCAACAGGATACTAGCTGGATCCTTCCAATATAACTTTCCATTCACTATTATTTACTTTTGAGGCTTCACCTTTAGAGCTCTGTATTTTGATCGGTTTAAAGTAGGAAGACACTAGTGAAAACATAAATAATGTACAATATCCTTGTACCATTGGGAATGTTATCACTCGGGTTTTCCTTGAAGTTGTGGAAAAGGAAAGTATACCCGAGGTAACCACAAACCAACCTTCGGATGCAGAATCTAGCCAATCTGCATCCAAAGAGGGCTCTCTCTTTATGATTTATCTTTGTTCTTAGAAAGTTTTAGGCTAGTTATAAGTCCAAGAAATGTGTTTTAAAATGGTGGAATTCGCCAACTAAGGGCAAGGTTGAATATTTTCAGGCCATTGGGCTATGGAGTCAAAGGATGGCTTTACTGGATTAATCTTCTACACACAGGATGGCTTTGCAGGGCAAGATAGCCAAACAGAGAACAATCCTTAAAATTTAAAGTGGATGGAATGGGCTTGAAGGGATGAAAGGCAGTTAAGAATCTTTCACCATGTTCAAAAGAAAGAAATGAAATGATTACAAATAAAGAGCAGTGAAGAATTTTTTATTATAGTAACCAAAATGTTTAAATTAGCGAAGCAAGAGCAATTAAGAATTCGTTGCTTATAACTAATTTAGAGGAAAACATTTAGAATAATCACAACTGAACTCAGAGTACAATTAAGTAAATTCTGAGTTATTATTTTATGTCAAGTATTCAGAAATGGACACAATGATATTATAGACAGATATAAACAGGGAAAATTTTAGGGGCTAATATTCGCAAGTGGGCTAATTTTCCATGCTTTTTCCAAAAAACAGATTCGCCAATTTACAATTTTTTCTAAAAGTTATTCGCCCAAATTTTAAAGTAAAAAATTATTTTACCTAAAAAATAGCCAAAATTTTGTATACAATATTATAAAGTTGTTATAGATGTAACTATTTTTACAAAAAATATCCTAAAAAATTTTACAGTTTACATATTAGGGACTAGTAAGATTCGCCAATGCTTCTAAACTTCAAGATAATTTCCATCCTTAAAATTTTCCCTGGATATAAAACTTAAAACATAGGATAGAAAGACTTATTGAACTGCAGTCCGACACATGAATCCTGCAAAAAGTCCTGAGCTTCAAATTGTCATCCAGCAAGCCACAAATAAATTTCTCCAAAACGCTTTTATTCCAAAAACATCAATGTCACAGCGAAGTAGTAGAATCCACCCAAAATACTTCCAAGAGTGAATTATTTATACAAATTCTAAACTAAAATATCTTGAAAAAATATCAAGATTAGTTCACAAATCTCTCCAACTATTTTACATAAATAGAACTTAAGTAAATGACACTCAAACTAATTCATCTATTTGGCACTATTTTGTATGGATAGGTGATGACAAAGAGGAGAATTCGAATTTGATCCAACTCTTAGTTGATGATGAGGCATCCAAGTCACTAACTGCTTCCTTTCTTTGTGCAATTCCGCTCCAACAATTCTGCATATTTTGGGTCCAATGATACCTTTATATTTCTCAATCCGTAATATATATGTAAAGAGTGAAAGAGGTTATTGTAGATAAATATGTTGGTGAGATAAACCTCTTTCACTTTCCTAAAATTCCTCTCCAGCTATGCACAATAGGCTCTGCAAAAAGATGTGTAAAACAGAGTTTTACAGAGTCTGAAAAATAGCCTCTAAAGATGTGCATGTATCTCTCAGTCTGAAATCAATGTCAAAACAATGAGATAGGTTTTTGTAGATGGTTCTCTTAGGAACAAAAAAATCCTTCAGTTTTGTAAGATGTATTTCTTATTGGCCACAATATTCTCTGCAAAATGATGACTTAACAGGAATTTTCTGCAAAAAGTGCTTTCCAACATTGTTTAATATTTCCAAAACCATAATGGCTGTTAGAAAAGTGAGAGAGGTTTTTGTAGATGGCCCTCTTAAGAACATAAACCTCCTTCAGTTTTATAAAATTCATCTTGGATTGATCACAATAGTTTCTGCAAAACTATGACTAAAATATGCAATTTCTACAAAAATGTTCCTTCTTGTTATGTTTTTTCATCTTTTTACTTTCTTGTTCTTTTGAGTGTTTTACTTTCACTTTAGACAAAATTCAATGTTGGTGAAAATATTTTCATTTCCTCTTTTTACCATTTTACTGCCCCTGTAATTACTTTTACTGTTTACCTTTGACTGCTCTGTAACTTCATTTTAACTTTCATTCTGACTTTTACCTGATACACTTTAACCACTGATACTCTTTAGCTGATATGCTTTCTAACCTCTCATGCTTAATAGATTGATAAGTCAACTGGGAGGAATCTGTGACTAGTATTAATAATCGTTTATCCAAGGATGTGACCTCCTATTTACCTCTTCAGGGGACAATTGAGTAGATTTTTCAAGCAATTCCCCAATGGACAAGGGAGTGAGGTTTTGACCAGGTTCAAAATGGAGCATCATTCAAGGCTACAGGAACTCCCATTTTGGTTCTTATGGATTCAAAATGTAAATTTGGCTAATGGTGAGGAATTGAGTAAATTCACGGGAAAAACAGGTCAATTTGTAGATTTAGTAATTCAATTACAATTCTCGGGGTCACGGAATGAACTAGTAATTAATTCTAACTCTGTTTCAGTGAAGGAAAAAGGAAAGTCAAGATTTCAACAGAGTTCAGTTTGAATTTAGCGTAAATACCTGTTTTTGGAGAAAACAGCGTTTGGATAGGTGCCGGCTAAGGTACATAATCTTCTGAGAGGCTTGTCTGCAATCTTCTTCGAAAGGATAAGGTAAGTGGACTTAACAAATTCGAATTTTGAATTTTTCTACGTGGAAGGCGTTTTCTTTCACTGGCATACAAAATGATGAAAAATACGTGAATGTTTTTTTTTTATCGGTAAAGTCAAACGAGGGGGGAATTTTTATTATTTTTATGGGATGACGTCATCATGGTACGATGGATGTGGCTACCGAGGTTATGAGTAAGCGGGGAATTCCGTGAATCATTGTGAGCAGTTACCTTTCATGGGAGGCAGTTTATTCCATTCGGAGATCAACACGTGGCGGCACTGCTTGATCCATCCGTGATCCTCGACACCCACTTAATGGCGGATGGTCGGGTGACCAGACGGGCCGTTGATCCGTGAATGGGCGATCAGACAGGTGATATGACGTGAAGATGGTGGGGGATTTAACACACGGGCCCAAAGTAATTAATGTTAATTTAACTATTCCGGGCGACGTCTTATTGGCTGAGGGATTGGTTATTAATTAATCCGGGTGATTAATCCCGTGGTTTAATGAGAGTTGGGGTTGCGGCGGGGCTTTGGTTTTATTTGTTTTTTCCGTTTAAAACCTTTTCAATATTGTTATTATATGATAATAAATCAATGTAATTTATTATCCATAGGGGCGGGGATAGATTATAAAGATATATTTCTAACAAAAGGGCACATAATGTGGGTCTTTTATGAATAATTGGAAAATAAATACTTTGGTTGAAATTTTATAATAATATGGGTTTTTGGGATATTTTTGTAGAAGGAGTTATACATATAGGGAAAGGTAATTCATATAAAGATTTAATATTTAAAGTTAAATGTTAATATGACAATGGGACAAGGGAAACTCAAAATACTTTACACAATTAGAAAAGTGGAGATTTCTAAAGTAAATTGTATCATTTCAATTTCAACACTTAAACATAGAATAGTAAGTAATTTTGAGGGATTATTATGAAAATTTGCATGATTTTCCTAAGTAAAATAGAATTTTACTTAAGAAAAGATTAAAAGGGAATGTTTATAATGATAAATAACTTCAAATACTTAGGTCTTTTTGATCATTAGGCCGAGGGTCCGGTCCCTCCAAAAGTCAAGGAAATGCCTTGAGCCCCTTTAATCTTCAAATACCTTAGTACTTTGGAAGCCTGATCCGGATTTATGCAGAACACAACAGGCATTAAACATATAAACATTTGGATCCTTGATGTAGCGAGTTAACACTTTGTCGGATATTTGCTTTGCAACCGAAATTGCTTACAAGCAAAATGGAAATAAAACTAGGCTAGGCGCTCGGTAGCTATCTCTGAGAAGAGATGTGGCGGCTACAGGCTCTGAACTGAGTTACAATGAGGCTCGAGGGCCTATTTATCAATTAGAAACAATGGGAAATCCTAAACAGCCAAAACCCTAACCCTAGGAGATGAAGCACCAAAACTATGGGCCCCGTTTGGGTAAATTGGTGTTTCAACTTCCCAGGGGCGTAACTTTGGCATACGATCTCCGTTTGACGCGCACCATACCTCGTTAGAAATATCTATCTGAGGACTACAAATTTGGAATGAGCAACATCGGTCCATGGACCCATGTTACTCTTCGTTTTCCCAAAAAACGTCGTTTAGGGCCTCAAAACGGCTCCAGAAGTTTAGGACCCGAAAAACTGCTAAAAATAGTAAACTGTGCCGAAACTGAAAAATTGAAATAGACAATGGTGGAGCCCCAAGTGGAATAGGCGGGTGACCACCAATATCCACCCGGATCATTCCTCCCCACTTAGGAAGCAATGGTCCCCATTGCGTTAAGTTCCTCCATGAGATGAGGAAATTTCTGCTGAACTTGGTCCCTGGTGAACCACTTTCCTTGGTGCAGGAGTTGGCCGGCTTTGACAACCCGATATAGTTGGATCTTCTGCTGGGGAGTGTTCTTGATTTGCATGTCCATGATGCAATCTGTGGTGGCCTATTCCATGCAGTCTGGATGTAACTCAGTTGGTGTGAGTTGTTCTGCAATGTCCGAGGTGTCCAGTAGAGGTGGGAAGTAAGGACGAAGGCGATCCACATTGAAGACTGGGTGCAGACCAAGGAATGGTGGAATACTGAGCTCGAATGCATTGTTCCCTACAGCCTTGGTGATGGTGTACGACCCGTATCGAAGCGGGCGAAGCTTGCGGTGGGGTCCAGTGAGGCGCTCCTTCAAACAGAGCGATACTTGTCACTGTTCAGAAGCTGTGCAGACCTTGGTTGACCCGCAGAAATGTTGCACTTGCATCAGCTCCATTCACACACTGAACCCAGGGATGTTGAATGCGCTCATGAAGCTACCGGCTTTGTCAACTTCAGACTGGACATGAGCTGAATTGGCCTGAGCAGCTGCAAATGGTATGGCTACATCAATGGGACATAGTGGCTGGAATCCCAAGCCCACATGAAAGGGGCTATGGCCGATTGAACTGTGGAGAGCCCGATTATAACTATGTTGTACATAAGGGAGGCTCTCGTCCCATGTGCGTGGATGCTTTGAATTGTACATGCGCATAATGTGTACAATCATTCTGTTGACGACCTCTGTCTGGCCATCTGTTTGGGGATGGAAAGCTGTGGACTTGGTGAGCTTGGTATCCAACATTGACCAGAGGCTGGACCAAAATGTGCTGAGGAACCTGCTATCCCGATCTGATATGATAGACTGTGGGATTCCAAAGTGCACCCACACTCGTTCAAAGAAGAGTTTAGCAGTTGCTTCTGCTGTGATATTCTTCTTACAGGCCGCCATAATGGCCATCTTCGAGAATCTGTCAACGACCACGAAAACACAGTCATTTCCATTCTTAGTAGAAGGCAGGTCCGACATGTAATCCATGGAGATGGATTCCCAAGGCCGACTAGGGGTAGGTCGTGGAGTATATGTGCCTTGCTTCTTGGATGGCCTGGCTATAATGGCACGCTGTGCTGCCGGATCCGACAAGCTTCTCGACACATCCTTTTCTTCGAAGGTCCGCCTCAATAGAAACATATTTCTTTTTATAGATTGCTACCGTTTTTTCCCTCACCCCGAAATGCCCAGCGACTCGACCGTAGTGTGCTTCCCATATCATCTTGGCACGCTCGCTTGAAGGAACACAAAGGTGTCCCATGTGACATAAAAGTGCATCTTGAAGGTGAAAATTTGGAACTTACGTACCCCCCAAGAGTGCCTTGTAAGTTTGGCCAAATTCTGGGTCACTCTCATAGAGAAGCGGCCAATCAGAAGTCTCGTGCCCACAAGAGTTGAGCACAGTGGTGAGCGCCACGATCGGTGGTCGGCTGAGGCATCTACAATGTGTACAGAAGGCAATGAAGAAAAGAATTCAGAATGTGCTCAAAGCATGATGAAAAGAGAGGTCTTCGTATACGTTGACCGTTCATAGTGTTCAAGAAGATGCACGGAAAGAATGAGTCTAGGCCGCGTATGGGCAAAAGCGCTCAAAAAGCAAAAAAACAGTCTGCATATTGAAGACCTTTAAAGGATTGTTACATGGTATTGAAGGCCATGGTATTGCCTTAGCTCCGTGGTATTGAGGCTCATGAAGCCGTTTTATTGGGCAGGCTGAAAAAGGATAAACCTATATAAGGAGAAGAAATTCATTGTGCAAATCATAAGTGTGGGAGCAAGATGTCCGAGCTTGAATGAATACTTCTCTCAGAAGTATATCCGTATAGTCAGGGTAAAGGTTTACTAGCATAATCCGAATTATTATGCACCAATGAACAAAATGATACAAGGATCTAGATCCGAAATGTAATTGCATTGCCAGATCCGTTTATGGAGTGACTGATCCGTGATGAGGCGAACATCTGTCTGAAGTGAAAGGGTAAATCTGAACTGAATATCTGATCTGAAGAAGTATGCTGCTCTATAATGATTGAAGATCTATACGCTACTTCGCCGCAGAGGAAGCGCGTATATACGCGGCTTCGCTGAAGAAAAAGCGCGTATGCGCAGTGAAGTTTATACAGATGTATACGCTGGTTGATGTGGACGAAAGCGCGTATATACGCGACATCAGTAAAGGGAAAGCGCGTATGCAAACTAGGGTTTGCTGAAGCAAGGGGTATGAAATATCTGATCTGTTCTGCTGTGTTTCTGCTATCTGATCTGTGTTGATATGTATCTGTTGATGATGTATGTTTGTACTTAAAAGTATGGAAAGGGTTCGATCTGGAAATATGATGAATTGTGGCCCGCAAGTTGTGTTCTATTGAAGTGGTTGGATCCAGTGTGAAAATTGATGAAACGTGGTCCAAGGTGGTGCTGAGGGTTGTAGCCTTCAGTCAGGGGGTCGTAGCTCCCTTCCAGGTGAGGCTGGTAAACGAGATCGTGGGGTCGTAGCTCCCTTCCAGGAGAGGCTGGTAAACGAGTCAGGGGGTTGGAGCTCCCTTCCAGGAGAGGCTGGTAAACGAGCGCAGGTGGGTGCCTGCGTGCTGGTCAAGTCTGCGCCATCACATATGTTGTAAGATGTTTTCTCTATAATAAAATATTGAAGGCTGAGCAACTGCAGCGGTGGTTTTCTCCCGATTTGGGTTTCCACCTAAAAATCCCGGTGTTCATGTGTGATGCTTTGTGTGATGGTTTATTCTGTTCTTACTGCACATGTTTACTGTTTATTGAACATCTGATGAATGAATGATGGAATGATATAAGTGAATATTTAATGACATATCTAGATATCTGTGTATACGCGAGTTTCATAAAGTATATCCACGTATATACGCGAGTTTACTGAAATAAAGTAGCGTATGGGTTTTAAGGAATGAAAAGGTAAAAAGTTGTGATTATGCAGTAAATACTGATTCACCCCCCCTCTCAGTATTTTTCCCAACAATTGGTATCAGAGCCGGTTCTTCTGCAGAAGCTTGATCGCTTGAAGGAGATCCGTCACAATGGGAAGTATACAAACAAAAGCTCTGCTGAATTTTGGTGCAAAAGTATGGGCACTCATGAAAGAATGTGAAAAAGAAAAGGGTATTTTTGAGGATTCTCTAGAAGACAATAATCTTCTTGAAGAAAACACTCAACTCAAGGTAAGCCACGAAGAAAAGAACATAATCATAGAGACTCTTAAAAATCAGCTTGAAGCAGGAAGAAAACGCAATGAGGATTTGGAGTGTGAAGTAGTAAGTCTAAGGAAGGTTCATGAGAAAGTGAATTCTCTCAATCTTAGATTTGCTAAAAGTTCGGAAACCTTGGATGAGATTATCAAGGTACAACGATCTCCTCTTATAAAAACAGGTCTTGGATATACTGGGGAATCTTCCCAGACATCAGCACCAAATTTTCTAAAAGCAGCCACAGCTGGTTCTCTACATTCAGCCACTCAGCAGGGGAACAAAGGATCTTTGCAGGTAAAGCATGATCATCTCAATTCAAGAAACACTAACAAGGAGATCTTTCAAAATGGCTACAACCAACAGGTAAATTCTAATAGAAGATTTCATGATCACAGAAATTTCTATTTCAATGGAC
>CM076581.1:1333664858-1334014347 GCA_034641835.2 Pinus albicaulis | reverse complement strand
TATATTTCTCAATCTGTAATAGATATGTAAAGAGTGAAAGAGGTTATTGTAGATAAATATGTTGGTGAGATAAACCTCTTTCACTTTCCTAAAATTCCTCTCCAGCTATGCACAATAGGCTCTGCAAAAAGATGTGTAAAACAGAGTTTTACAGAGTCTGAAAAATAGCCTCTAAAGATGTGCATGTATCTCTCAGTCTGAAATCAATGTCAAAACAATGAGATAGGTTTTTGTAGATGGTTCTCTTAGGAACAAAAAAATCCTTCAGTTTTGTAAGATGTATTTCTTATTGGCCACAATATTCTCTGCAAAATGATGACTTAACAGGAATTTTCTGCAAAAAGTGCTTTCCAACATTGTTTAATATTTCCAAAACCATAATGGCTGTTAGAAAAGTGAGAGAGGTTTTTGTAGATGGCCCTCTTAAGAACATAAACCTCCTTCAGTTTTATAAAATTCATCTTGGATTGATCACAATAGTTTCTGCAAAACTATGACTAAAATATGCAATTTCTACAAAAATGTTCCTTCTTGTTATGTTTTTTCATCTTTTTACTTTCTTGTTCTTTTGAGTGTTTTACTTTCACTTTAGACAAAACTCACTATTGGTGAAAGTATTATCATCTCTTTTTACCATTTTACTGCCTTCTGTATTTACTTTTACTGTTTACCTTTGACTGCTCTGTAACTTCATTTTAACTTTCACTGACTTTTACCTGATACACTTTAACCACTGATACTCTTTAGCTGTTATGCTTTCTAACCTCTGTTTGAATAGATTTGATAACAATCTTGGAGTAAACAAATCTTGTGACTAGTATTAAGACTGTTTATCCAAGGATGTGATCTTCTGATTACCTCTTCAAGGGACAATCGAGTAGATTTTTCAAGCAATTCCCCAATGGACAAGGGAGTGAGGTTTTGACCAGGTTAAAAATGGAGCATCATTCAAGGCTACAGGAACTCCCATTTTGGTTCTTGTGGAAAAATGGAAATTTGGCTAATGGTGAGGAATTGAGTAAATTCACAGGAAAAACAGGTCCATTTGCAGATTTAGTAATTCAATTACAGTTTTCGGGGTCACGGAATGAACTAGTAATTAATTCTAACTCTGTTTTAGTGAAGGAAAAAAGGAAAGCCGAGATTTCAACAGAGTTCAGTTTGAATTTAGGGTAAATACCTATTTTTGGAGAAAACAACGTTTGGATAGGTGCCGGCTAAGGTAGATAATCTTCTGAGAGGCTTGTCTGCAATCTTCTTCGAAAGGATAAGGTAAGTGGACTTCACAAATTCGAATTTTGAATTTTTCTGCGTGGAAGGCGTTTTCTTTCACTGGAGTACAAAATGATGAAAAAGACGTGAATGTTTTGTTTTATCGGCAAAGTCAAACGGGGGGGAATTTTTATTAATTTTATGGGATGACGTCACTGATGTACGATGGATGCGTCACCGAGGTCGGGCGGTAAGCGGTAAATTCCGCACCGCTTTCGGGAGTAGGCGGTTTTCCGCGGGGAGGCAGCGATTCCATTCGGAGATCAACATGTGGCGGGTGCACTGTTTCGAAACCACCGTGATCCCTCGCATTAACGATCGGACGATGGATGGCTGGCGGAATTATAGCGGGCTGTTGATCCGGGAATGGGCGATCGGACGGGTGATATGACATGAAGAAGGTAGGGGATTTAACACGCAGGCCCAAAGTAATTAATGTTAATTTAACTATTCCGGGCGGCGTCTTATTGACTGAGGGATTGGTTATTAATTAATCCGGGTGATTAATTAATCCCGTGGTTTAATGAGAGTTGGGGTTGCGGCGGGGCTTTGGTTTTATTTGTTTTTTCCGTTTAAAACATAAAACATATGTTTAAAACCTTTTCAATATTGTTATTATATGGTAATAAATCAATGTAATTTATTATCCATAGGGGCGGGGATAGATTATAAAGATATATTTCTAACCAAAAGGCACATAATGTGGGTCTTTTATGAATAATTGGAAAATAAATACTTTGGTTGAAATTTTATAATAAGATGGGCTTTTGGGATATTTATGTAGAAGGAGTTATACATATAGGAAAAGGTAAGTTATATAAGGATTTAATATTTAAAGTTAAATGTTAATATGACAATGTGACAAGGGAAACTCAAAATACTTTACACAACTAGGAAAGTGGAGATTTATGAAGTAAATTGTATCATTTCAATTTCAACACTTAAACATAGAATAGTAAGTAATTTTGAGGGATTATTATGGAAATTTGCATGATTTTCCTAAGTAAAATAAAATTGTACTTAGGAAAAGATTAAAAGGGAATGTTTATAATAATAAATAACTTCAAATACTTAGGTCTTTTTGATCATCAGGCCGAGGGTCCGGTCCCTCCAAAAGTCAAGGAAATGCCTTGAGCCCCTTTAATCTTCAAATACCTTAGCACTTTGGGGAAATGATCCGGATTTATGCAGGAACACAACAGAATAAACATATAAACATAAATACAGAGATGTAGCGGAAATAACACTTCATTTCATTAATATCAAAGAACTGAAATTTGCTTACAGACAAAATGGAAATAAAACTAGCTAGGGCGCTGGTAGCTATCTCTGAGAAGAGATGTGGCGGCTACAGGCCTCTGAACTGAGTTACAATGAGGCTCGAGGGCCTATTTATCATTTAGAAACAATGGGAAATCCTAAACAGCCAAAACCCTAACCCTAGGAGATGAAGCGCCAAAACTATGGGCCCCGTTTGGGTAAATTGGTGTTTCAACTTTCCAGGGGCGTAACTTTGGCATACGATCTCCGTTTGACGCGTACCATACCTCGTTAGAAAGATCTATCCGAGGACTACAAATTTGGAACGAGCAACATCGGTCCATGGACCCATGTTGCTCTCCGTTTTCCCCAAAAACGTCGTTTAGGGCCTCAAAACGGCTCCGGAAGTTTAGGACCCGAAAAACTGCTAAAAATAGTAAACTGTGCCGAAACTGAAAAACTGAAATAGACAATGGTGGGGCCCCAAGTGGAATAGGCGGTGACCACCAATATCCACCTGGATCATTCCTCCCCCCTTAGGAAGCAATGGTCCCCATTGCGTTAAGTTCCTCCATGAGATGAGGAAATTTCTGCTGAACTTGGTCCCTGGTGAACCACTTTCCTTGGTGCAGGAGTTGGCCAACTTTGACAACCCGATATAGTTGGATCTTCTGCTGGCGAGTGTTCTTGATTTGCATGTCCATGATGCAATCTATGGTGGCCTGTTCCATGCAGTCTGGATTTAACTCAGTTGGTGTGAGTTGTTCTACAATGTCCGAGGTGTCCAGTAGAGGTGGGAAGTAAGGACGAAGGCGATCCACATTGAAGACTGGGTGCAGACCAAGGAATGGTGGAATACCGAGCTCGAATGCATTGTTCCCTACAGCCTTGGTGATGGTGTACGACCCGTATCGGAGCGGGCGAAGCTTGCGGTGGGGTCCAGTGAGGCGCTCCTTCTGCAAATGTAGCCATACTTTGTCACCCACCTGGAAGTTGTGTGGCACCCGGTGTTGATCATGGTGTTGCTTGTACTTGGCATTGGCTCTATCCAATATATCATGAACCTGTTGGCGGATGTGTTGAATGCGCTCGATGAAGCTACTGGCTTTGTCAACTTCAGACTGGACATGAGCTGAATTGGCCTGAGCAGCTGCAAATGGCATGGCTACGTCAATGGGACATAGTGGCTGGAATCCCAAGCCCACCCGAAAGGGGCTATGGCCGATTGAACTGTGGAGAGCCCGATTATAACTATGTTGTACATAAGGGAGGCTCTCGTCCCATGTGCGTGGATGCTTTGAATTGTACATGCGCATAATGTGTACAATCATTCTGTTGACGACCTCTGTCTGGCCATCTGTTTGGGGATGGAAAGCTGTGGACTTGGTGAGCTTGGTATCCAACATCGACCAGAGGCTGGACCAAAATGTGCTGAGGAACCTGCTATCTCGATCTGATATGATAGACCGTGGGATCCCAAAGTGCACCCACACTCGTTCAAAGAAGAGTTTAGCAGTGGCTTCTGCTGTGATATTCTTCTTGCAGGCCGCCATAATGGCCATCTTCGAGAATCTGTCGACGACCACAAAAACACAGTCATTTCCATGCTTAGTAGAAGGCAGGCCCGACATGTAATCCATGGAGATGGATTCTCAAGGTCGACTAGGGGTAGGTAGAGGAGTATATAGGCCTTGCTTCTTGATGGTCGGTTTGGCAATGGCACAAGCAGTGCAGGATCTGATGTGCTTCTCGACATCCTTTCGAAGGTTCGGCCAATAGAAATACTTCTGCAGGATTGCTACTGTTTTCTCGACCCCGAAATGCCCAGCGACTCGACTGTAGTGTGCTTCCCATATCATCTTGGTACGCTCGCTTGAAGGAACACAAAGGTGTCCCATGTGACATAAAAGTGCATCTTGGAGGTGAAAATTTGGAACTTGCGTACCCCCCAAGAGTGCCTTGTAAGTTTGGCCGACTTCTGGGTCACTCTCATAGAGAAGCGGCCAATCAGAAGTCTCGTGCCCACAAGAGTTGAGCATGGTGGTGAGCGCCACGATCGGTGGTCGGTTGAGGCAGTTTGCAACATTATTGGTGCTACCCTTCTTGTACTTGATGTTCAAATGAAACTGTTGCAGATATGTGGACCACTTCTGATGGCGATCATTCTGCAACTTCCCTTGTGTCTGTATGAACTGCAGGGGCCGGTGGTCTGTGTGGATGATTGTTTCCTTCCTCAAAATGTAATGCTTCCATTGTCGACAGGCTTGCACAATGGAATACATTTCTTTGTCATAGGTGGGATACTTGCGAACTGTCTCAGACAATGTCTCACTGTGATATGCCACTGGATGTCCCTGTTGAGTAAGAACTGCCCTAATAGCATAGTCAGAGGCATCTGTCTCGATCTCAAACGGCTGCTGCAAGTCTGGTAAGGTGAGCACTGGGGCAGAACAGAGGCGATTTTTCAATTCTTTGAACGCCTTCTGTTGAGGTTCCGACCAAAAGAATTTTGCTCTCGCTCCTCCTTTGGTGACTTGACTCAAGGCCAAGTGATATGAGAGAATCCCAACACGAATCTACGGTAGAAATTAGCAAGACCCAGAAAGCTGCGAAGCTCTGTTATAGTAGTCGGGGCTGGCCAATCCCGAATGACTTGGATCTTGGCTGGATCCACATGCACCCCCCTTTCATCAATAATGTATCCCAGATATTGAACCCGGGTCATGCCAAAAGTGCACTTCTCCAGATTGGCACACAACTTGTGTTGCCGCAGTGTTTGGAGGACTTGTCGGATGTGGTGAAGGTGCTCTTCCCAAGTCTGGCTGAAGATCAGAATATCATCCAAGTACACCACTACAAATGAGTTGGTGAATGGCCGCAAGATGTCATCCATCATCCTCATGAAGGTGGCGAGAGCATTCGTCAACCCAAAAGGCATGACCAGCCATTCGAAAAGGCCTTCCTTGGCTTTGAAGGCAGTCTTCCACACATCGGAGGGTTCAATTGGTACCTGGTGATACCCAGACTTCAGGTCGATCTTGCTGAAATATTTTGCACCTTTGAGTTGGTCCAGAAGGTCATAAATCCGTGGGATTGGGTACCTATTCCGGACAGTGATCTTGTTCAGCGCCCGATAGTCAATACATAGTCTCCACGTCCCATTCTTCTTCTGTACCAACACGATCGGGCTCCCACAGGGCGATGAACTTGGTCTGATGTGACCTTTCTGCAACAGCTCCTGAATCTGCCTCTTGATTTCATCATTCTCCAGAACAGAGCGCCGATAGATCGGTCCATTAGGTAGCGGCGCATCGGGGGTCAGATCAATCGGGTGCTTGACCTGACAGTGCAGAGGAACCCCTGTGGGTGAGGTGAATATGTCCCCGTACTCCCCCACAACCTTATCCATTTGTTGTTGTTGTGCAGAGGAGCCCTGTCTGGAGGTCGTGGCCATAGTATTCTTCTTGCCCTGGGGGCGAATCATCAGGAAAACAAATTTCCTGGTTTGGGAAATGAGCTTACTGCATTGTTTTGCAGTAACCAAAGAGATAGCGGCAGGAGGTGGTACCTCTGGTATCCTGTACAACTTATTTCCCAAAGTAACAATAACAGCACGAGGTCGAGACTCATACACAGCATGACGTTTCCACAAGTATGGTTGTCCTAATAATACATCAGAAACATCAATAGGAGCAACGTCACATAATACCTCATCCGTGAAGGGCTTGATGCTATAGGGAAGGCGTCACTGCTGGCTGACGCGGAGATCTCGTCCTTGGTGAAGCCACCCGATGGTGTATGGATGTGGGTGAGCTGTGGTCGGCAAGCCCAACCGCTTCACGGCGTCTGCTGAAATGAGGTTCTTTTGGCTCCCATTGCCGACAATGAACTGTACAGGGGAGCCCTTTACCCACATCTGGGAGTGGAAGAGACGTTCCTCCTCCTCTGGATCTTCCGGTTCCTCCTTCTGGACCTTTGTAGTGGCAACAGTGGCGTTGGGCTCCGCATCAATAATCTGTTTCCCCTTTTCATTCGCCTTTTCAGGTTCTGATTCAGAGTCAGAGCATGCATCTGACTCAGAAGCCCTCATCTCGGCCACTAGCGACTGCTTGGCCCGACACTCACTCGTGTTGTGAGTGGAGCTCTTATGGAACTCACACCACTTTCCCGTGTCCTTCTTTGGCTTTGCGGTGCTGTTCTTTTCTTGTGGCTTCAATGAGTTGTCTTTAGCCGCCATGCCTTGGCTCGGTCCTTTGTTCTGCGGTTTGGAAGCACCTTTCCCTTGCTTTTGATTCGCAGATCCAAAGTCTCGCTTCTTCCGCTTGAATTTCTGCTCAATCTTGGCAGCATACCGGTATGCCGTACCAAGCGAGGAGATGTCAAGGAACTCCATTTCCTCCTGAATGTATTTGTGCAGACAGCTGCGATACTTTAGCACCAGATGTTTCTCTCAATCTTTGATACCCAACTTTGTGCGCAGGGTATGGAACAGATTCGTCAGCTCATGCACATCTTGATCCCTTTGTTGTCGCAGCGTGGTCCATTGTATGTACTTGTCCTCATAGTTCCCCACGGGATAGTACTGTTCCTTGATGGAATCTTAGAAAGAATTCCAAGTGGGTACGACTGAGAACAGAGAGGGTTTCGTCTTATCCTTTTTCTCACAGTAGGTTTCCTACCAGTCCTTGACATGGGGGGTAGCTTTGAGGAGTGCAAAAATAATCTCCTCCCAGTTGGAAAAGTCATGAACCGAGAAATATCCTTCTAATAGTTTCAACCATCTATCTACGACATCTGTCTATTTGGCCTCAAATATGGGAATGTCAAAATTTACTTGTACCTTAAAGGAGTCGCGCCTCCAGAGTGGCCGCCGGATGCAGATGCGCCATTGGTGGGTAGCCGTTGAAGGATCCGAGCAAAGTTATCCATCATCACGCTCCTTTGTCTTTCGAGGGCCTCCTCGAGCAATATTTTGATAGGATCTCCTGCTCCCTCATCTTTCTTTTCGTCCCCCATGGGCGTCCGTCGAGGTTTGCGAGGCCGATCTTGCAAAGGTTCCACCAGATCGAGCCCTAGCTCCTTATACCCCGACCTCGTTGGGGACATGCAAAGAAGGATCAAGAAAAAGCAGACCGCTCCGATACCACTGATCTGGATTTATGCAGGAACGCAATAGAATAAACATATAAACATAAAGACAGAGATGCAGCGGAAATAACACTTCATTTCATTAATATCAAAGAACTGAAATTTGCTTACAGACAGAATGGAAATAAAACTAGCTAGGGCGCTGGTAGCTATCTCTGAGAAGAGATGTGGCAGCTACAGGCCTCTGAACCGAGTTACAATGAGGCTCGAGGGCCTATTTATCATTTAGAAACAATGGGAAATCCTAAACAGCCAAAACCCTAACCCTAGGAGATGAAGCGCCAAAACTATGGGTCCCGTTTGGGTAAATTGGTGTTTCAACTTCCCAGGGGCGTAACTTTGGCATACGATCTCCGTTTGACGCGTACCATACCTCGTTAGAAAGATCTATCCGAGGACTAAAAATTTGGAACGAGCAACATCGGTCCATGGACCCATGTTGCTCTCCGTTTTCCCAAAAAACGTCATTTAGGGCCTCAAAACGGCTCCGGAAGTTTAGGACCCGAAAAACTGCTAAAAATAGTAAACTGTGCCGAAACTGAAAAACTGAAATAGACAATGGTGGAGAAACAATGGGAAATCCTAAACAGCCAAAACCCTAACCCTAGGAGATGAAGCGCCAAAACTATGGGCCCCGCTTGGGTAAATTGGTGTTTCAACTTCCCAGGGGCGTAACTTTGGCATACGATCTCCGTTTGACGCGTACCATACCTCGTTAGAAAGATCTATCCGAGGACTACAAATTTGGAATGGGCAACATCAGTCCATGGACTCATGTTGCCCTCCGTTTTCCCAAAAAACGTCGTTTAGGGCCTCAAAACGGCTCCGGAAGTTTAGGACCCGAAAAACTGCTAAAAATAGTAAACTGTGCCGAAACTGAAAAACTGAAATAGACAATGGTGGAGCCCCAAGTGGAATAGGCGGGTGACCACCAATATCCACCTGGATCAGGAAATTAGTAAAGCTCTTAGGGAGAAAGTGATGTGGGAAGTTAATGATTTTGACTTTGCTTTCTGTAAATTTTCCAATGTATATTCTGCTTCAGTACTTGTGATGAAAGTAAAGGATTAAACACATTTAGCAGCATCATTCATCACATGAAACTTTGCAACACCATCTACCTACCCTATCTACTTTACACTACCATTTTCTCTTCTTTATTAGGGTGCACTTAGACTGGCAAACCCTTATCAATTTTCTTTTCTTTTACATGACAATTCTATCTAATTCTCAACTTATTACATCCAAGGGCTCAGATTAAACTGTTGAGCACCTTTTATTAACTCTACCTATCTACTTATCTGCCAAGATTAAACTGTTTGGTCAGATATTTATTCTCTATTCTACAACATGAAATTGAAACATGAATAAGTCAAGTTTAAATAGTTTGACTCTTCATAAATTGTGGCAAAAGTTTGACAAGCTGCATACAATTGCTTTATTACAAAAATGAAATAGTAGTGGCATTTGGATTTGCACACTTTCCTTGGTCTATTTTTTGCTTGGGGTTCATTTCTTTCATTTTCTTGACCAATTTATTTTTGTTACCCTTTGATTTTTCTTTTAGGGTATACCCTCTTTACATTTTTTAAATTTTTTGATTTTTTGGTTTTTCAAGAATATGGAACACCTTTGCTCAAGAAAAAGGTTTGAACATATTCCATAGTTCAATCAAGACAATCATGAAAAATGACACCTATTGGTATAGGAGTCTAACAGGGAACACAAAAACTTGTACTCGATTTTAACATTAGATTTGGACATGTTTTGTTCTTCTATATTCTGGTTTTCTTCAACTTCAGTTAAGAAATTTATTTCCAAGGCTTGGAAATTAGTTTCTGTCAAGATTTTGGCTAACCCTTGTCCCTTCACTAGATTTTTTGGCTTTATGTCCAAATCATATTCCTGAATTCTTTCTATCCACTTTCCCCTTCTCCCTTCAACATCACTCTGAATTAGAACATCTTTGACATCATCATTTGGTACATATGTAGTTATTTGGGATTGAAGAACATAAATCATGAAATCCTTAAGTGCCTTGACTAGAGCATAGGCCTGCTTCTCTAAAATATGTAACTTAAGCTCTACATCTCTTAGCACTTTACTAAAAAATGCCACTGGTTTTTGCCTTTGCTCTTCATTTTTCTATAAAATCACAACTACAATAGTAAAGGCAGAAGAAAATGAAAAAAATTGAAAAGGTTTTTCATAATTGAGACTTATAAATACATGAGCTTCTTGTAAAGCTTCTTTAATTCTGGAAAAATATTCTCTTGCAATTGCATTCCATTTAAACTCAACTACATGTTTCGACATGTTAGTAATTTCTTTATCAATCTCAACATAATTGGGAACAAATATTCTGAGGAAATTTAGTCTCCCTAGAAAGCTATGAATTTACTTTTTGCTCCTTAGCAAGGGTATATTTTTAATTGCTTCCACTATTACAATATCTATCTTTACTCCTTCCTTCAAAACAATATGGCCTAATAATTTTCCTTCTTTTAAAGAAAAATGAGACTTTTTAGGATTCAAAGATATACCATACCTTCTGCATTTTTCAAAAGTATGTCGTAAATGTTCCAAATGCTCTTCATCTGATCTTGAAAAAACAGTTATATCGTCCAAATAAATCACCACAAATTTAGGTGTTTTGCCCACAAATGATATTTTCATATCCCTCTGAAATGTGGCGCTAGAATTCATCGGTCCAAAAGGCATTCTGGCATACATGAAGGTGCCCCAAGTAGTTGTGAACGTTGTTTTCTTTTGATCCTCTTTTTCTACTGCAATCTGTCTATAACCAGAGAATCCATCAATCATTGATAACTTTTATGATCCCGTTACCTTCTGCAAAATATGGTCCATTTTGGGTAGAGGATAGTTGTCTTTCAAAGATGCCATGTTCAAATTCCTGAAATCAATACACAATATTATTTCTCCATTTTTCTTCCTCACAGGCACCAGATTTTCTACCCAATTTGAATAACTCAGGGGGACAATTATCCTTGCTTGTAATAATTTTTTGACTTCTTTTTTAATTGAAGGCAACAATAAGGGATTTTATTGCCTCAAATTCCGCTTGAAGGCTTTAACCCCTAGTTTCAAAGGAATCTTATGTTGAATGATACTAGTAACATAAGTCTTTAAATATTCATATGACCATGCAAAAATATCAACAAAATTCTTGAAAAGAATTATATATCTCTGTTTAAAATTATTTGGAACATCTTTGAATAATCTTACCATTTTAGGTTGTTGATATGTTCCCATATTTCATTCTTCTATGTCTTCTTCAAGGTCTTCCTTCTTTGGAATTCTAGCAACATCATTAGCACTAAACAACCTTTCCAGTGGTACCAGACCTTTCGGTATTACATTATCCTTAAGCTGTAAGATTTTCTTACTCCCTATTGAGTCTTTGAAAGAAACTGCATCCTTTTGTCTCTCTTCAACTTCCTCATCCTGATCAATTTCCAAATTTGCAAATCCTCCCATCATTTCTAAAAAGTCCTTAATTTGTTCTTCATCCTCAAACACCTGCCAATGTTTCACATTATCTAGAATTGAGGGCCCGTGTCTATTTTCCACCTCATACCTTAGTTTGGGATTGAGAGGAGGCTTAAAAGTGTTGGCTTCAACTTCTAAAGAGTTAACAAGCCTATTTCCTTCTTTGGGAACAAGCTGTATATTGAAAGAAACAAATAAATTGTCTACTAAATCCCAAAAATCATTTTTGTAAGTCCTTAACCTCAGATGTCTTCCTTGACATTGATTTTTTATTTGCTTAATCACTAATTCAGAATCCCCAAAAACATAAATACATTGAACTCCCATTTGTTTAGAATTTTGTAATCCAAGAATTAAATCCTCATGCTCTGAAATATATTGGTAGAATCAAATTCTAGTGTGAAAGAAAAAGGCATAAGTTGACATTTTGGATAAATCAAGAGAATACCTACCCTAGTGCCATCCCTTGAATATGCACCATCAAAATAGAGCTTCCAGACTCCATTTACTGTCATCTCCTTACATTCAATTGTTGAAGGGAGTTTCACCTAAGTATCTTCAACAACTTCTTGTGGCACAAAACAGGAAAAATCAACTTTTTTCCTGACTGTACACATAAGAATTACATGAACTATCCTCTGTAATGGTTTTAAAAAACCTGGTTTCTATATAAAAACTCCTATCCTCACCTCCAAAAACTGGGATGATGGCATAAGTAAAGTCTAACTTTAAAACACCTCCCAACTTAGCCCCCCAAGACCTAGAAATAAGCATTCCAAAACGTACTGGAATATATTCCACTACTACATCAATCACAAGTCTTCTAGCTAGAATTTGGGCTAGGGAAATTACCAGATATTTAATCAATCTGACACACTTAACCTTTTTAGAATCAAAATAATAGAGATTCTTATAAGTTTCAGTGATTTGAAAGTTCAATTGCTTCATAACTGACAATGGCATTAAATCGTGACACGATCTTGAATCTAACATATAGTTATGAAGCATAAAAGAATGTAGTAGCAAAGAAATGTAAAAGGGAGGAGTAGATGAATCCACCTCTTCAACATTATGACCAAAAATTACTACCGGTCTCTCTTCTTTTAAATTTACTGTGTTTGCTACATTATCATCTTGTGAGAGGTTAATGAAATCTAAAATTTGCTTTTTATATGCTGGGGTTTTAGCCAAATTAGCCAAAGGAATCTGAATTTTTACTTCTCCATTTCCTTTGTTAAGCTAAATGAGTTACTTAGATTTATTAACTTCTCTTGATCTTCATATTTCTTTTTTAAATTTGGCATTTCCTCAGATGAATGGGCAGATTTGTTGAAATTTTCAACATTTGATTTTCCCTGGGAGCTTTCTCCTTGCTGAAATGTAGTCTTTGCCACCAAATCAAATTTTTCCTTCCCTTTATCAAGCTGCTTCAAGGGTTTTTGCCTTGTGGCCATCTGTTGAGGTGCATAATCTTTGTTCATCTCTTCACTATTCTGCACCCTTGATATTTTCCTTGATCTCAGGTCATATTTCTTATGTAACTCAACTTGCATAAGATCACTACATTTTTTGCAATATTCACCAATTTCTTGCCCATCAAGGGACCCTTCTATTTCAACATTCAACTCCTTATTTACAACATCTTCTCTTTCATTTTCATATAATGTGGACATCGGGTTCTCCAGTTCCTTCACACTTTCTTCCACTATATCTTCAAATCCATCCTCTATATACAAAGGGGGTTGGATCTGATCTTGATCCTTCCTTTCTCTCTGCATAGTTTGAAAAGGCTGTCTTTTGAACTGTGGGTTAAATTTTTGATTTTGACCTTGCTGAATTTGTCTAAGAGTATTTTTACTTTCAAGTTCTAATTTCACTAGCTTATTTGATAAAATTTTAATGACTTTAGTCATATCCTCTAATATTTTATCATGTGAAACTTCTTCTTTCCCCTTTCATTTATCCCGTGCTAGTTGTTTTCCTTTAGAATTCTCAGCTGCAGTCAAGTTTGGTTCAATTTCTAATGCATCCATTTGCATCTGTTCCAAAGTGGGAGATCTTTTTTCCTCAAAGTAAAACCAAAATCAGATTCAAAAGCTCCTGTAAAAACAAATTTTGATCCAACAAGTGGTGTTTTTATATAACGTATTAAATCTCTTGATAAATTCAACAACATCTTCTTCTTGTTTCTTTTTAATAGCATTAAATTTCGTCAAAAAATACCCATGATCCTTTTTCTCTTCCCATATCTGAGTAAAAATGTTTTCCAAGTCTTCAAGTCTTCACAAGTATTAATTGAATTATCTATAAGTGTTTTAAACCACTTTCTAGCTTCTCCATCTAAAGGTTGAACTAATAACCTCAAAACCACATCAAGATATTCAACATTTAAAATTTTCAGTGAAAACACAAAATGTAGCAATATGTTTTTCTGTTGTGATTTCATCCTCCCCTGTGAAATGAGGTAAAAACTTAAGGTAGTCCTTTGGCATCACATCCATTGTTTGGGGAAGGTTTAGTGGAGTATACCTATTCAAAATAAAAGCATGGATTGCCATATTTGGATTATGATTAATTATAAATGAGGCACTTGCGTGAAAATTGAAAGGTGGACGAGGTAACACAAATATAGGAACTGGTTGATTTGAAGGAGAAATAGACTGGTGTGAAGCTGAGAAATGAACTCTTGTAACTTCTTGAATTTCTTGGAAATAAAAAGAAATTGACTCAAATGACCTTTCCTCCAAAGTCAGCTCACAAAAAGTTTCCTGAGAAGACGCGGTACTTTCTTCAAAAAATAAAAAAGTTCTAATCACTTATTCTGAATGAAAAATAAATATTTTTTGATTAGAAATACTACCAGGAGCAGATAGGGCAGGGCTTGGACTTACTGGTGATTTGGTTTTCCAGACTCTTCTTAACACTAAATTTTCTGGATTGGAAAGAATTAGAACTTTCTGCGGTGAGGTATCCGACCTCATGTGTGGTCTTCTGGAATCCAGGTTTTTGATGAAAAGAAAATCCTAATCACTTTCTTTGTTCATCAATCAAAGAAATGGTTTTCGATAAAAACCCAAGGAAGAATAACTCCGTGTCTGCGTTCCCCATCAATGGTGCCAAAAAATGTTGTACCTTGGGAGACAATATCAAGGTTGTATTGAGATCAGTGCCCAAGACATTTGTTATAACTTAGAAATGAAAACATTTGTTGCCCCTTCATTTTGAAACCCCAAAATGTAATATTTAAAACCCTTTAATCTTTATAAAAGAACAAAGCTTCTCACAATGCCTTCAAGTGTTGAATACAAATGAACAGAAACAAGATTGAAAATGATGGTGGAAAACTTCTGATAAGAGGCTGCTATTACATAATCTATTATATTTAGTTTTAAAATAATATGATTAATAAGAAATGACATTCGGAATAAAGGAGCGCTTCATTAAAGATTTTAAATCTAAATAACAACTGTAATATTAGAGACTAGCAACTACATTACTTTATTCAGAGAAGAAATAAAAACACATGATGAAACAGGAAGAACTAATTGTACCCAACAATTTTTGGAAATTATTTTAAAAACTTTATTCATCATCATAAAGATCAAGTACAAAATTTGTGCTTCTTCTAAGGTCCAAAATCTAGAACCTTCATTCTTCTTCTGAAAAGTCTCATATACAAAATTTCAAAATGGACATATATAAAACTGTCAACTTCCTAAACTACTTTTATCCAATTCTTACATTTGAAATGAAATTACATGTCTCTTTAGGAAATAAAAATAAAATAAAGCATCACACATAAAACTATCTTTAGCAGTCTGAGACTCTGAAATGGAGGTAGTTTTTTCTTATGCTTCCTTTGATTGTGGCTTTAATCACCTTCAATGCACTCTCCAAATCTCTTTGGCTCTTTTTCAAATCAATTTCTGCAATCTTTAACTCAGTCATGTCCCGAGTTAACTTTATAGTAGGATCTTAAGAGTCAGATGCTACTGGGATGGAACATGTTGAGATTCAACAAGATGACGAGCTTAGTGAAAATCAGTCACCTTCACTAAGTGGGCCCGTAGGCTATTTTTAGGTGTAAGTCTATTTTTAGACTATGTCTATTTTTAGACATGGTGATCATATTTCAGAAGTTGCAGGATGCTATTTGTGGATGGTTGGTCAAGTTGGAAAAATAGATGAAATTATATTTTTAGAATATTGGGCGAAGTCTATTTGTAGATCTTCAATCTAAAAATAGATGTGTCAAATATTATTAGCCCTTAATAATAATCAGACTCTAAATATCAACTTATTCTCTTGGAGCACTTTATTTCAGTATACATATTTGGTAAATCAGTGGGCTGAAGGAATTATGCAATTCCTAGGGTTTACTAGTGGTTCATGCATGGAGGACTCAGTTAGAACTGAAGTGGAAAAGTTATGATAGAGTTGGAAGAGTAGTTCATGGAGTTGTTATTCAGTTTAACTCAGTTAATGGAGTTAAACTCAGTTGAGCTAGTTGTATCTAGTCTAATTGAATGATACACTAGTGAAAGTGGAGTGAATTAATTAGTTAATTAATTCAAAAATAATAACTCATTAATTAACTGAACAAATACAAAAGTTAACTACAATGCATGTCAGTTCTAGTGGAGACCCAGTGGAGAGATAGATGAAAGGGCAAGATGGACTATCCATTGTGACTATAGTGATGCATTGATTGCACCACACACACATTGGATTTGCCAATGATGATTGCGCAATGCAAGCAAGGTAGATTCAAATTCATTCAGGGGTATTCTTTAGCAAGGATTACACAGAGGAGGTAGGCTATCAGGTGGCAAGAAATCAGTTCATGGATTTGCAGATTTCTTTTGATTAGTGTGTGACGATTGATTGTACTGAGAGCTTGATGTACTAATATTTGTATGATATTGTTACATGATCTCCATGATACATAATATATGATAGTTGGGGTTTTCAGCTTCAGGCTTTCCCGTTAAACAACTGTGTTATGTGTGATTGTTTTTATTGCTTCATGTGTTTGCAATTGATTTTAAATTTCTGCAAAAGATTAATAGTGGAAGGATTCTGTATTTAGCAAGAAGATAAAATATTGTTAGATCAGGAGAGTCTGGATATATACATGCATTTTGTATATAATTTCTATAGTACAAATATGTGAATCAATTTTCTTCCTCAATATAACATTCATTTGCTTTAGCTTGGACAATTCTTCATTCTTCTGTAAAAGGTCTTGTAGTAGCTCTTCTTTTTCAATTTCTACCTTTGCCACCTTTGTAGCCATTGGGTGTTCACCAGTGGGAAGTTTAATATTTTTCTTCAAAAATTGAATCTCAACTTCAGCGCCTTGCATAAGCTTTTGAGGTGTTGTCCTATCCTCAGTATCAACCCCAATTTTTATAATGATTTTCTTTAGTTCTTCATTCTGTGTAGTTAAAACTCTTGAACTTTATTTCTCTAATTTCAGTTGTTTTACCACCTTTCCCAACATATTATTAGATTTAACAACATTTGAGAAGATTTATTTAAATCATTGACAATCAATTAGCGAGTCTGCATATGAAGATTAATTTTATCTGGAAGATAAATTTTCTTTGTATCAACTATTAAATTAACAATCTTGAATCCAACTGAAGATAATAAGTCATAGTTGAAGGATGACAAAAAGATATCCTTAGCTGATCTTTCTCTAAATCCATTGCTGGTAATAATCTGGTTTGGTTAGGAGAGATTTGAGCCTCTGATTAAGATTCCATACTTTCCCTTATCTTCCTATTCTTCTCTTCAATCTATGAAATAATTTGTTTAATCATTGGAATAGAGTCATGATATGTATCCTCTGGAATAAGAGATGAGGGGTACATGAAGTTTACCCCAACTGCATAGAATATCTTGGTACTGTTGATGAGCTGGTCTCATCAGCTATTTTTTTCCTCTTGGCTTCTTCCTCTTTATCACCATCCAGATAAATTATTTCTCCTCTCCCCCTATTAAGATTATTTTCAGTGGGATGTGGAGTTTCAACCTCCATTTTCCCAAACATAGGAGATTTCCCTCCATCATTTTACAGGCCCCTTTAGATTCTTGCCCAGTATTCACAATAAATGGGCCCACAATCGTGGGAAACTTGAACAAATGACCCTTTTTCATAGGAAAAAAATGAATTTTTATCTACATTTAGGCTTTGCCTTACGAATTCCAAAGCAAAAATCCTCATTGTAAGAAAGGTAGGTAGTCTAAAAGGCTCAACATCAGCTCCTTATAACCTTATTTATACATGATCTTCAAAAGCAAACCAATCTCCAAACTTCACATATTTGCTAAATTGTAGGAGCGATTGAGCTTTAGGCAATAGACATGGTGTAGGTGAATCATTCAAAATTTAATATACAACTGGGAGAAAAGAGGAAGTAAAATAAAAAAAAGGCCTTCATTCCCAACATCCTTTCTTACTATATCTGTCCATAAAATAATTGACTGCTTGTTTTTAATTGAGTCCATGACATTCAAACCCAATTGCATGAAATTTTCAACATGATTGTACAAGAAAAAATAAGTGATAAGAGAAGGAAACCTAAAGCAACCAGTAAGCAATAAATTCATAAAATTAGTGTTAATAACATCCTCCCAATAAGCAGGTATGTCAAGAACCACTCCAGGCTTCATCATGAGGGCAAATTTTCCCAAAACTGATTTATCCACCATTATAGTATCTTCTTTTCCCAGAATTTTAGATAGAATCTGAAGGACCAGTTTCATGTCTTTAACAAAGAGATCTAAAGAGAATTGGCTTGAATCAAGAGAAAATTAAGCCATTTTAGGCATCAAATAAAATATAATTTGGGAAAATTCAGGTCTAGACAAGTCTTGAAAGTACATGGATAGAGACTCATCGGAAAATCTAACATATGAAATTTCAGGAGGATAACAGAGGAGCTGTCGAATTAAAAGGGCAGAAACTAGAAAAATATTTTCTCCCAACTGGTTCATTACAAAATACTTATGGGGGTAACATTTCCATAACTAGCCAGTGAATAAATTCTGGTAACAGATAGGTTTGAAGAACGCAAGCTGACAAAAATCCCGACTTGACTAAGGTAGAATAAACTGGATACTTGGACTGGTTTAACATGACCTACTGATAAAATTGGTGGTGGTTAACTATATAGATGGTATCAATGATATTGTGTTCAATATCCAGGAGGGGAATATGCGTAGATGACCTGACCAATACATTTCTATTGGAAATTTTATCAATTTCAAGTACAATTGCAGTATAAATACCTGGTGCTGACGAAAATGGTGATTGCACACCTGTGATTATTTGGAAAATTTAACAGCTCGAAAAAAGGACGAGGGAAAAAGAAATGGGGGAGGGATTTTATAGAGGAAGGGAAAAAATGGGGGGAATACTTCATGTGGGAAAATAAATTAATGACAAGATAGGTAAATTGATAGGTAGGGCATGACGTGAGGTAAAAGTACGATGAACCAAGCTTGCTTGCTAACGTCACTGTGGGGGGGAATCTTCTGTATGGGAAGGCCTTCAAAGGTGTGCCCCCGCAATGTATCTGGGTCACACATCTTGAGTCAACGGGTGGAAGTCAAAACTTTTGTGGAGGCACTCCTCGTGATAACAAGCGTGTTGTTTATGGTGTCGGGTTTGCGGTATCGTGCGTGCCCCGCCTCTACAACAATCCCAATCTGATAAATTGCGCGTTCATTAACTCCACTTTGGCTGTAGAATGGTTCCACCTCCACTGCATTTATTTCTCCTACAAGTGTTTAGTGCATACATATTTTTGTTTTTTTTAAATATTCAAAATTTAACAACAACACTTATCTTTCTATTTTTGTATATGCATATTTTATTTTTTCCTTTTTTTTAAAGGAAATTGAAACTTATACAACATACCAAAAGTTTAAAAGAGTTACAACAATGTACATGTTGTACATGTGGTGCCATGTGAAGGTGGTGCTGTGTACATGTCATGCATGTGGTGTTGTGTACATGTGGTATTGTGTACACATTGTACATGTGGTGTGGTGTACATTTGGCGTTGTGTACTCATCATGCAGGTGGTGTTGGGTACATTTGATTGTTGAGATTGAACAAGAATCTTTTGGCACCCATGATCCTAGTGAAAATTAAGCACCTACACTAGGGTGGGGCCCATAGGCTATTTTTAGTTTTATGTATATTTTCATTATCCCTTAATTTAGATGGACATTAAACTGTAATCTATTCTCAATGTGGACTTGAAAATAGTTAACTGAAATGGAAAATTAGTTAGCTAAGTGAATTTCGAGTTAGAGGTTTGGGACATGCAGAGTAATTCTAGTTGTAACTGAGTGATTCTAGTTGTAACCGAGTTGGAAGTGTAGTGGTGAATGAGTTTGTGCAAGTTGTAAATATTTTAACTCAGTTAAGTGAGTTAAACTCAGTTGTGCTAGTTGTAATTGTTTGATACACTAGTGAGAGATCAAGTGAAATAAATATTATTTAATTCACAATTAGTGATTTCACATGAAATTGAGGATTTACTATTATTAGCTGCATGTATGTCAGTTCCAGTGGAGACCGAGTTGAGATCTAGGTGAAAGGGAAGTGTAACTATCAGTTGTGATATTAGCAGGCTACCTAAGTGTAGTTAAAACACCACAGGATTCCCATGATACTCAGCGCAGTTGAGGAAGGCTGGAATTATTTCTGATTAAGGATTGCATTCATCATGAACCGCATGAGCAAGGCAGGCTGTCTCGAGGCAGAAAATTAGCTGAGTATTGGCCCAATATTTGTATGATAGTGTGAGACAATTAGCTGATGTATTGAGGGTTCTTGTGAGAATGTTTTTGTATGTAATTGTTTCATGATCCATGATATAATATACAATAGAAGATAGTGGGGTTTTTAGATGTAATATTTCCCTGAGAAATTATGTGTTGTGTGTGATTGATGTTTCTTCATGTTCATGTAATTGGCGATTGTGTTTTTAATTCCACAAATATTTGTAGAAGCGATTCGGTATTTAACTTTAGCAAATTGTTAGATCGGGTGAATCCAAGGTATACATGCATATTTTATAATTTCTACATGGTATCAGAGCACAGGAAATTGCAGAAGTGAAGCAGGAGCTGATTTTGTGACTGGATAGAATTCGAATTTGCAGAAAAAATTTCTTGGTGCTATAGCTAATTCAAGATCAAAATGGATTTCAATGGCTTGAGGTTATAGTATGCACTCCAGGGCAGCTCGAACTACATTGCTTGGAAGGAAAAGATGGAGGCGGTACTCGAAGGCAGTGGCTTGAAGGAATTCAATGAAAAAAGATGTTCCTAAGCCAGATGCTACAGATGCTGCCAATGTTGATGCGTGTCAAAAGAAAATGGAAAATATGTGGAGGATCATGTTGGAGGGAGTACGAGACCACATTGTCTCAAGCCTCCATGGGAAAGCCATACCATATGATATGTGGAAGGATTTGACGGATCTATTCCAAAGCAACAACGACCATAAGAAATTGGTGCTCAAAGATAAACTCAGGAAGATCAAGATGGAAAAGGGCGACACCATTCCAAAGTATCTCACGAAATTTGTCCAATGTCAGGATGAACTGGGGAGTGTGGTAATAACAATAGCTGATGATGATTTGGTGAGTTTGGCTCTCCTAGTACTTCCTAAGAGTTGGCACAGTTATGAAGACTCTGTCAATGGACGGGGAAAATTGCTGGATTGGGAACGACTGTGGTCGGATCTGGTGCAGGAGGAGTTTAGGTGGAACACCAAATATGGATCTTCATTAGAGCATGATGATGAATAGTATTGTGCTTTGGCTTCCAAGGAAAATAAGAGGAAGGGGAATAAATTCCATTCTAAATCCAAGTCTAAAGGCAAGAAGCAGGACATGTCCAAGGTGAAGTGTTTTCACTGTCATGAATGTAGGCTTTTTTCTACTAACTATCCACAAAAGAAGAAGAACAAGAAGGCTTCTAGAGCTACCGCTGGTGAGGTCCTTTCCTCGCAATTTGAATTTGACTTCTCCTTGATTGCATGCATGGTGTCAAGTGCATTGGGATCGGTGTGGTATTTGGATAGTGGTGCTTCCTTTCACATGACGAGAGACAAGGAACTTTTCAGTGACTTGGAGGAGAAAGATCTCTAAATGCATATTGAGATGGGCGACGACATACGATACAATTCTACCAGGATTGGTACCATTACCTTTCAGAGAGAGTCAGGTAAACCATTTCAATTAAAATATGTAATGTATATACCAAGTCTGAAGAAAAATTTGGTCTCAGTCGCAATGTTGGAGGACCAAGGCTATGGCGTTGTTTTTAGTGATGGAAAAGATTTCCTGCGACATAAAACAATGGATCAAGCCAAGAGGATAGGCATTTGAGTTGAGAATCTACAAGCTAGAGGTAGATGGATGCACTACCATGATGGGCAAGGCAGAAAAAGTGGGGAGCTGGGATGAGGGTGAATTATGGCACAAGTGATTGGGCCATCTTCATCATGGAGCCTTGAAAGTCATGCAACAAATATCTACTGGACTTCCAATGGGAACACTTGCTCAGTTAGATCAGTGCAAGGGCTGCACCATGGGGAAGTATGTAAAGTCCACCTTTCATGAGAAGGAGAACCATGCTTCGGGGATCCTTGAGAGAATTCACACACGTGTGTGTGGACCATTCTCGGTTGCTTCAACAACAAAACATAAGTACTATGTAATATTTGTTGATGACTTTTCTCGTAAATTATAGATCCTCTTCATGCAGAAGAAAGATCAAACATTCTCTAAGTTTTGCGAGTTTAAGGCATTGGTGGGGAAAGAGTCGAGGAAGTAAGTGAAGGCTCTTAGGAGCGATAATGGTGGAGAATACATCTCTAACAGATTCAAGAAATTTTGCAACAAAGAAGGAATTCAAAGAGAACTCATAGCACCTCATAACCCAAAACAGAATGGGGTCATGGAGAGGAAGAACATAATGATCATGGGTTCAACATGAGCGATGTTGCATGATCAGGGCCTACCAATGCATTTGTGGGAAAAAGCATGCAACACTGCGGTTTTTGTGAAAAACCGTTGTCCTCATAGAATACTTTGCATGAGTACACCTGAAGAAGCTTTCATTGGTAAGAAACCAGATGTTTCACATGAGGAGGTTCATGGAGTGGAGGAAATCACTCATGTAGAGCCATCCATTAGAAATGATAGAAGGCGCACCACGAAAGTTGATAGGCTAAGACTTGGTGCTGCACAGAATGTAGGAGCCCCTACTTCACGTTGCATACAGATACAGTCTCCTGATCGATTTACTGGATACATGGATCTCATGAGCAAATGTATTGTGACTAAACCATTTCCCTTTCAGGAAGCAGTGCAACAACCTACTTGGGTTGATGCAATGGTGGAGGAGTATGACTCCATTATAAAAAAACAGTGCATGGGAAATTGTCCCAAGTGTTATCACTCTATAAATTATAAGGTTGGAAGACTAAACTATAAAGCAAAACATAAAAACTGCTTGAAGCCTAGGATCTAGCCCTCCTAGACTCAAAGAAGGATCTCTCTATGAGATTTGGATTTGTTTAAGTTTTCTGATATTAGGCTAGTTAAATTGATTGTGGGGGGTTGTTTGTTTGATTGCTCATGGTTGGATATAAGGTGTTTTCTATAAACAGTTTCCATTAGGCTATGGAGTCGAAATAGGCTGGGTATATGCATCAAATCCCAAAGCATAATAAGGGCAAGCTAGATGTGAATATTGGTGTTTATAAATTAATGGAATTATGAAATAGAGAGAAGTGATTTCAGTAGTGACTTAAGAGCAACTAAGAATTCTTAAACCATACATCAGAAGAAAACATGAAAATTGTAAAGACAATCAAAATTAAGGTACTCTAAATAATAAATATTAATCTAACCTTCCTATTTTACTATTAGAATTTAAATGGTACACATGAAAAGATTATAGTGGAAAGACATAAAACATGAACAAGGAAAAACATCACCATGACACCACAACACATGAATCTTGTAGACTGATCTCTTTATTTGAGCTCCAGCTTGAAAAATTACAAGTACTTGCAATGAAAAGTGCTTACAAAACCAGGGTCCAACCCCTGTTATAGAATGAAAAATTACATTTAAACTACTTGCACTGGATTGTCATTATCAAAAGGGAAATCGTTTCATTTACTACAAAAGTAACTGAAACTGGGTTTGTGTGTCTCCTACATGGACGCATTGTGACAATTTTTTAACAGATGTCTAAAGTCACTGTGGAAGCGTCATTCATTTTAATGACCCTCTTAACAGATGTATAACGTCCTTGTGAAATCGTTATTCAGTGTTGTGGTTGTCTGCTGTGCTGGCGAATTTGATACAGTAGAGTTGTTTTGATACACTGGATGTGCTAACACTGAAAATTTGCTGAACTGCTTGCTTTGTCATCGAGCTGAGTTTTCATCCTCCCTGGAGTATACATAAATTTTCCCAATACTCTTGAGTCAGAATCTTGGCCCTGTTCAACTTTCTGTAGACTTCATCAGTCTCGGTGTACTTCACGAACGTTGGTCTCGACTGAAAAATTTGCTTAATATCATGCTGTATGAAGACATCGTTGTTGATGACTTCATAAAATGCTTTCCCAGTCATAGTGTTCTTCAGATTTGTGAGCTTGGATGTGTCCTTTGAAATATCTGTGAGACTTTTTACATAATCAGTGCTAGGCATCAACTTACCATTGATAACAAATAAGGAAGGCAATCCCCTTTTGTTTAGTGGCTCAATCATATTGAAAAATATAATTACCCCAATCTCCAGCTGATGGCACCTTTCTTCTATTTGAGTAACTAGAATCTTTTTGTTCAACACCCTTTTTACCTTCAGTGCAGAGGCTATTCTGTCTGCCACTTCCAGTTGCTCCAATTCATGACTGCTTTTAGAATTCAGGAATCTGATGATGTTGTTGGTAGTTTGGGGCTTATCACCAAGTTCCTCATTTGTTTTGTCAATGGAAACTTTCACTAAATCAATTAGATCCCTTTGTTCAAAAATTATCTGAATTGATGGCCATATATCATTCACAGATTCAATTATATCCAACCATATAATTTGTTTCACTCTCCCCACCATGCTTCCAATTGAGGACTCTTGAAGGGACTTATGAAAACTTTCATTTAGCTTTTTGATAATCTGCAACTTTGTGGAATGTGTTGAATCCTTCCTTTTGAACCACTCTTGTAGCTCACTGAGTTGATCTTGCAACTTTTTAATTTTTGTTGTCTGCAGGGACATGTTCTCCATTGCCTTGGGTAGCTGCTCAATGCCTTCTCCTGGTGTGCCTGCAGAGGTTGTGGATGTTGGAATCACTGTGAGAGAAACTTCTTGTAGGGGGATCATGGCCTTAGCTGCTCCCTTCACTGCATCTCTTATTTCTTTCTGTATTTCCTTTATCACCTTATCCATCTCACTCTCCATTTTCTTAATCTATTCTGTTTGTTCAACAATCAATTGTAGAATTTATGCCTTTTGTGTTTTAGTTGCTTCTATCTCCTTGGCCATAGGGTCTTCTGTCACTAGCATCTTAAGTTGCCTCCTCAGGGCAGCTATGTCTGCGTTCTTCTTTCTCACAAGTGTTTCTACCACTGCTATGTTTGATGGATTGTACCCAAGTTGCATCAATAAATCCTCCAAAGATTTTATCCTCGAGTCTTTGGCCATGGCAGAGATCTTTTCCACCTTCAACTGTGACTGTGTGTTGTACAATGTCACCCGCATCTTTGAGAGGCTCATGGTTGTACTAGTTAGCGTGGAGGAGATCATTTCCCCTGTTTGCTTGTGCATCTCCATCTGGTCTATTGGATGGATGTTCTTTGTGTCAAACTCAAAAGAGGTCTTCTTATAGTCTGCTGCACCTTTGGGCCGAGGAATTTGTGCTTCCAAGAATGCCATCCTCATTCTTCCATTCTCAGAGTCAAAGGCTGATAGAAGTCTACTATGGGAGCTACCTGTTTGTTTCCAAAACTGATTGTATGTGTTGGTCCTTAGAATATCATTCCTTCTTTTGATCTCCTTGAATGTGTCATAGATGTCTTCCTCCTTTTTCTCTACAGTGGATGTAGATGTTGGATTTTTCACATTCTGCTGTTGGAAAGGCACAGTGGCAGAAGAGGTTGAGAAAATTGTTTGGCCACCTGCTCGAGATGAACATGGTGAATCTCAGATTGTGATGAAAGTTTGTTGGTACTTCTCACCGCTCTGGTATGGGCCCATACAGATTCTGGCCCTCTTCCTGTATTTCATTTTGATCAATGTCCATGTATGTTTGATCCTCCCTGGTCCTCTTGCTTCCTATTTCCTTTTCAAGCTCCTTTTCTTTTTCATCTTGAACTCCTGCAACCTTCCTTTCTTGGGGAATTGGTGTTTGAATTCCTGAAGTAGAGATGACATGCTCTTCAACCTCCTGGAGTGTGTTTGCCACCCATTCTTCTTGGTTCATGTATTTTTATATCTCTAGTCTATGGGTATGAATGTAGGGTGTGGACTTGTTTTCCACCCTCTTCTTGGAAATTATCCCCATTGGATCATAGGACCAAGTGAAACTATGTGTGAAATTAATCTCCTTTAACGTTTAATCTGCCTCATCCCCTGCTGCCCTGCTGTTGCAGATGAATGGACCAATTTGTGATTTGATCATGAATTGTGACTTCTTCTTGGTGGAGACAAATTGTACCTCATCTGCATCTATCATTTGTCTGATATACTCAAGTGCAAATATTCTCATGGAGATGTACTTGGGAAGTTTATAGGGGGCCAATTCACTTCCATAAAACCTGATCTCTGTGTAGTTTTGGTAGAGGTACCAATTTACTGTTCCGATTTGCTCTGTCAACTACATCACTTTCTTGATTTCCTCACTGATCCTTAGCTCTATGGTACCGCTGAGTACACTGATTGCTGGATGAAAAAATAGGTCTAAAAAACTCTTGTAGGAATAGTTTTTATGCTCCTTCCTCAATAAAGTTGTCCAGAAAATTATAGATTGGGTTTGAGAGTCATCATCCTGCTTCATCATGTCAAATTGGAATTTGCTGGATTGAAAACAAGAAAACATGTATACCAACACAGAGGTGTATTTGAATGCCCCTTCCGTCTGGAACTTCAGAAACTGATCATGAATTGTGTCACTGAGAAATTGAGCATAGTTGAACATAACAGTAGGCTTATCATTTGAAGAAAGGATAGACAAGAAACCAATTATGGCTTCATCTACCCACTGATCATTATGATATCCTAACAAATAAGATAGAGCAGTGATAATGTGCTTGGTCCTATCTGGGAAGGTGGATGATGGATATTGGGGATTGGTGGTAGGAATTGCTGCATTTGTGGACATGAAAAGCTCTAAGTTCTTGGCCTTGCTAGCAAAATATAACCCCTGGTATAATCCTATAAGGGCCTGATATGAAAAAGGGATAGTTTTCTCAACAAAGGGGGCTTACATAATTTCTTGAATGGATGGGGCATTTATGTAAAATAAAATCTTCCCTGTAGGGTTCACTATGGCTCTCTGGTTAATGGCATAACAGGATTGAAATTTTCTGATTAGCTCAGGGCAGCTATGGGTTTTAGGAAAGATGTAATATGGAAGCTTGGTCTCCCACATGCTAATATCATCTACTTCATCAAGGATTTTTTCCTTCAGCCAGTAGTAGACATCGAACAAGTCGAAGTCTGACTCTGTCTCGTGGATTTTGTAGTCTTTGTCAACCAGGGGGATATGGTCTAAGTCTACCTGAGTATAGACCATGGGATTGAAAGGTTGCTGGTTTTCCTTGGGAGGCACAATTCAGTTTCTTTATTTTATTTCTCACTTGTTGTTGAGCTCTGGTATTTCACCAAGAGTACTGCAACTCCCAGGGGCTGCCTTAGTTTACTTTATAAACCCATGGTTCATAAAAACTTAGAGGTGACAGTGATATATGCACAACAGATGCATTCTTATCATGTCACCCTCTTCTGCTTTACGAGTGGGTGCTATTTCTTAAACTATGATAAGAACTGGAAAGTAAATTACTGGAAGGAAATGACAGAAAGGAAATTAAACTAAAGTTCTTAAAAGAAATGACGAGAATGAAATTAATTTAATTGGAAAAAAGGGAAATGACTAAAAAGAAACTAAGCTAACTTGTTGAAAATAAATGGCAGAAACGATACAATTGTAAACCTAAACCACACTTAACTTATAAAAATGAGCTAAATGCACTCTACTTATCCTATAGTCTATATAATCACGCTTCTATCCATGCAACTAGGCTATCCATGACTTAATTCTACTTGAAAAGGGTTAATTTGCAGCTTGGAGGAAGAAAAAAGTGCTAAAAGAGGCTAATGGAGGGTTTAACACATGAAACGAGGTTTGGAAGTGGGGAGAGAGGGTTAAAACCTTATGAAACTTTATTATAGCATGAGAAATGAATTTGTAGCAGACATAACTCAAAAGTGTGATGACGGAGTGCGATGGAGGACAAAAGTCACGATGTGCGATGCTGTAATCGCAACTTTGCAAGTTTAAATGGATAGTATTAAAGGTTAACAAAACGAATTGAAATGTGTGAAGTGCGGTTTACGACGCAAGACATGGCGGAGTGTGACATGGCATAGTTATGGCATCAGCGGAATAAGCGGTAAGTGTTATGCACAACGGTAAATTATGCGATTTGCGATTTCGCAATATCGCAATCACAAGAACGAGAGGTAAGTGTTTGGAGGTAGAAGCTAAATAGCGTGAAGTGCGATTTGCGATGGGCGACGTGGCGATGGGAAAAACAGCGGGGCGTGATCGCAATATCGCAATTGTCCAGAACAATGGTAAGTGTTAAGGGTAAAATGTAAACAGTGTGACTTGCGATTTGCGATTTCGCAATCGCAAATACGTGCAGTAAGTGTTAAGGGTAGAAAGGAAATGTTGCGATCTACGTAGTGCAACTTATGGTGGCGGGAGATTCGAGGAGAGAGGTGGAGTTTATTTTTTCAGTGGTTTGGAATGGTTTTTCACGTGTTTTTCTGAAAAAGGGTAGGCAGCCGTGAATGGATGAAAACAAAGAAATAAGGCTAAAGGGCTTAAGTGCGTTCGAAAAAAAGGGTAAGTGCAGCGTTAAGGTGATAATGAAAGGAGGGGAATGGAGGCGTAAGAGTAGTGCTTAGAGGTGAATCACACTTGCAGATTCATGCATGGGAAACATGCAGAAATGCGTGATGAAACAATGAAAGAGAGGCTTGGACTTGGTAATACAATTTCTTCCCAAAACTTCAAACAGAAATCAATTTTGGCCTATGGGAAGGTCCACCCTACTCAAAATCTATTGAAAAAGATGAGAGGGGGAGACTGGACCACAATTTTTGGAGTTTTTCCTTATTTTACTATGCATAAGAAATTAAAACTACAACAAAACAAAAAAATAAACAACAATGAAACTCATCAAGAGCAGATCTAACTTAAATGGTTGAGGCAAAACTAGCTAAATGATAGAAAGGAAAATATAATGACAACAGAGAAGCTGAGGCACATGGATTGGGCCCTAACCCATGAGCCTAGCCCTCTGAAACTTAAATCAGTTGAATGAAACCTGTCTGATCATTTCATAAAAGAATAATTGCATACATCTCTGAAATTTGATCCATGAATAAAACAAAAATCTCAAGAGCTCACAACAATAGTTCTAAATGTAATCAAGACTAGAATAGACTAACTCTTCCTAGCTCTAGCTCTACTCTATTGATTCTACAAGGCAACTACGAATAGCTCCCTAAAAAATGGTGATTGAGTCCTCTTGACTCTCAGTGAACAAGGATTGAGTAAACTCCTCTTGAGTTGCTTGGTTGCCTCAGGAATTCGAATTGCTGGAGAGAATCATTGGGATCCTTTGGCTGCCTTGGAAATTCGAATTTCTGGAGAGAATCTAGGGCGGACAATCCTCCTATAATTCCTCCTTGCTGTCTCCTCCAAGTATTTATGATAAAATCTTTATAAAATTCTTAATAAAACATGATTTTATGCACTCAACCTCATATTAGGTACTCAGAGTATGTTAGGCTAAATCACCACCTATAGTAGCATCATAACACCAAATGATAATAAAAATGCAAGAAAAAGAGATCTAAGAAGACAAAAAGGTGACTATTAGTCCTTCCAAATATGTCTAATGATGGAGCTCATCATCACCTCCCTATTGAATGGTTTGTCATCCTCTGAGCAACTAATCCTCTTCCTCCATTTCCTTTAATGCTCTGATTGCCCCCGTGATTTCCTAAGGAAGAAGTTTGGGAGTTTCCCCAAGGGGATAAAAACCGTTATTCTTTCCTGCATTTTCCCATTCTCTATCTTGTGCATATGTGTCCTCTTCATTAGTCAGCCCTAGCAACAAATGAGGGTTGAGCTTTAGTCCCAACCATCGGATCTTTTTTGCCTGCATGGCCCTCTTGTATAATGGTGCCCTTTCCAATGCACACCTCAGTATTTCTTGAGTATGGTACTCCTTGTTCTTGAGGCTGTGAGGGAGGTTGTTCCATCTCCTTTGGCTGGTCATAATGCACTCATCTTCTATCTGCCTAAAGACATCGTCAACGTGGCTTATCACCTAGTTTTGAGTCTGAAGGTAAATTTCCACTAGTGCAGGGTCCTTTCCAATCTCTCGATGGTTAAGTATGACTCCTCTTGGGTTGAACACTTCTGGTCTGAGATATAAGGGTTCTCTATTTCTTCTTCCCATGACCTTCCATATCTCTTGTTCTCTAGTGTCCTCATTTACCATCCAAGATGCTAGAGCCATTAACTGCATATTCCCCATTGTAGGATTGGGGTCCCAAATCTCTAGATTTGTTAGCACAAAGTTATGCACATAAAACTCTGCCATCTTTGCCTAATCATCCATGTTAGCTTGTTTTTAGAACTTCATGAATTGCCTACAATATTGGAAAGGGAGTGATCCATGGGAGGCTAGAGTTTTGATTTGAAATAGAAGCCATTGTTCTTTGAGGTACATAGCATATGAGTCAGAGGGGAATATATGCTGAAGGGCTTCTAAGCATAAGTCTGCCATGGTGGCTAATTGCTCCTCTTTTTGCTGCAATTGCTCCTTCAGTGCTACATTCTCTACCTGTGCCTTCTGCAACTGCTCCTTCAGAATTATATCTTCGATTCTTTCCTCCCCCATTGGTTATTCTTCAATAATAATCAGGATTGTGGGAGAAGGTTTTGGCTCTTTCTGATTCTTGTCAACTCTGAAATACCTAAAGGTATGTTGAAGTGAACAAAGTTCATTCCCAAGTTAAAAACTCCAGAATACTTGGAATATAAGAATATCCATGAGGATACAAATAAATTTTTTTTTTCTAAATAAGATTAATCTATTAACAAAGGGATAAAATTACATCGTGACCGCAGTAAAAAACTACTGCCTTGGAGGCAGAAATATCATGAAAAACAAATATGGAGACTGCCCTTTGTCAGGGAAACCAGTCTAAAAAATATTGCCAATACCCATGCATGGGAGCAAGTTGTGATATTCCTGAGTTTGCATGGAACCAAAATTATACAAAAAGAAGCTAAAAATCCTCATAACCGTTTGCACAGAATCATGCCTAATAGTTTGGGCCGCAGGGAAATAAAAAAGCCTTGCAGTAAGCCTACTAATCATCTGGAAGTTCTTCAACAATACAACACCAACCTGAAGCAAGCAAATATTTGGTAAGAGCATCCTCTGATTTTTAGGGACCAGGATCTACTGGAGCCATAACCACATCAGGAACGCTGCTAGCTGGAGCCTCCGAAACCTGCATCGACGCGCTGCCAACCCCCAACTGGATGTTCGAAGTCTGGGAAAATTCCGCCCCAGGTCCTGCTGGATGTGTGCTTGACTCCCCCAAGTGGGCTTCCTCATGGAAGACCACCGTAAAGAGAGCAGTAATTCTTGGGCATATCAGGGAGCTGTTGAAGGTGAAGTGCGTGGAGCCAGTAGTGGGTGGAGGCGAAGTGGCCGGAGGTCGGGGAGCAGGGGAGCTCCAGCAATGGCGAATGTTAGGAGAATGCCCTCTCCCACTGCGGGTCCGAGGGTAGTGGCCAGTCAACATGCTGCTGGAGAGAGATGGTGAAACCGAAGAAGGGCTAGACTGTGCGCTCGAAGGACGTCCCTTGGTGCCACCTCTGCGGCTCCGCAGTCTGTGGCGTAGACGAGGCATAGGGGGAACCAATTGAGACCAAACAACAGCAATGGGAGGGGAATAATAATTTGAAAGGAGACCACAGACCCGAGAAAAGTGCCAAGGGTCTAGAGGAGGTAGCGCCACTAACAGACCAGAGCACAACTCCAAAATAAAATCCCCCTCCAAGCAGCGCGAGACACCATGTATGGTAAAACTGACACAATGCAGATTGAAAGCATAATTGGGACCAGAGACCAGATATAAACGGATGCAGTGTGACTGAGACAACTCCACAGTATGATCATCTCCACCCCGCCATTTAACCTTCCCTCTCACGTATCGTGAATCCCCCATCATAACTGAAGCATTGAAGTGAGCCGAGCAGGAGCAAGCGATGGCAAAGACCAGCGCGGTGGGCGTGAGGTGAAGTACTGAACCATTTGAAACAGTGCCGTTGACATCTGCGAGGTGTAAATGCAACGATCCATCGCATAAAGGCCAGAAATCTACCATGTCCTGGGTGGGCAAGTGTCGGCCCACCTCGCCGCACCTCTGTCCCATCGTGTTAAATGTCTGTCTGTACACCCACATCCGAGAATGAGGATACAAATATTATATTAGAAAGTATGAATGAATTTATTGATTTGTTACAAATGAGGCCTGATTATATACCTAGGCAAGTGCCTCTTCACGAAAGGTCATGTCTCATCAAGCATGCCCTTTCAGCGTAATTACTAATTAACTAATTAATCATTATTTATATTATTTTATTCATTACATTGCCTTCCTCCTCAAAAAGCTTTTTTCTCAAAGCCTTTTGATGAAAGGCCTTGATTTCTTTTCCTGCTACAAATGTCTTCTTGTCTCGGGGTAGTCATCCTTGTCAATACAAGTTGATATGATCCTCTAAGTGACAAACAAAACTGTCGCACTGAGAAGGGATCAGAACATCCTAGATCAATCTTCTGTGGAATCCTGCGATGACTTGCAACTTGTGATGACTTGTTATCCAATGAGTGGATTGCGCCGACATTAGTATTCTTCGGAATATCAACTTGTGGATTCAGTTCTGAATACACAGCTTGATCGAGTTGTCTACTCCCGTGATTCGGATGTCGATAGGGAATTCTAGTGATTTGAGTTTCCCTGATCTTGTTTGTGTCATTTTCGAGATTTGTGTTACTGACTAGATCAGTATTTGATGTCTTTTCATGAACTTGAATTTATACATTGATGGTTTCAAAGATTCCTTTCCGACAAGTTGTTGCACCTTGTTTTCTAATGAATTCTTGTCCTTCTTCAACTTCTTAATTGGCATTGGTAATTTTTCATTGTGTTCCTTGAGGCGAACAACTTCTTCATTCTTGTTAGTTGTGATTTTGTCAATTTCCTTTTGCATATTTTGGATCGCCTTTTTACTTTTTGGAAGAATTAATTTTGAAATTTCTTGTATGTCTTCAGGCGTCACTGAATTTGCCTTCAAGTTAAGTCCTGTAGCGTTATTTTCTTCTTTTTGTAGGAGAATGTTAAAAACTTCTTTTTCGTATTTAGGATAAATGAACCTAGGGTTTCCATCCATGGTGAACCCAACACAATGTCACTATCGTTAAAATGTAAGGATTGAACAGAGAATTTCGATATGAATGTATAATCCCCAATGTTTAACTGTAAATTGGTTATGTCATATATTTTGTTACCAAAAAAGTCTAATTTTTCGATTATATTTGACTCTGGGATCACTAATTGGTTTGTGAATTTAGGTGCTATATAATTTGTACCTTTAGCGGGAGAGATAGAATTAGTAATATCTTTTCCTGCGAGAATTGCTTTAAATTTAAATAGCACTTTAGCGTTGGTGGGGAAGGTTTCTAAAAATCTCTCTTTCTTCAATTTTGATTTAGATTCTATTTTTCTTCTTGAATATCTAAATGTTTCGAATTTTTTTTCTCCTTTTAATATAAGTTGATCTCCCTTATTGTATTTTATACTTTAGGTTGAACTTTTCCCTCAAAATATATATATATATATATATATATATATATATATATATATATATATATATATATATATATATATATATATATTTTAAATACCCTTTATATTTCGTGTTAAAGTTGGAATTTATAATTATAGGTATTATTTTTATAATATTATTTTATAGCACCCTTTTTTTGGTTTTCTAATATAATTTGTTTTCGTGAGCTTTGAGAATATAAGAATATATTCTCTTTTTACTTTTCCCCTTTTATAATTTGTGGAACTTTGATTGACTTAACCTTAAAAAGTACTCCTTTTATACTTTATATAGTTACTAATAATTATCTTTATAACCATTTGTTTTTATATGTATAGTCCCTTGTATATATAAAGGGTCAGGACTTAAGCTCAAGTGACAATAGTACCGTACGAACGAATTAATGGCGTTTGTAGCCTCACGTACAAAAGTAAGCAAATTTCACACAGATCAAATTCTCGAGAGAAGATAACCCAAGAGCATAATTTTGTGCAATGATCTAAACTCGCAGAGTTGTGAAATTGTGTTTGGTCGAATTACCAATTCGTGTCGTGTAGTAGTTGTATGTTCAGGGTCAACAGAGCAGGAGAAAAAATGGTTGTTGACAGCAGTGGGTATAACGAAAGGTGGGCGGCCAACTAGCATGTTGCGTGTAGTGGCAACGGAAGGCTCGGGGGGAAGGCGATGACAGCTCGACGGACGAATGGATACACGAGTTAGAGGCAAGAGAGGTAGTCTGGCACCATGGATGTGTATGTCGTCAGTCTAGCGTTATTGGTGGTAATGTGTGTGGTGTGGAAAGTGCAGCAGTAGATAAGGTGGATATTGGTGGGCTTGGAGGCGACGGTGGCATAGGACAAGCTCCGACGTCAACAGCGTGGATGGGCTGTGGGTGGCGGCTGAGAAGCCCATTTGAATGAATTTTCAGCGATGATTGGTGTCAAACTATGATTTTTTTTTTCTTTTTTGTTTTTATGACTTTCATTTTTGTTTTTTTCCTTTTTCTTTTTAGTGTATTCTATTGTTTTTATTTTTTCAATATATCAATTTGGCATTTTTTTCATTAATTTTTTTTATTACTCTTTTTTTTTCTATAATTTGTTTTACTCTTTATATATATATATATATATGATGAATTTTAATTTTTTTTCCAATATAAATTGACTTTCTTTCTTTCTTTCTTTTCGTTCTTCCTTTTTTTTATTTTCTTTATTTTTTAATATGGCCAATGGCTTACTGGCAAGTTGGAGAAACTCCAAATTATGGTAGTGAATTTCTTTGATGGAAACAACATTGACGAATTTTTGATGGCTAAGGGCCTAGATCGAAGAGCGTGGCTCTATGCAGCGGTTAGACGTCTGAAGGCTCAAACTACTCTGATACCAAATGAAGTGAACAATGTTGCTTCCCAAGTTAAATACTCCTGAAGACTTGGAATATAAGAATATCCATGAGGATACAAATATTATATTAAAACATATGAATGAATTTATTGATTCGAATGTTACAAATGAGGCTTGCTTATATACCTAGGCAAGTGCCTCTTCACGAAAGGTCATGTCTCATTAGACATGCCCTTTCAGCCTAATTACTAATTAACTAATTAATCATTATTTATATTATTTTATTCATTGCATCTATCTTTTTCTCTTTGCGCTCAGAGGAGCTATGGTGGAAACTATCTTTTTTCCATCTCTTCTATTTTGCTTTGGCCCTTTGTCTCTTCCTCTTCTTCTTCTGGTTCTTCTTATTTCTGCTGGTTCTTCCTCTTTCTTCTTCTGGTTCTTCTTGTTTCTTTCGGTTCTTCCTCCTCTTCTTTAATCGTTGCGTGCTTCCGTCAGTCTCTCTCCCTTTAAAAATTTTCAATTTATTGGTTTGGATGAGACAACATCTCCTTTTATTAGTTAGCACATCTAATTTTTGAGTGCTTGTGTAACTCGGCTAAGCTCCAGTTCTATTGTAGACATCTGTTTCCTTCTTTTGTTAGTTCATGATGGACTACATGTAAGATAGAAGAGGGGAAAAGAAGATGAATGCTTCCCTATGTTACTAGAAACTATTAACAACCTGCAAAACATCAAACACAGAAAACACAGAGATGCAGATGTGTTTTGTTATTTTGTCCTTTTTCTCCCTTTTTTTTTTGAAAGAAAGTGGGCTGCCTCCATGGAGGTTTTCAACCCACAAAATTTCCTTGGGCGCTTCAGAAAGGTTTTCACCCATGGATCTTTATTATCCTTTTTTTTTTGAGCAAGTGAGCTGTCTCCATCGAGGCTTTCAACCCAAAAGCTTGTTCTTTTTCTTTTGTTTTGCTCAGGAGGTGTGGGAAACTATGGAGTTTCCCATCATATACACCTCTCTGCTTATTGAATTTATGAACTCTGCCTTTGACAAAGACTTCTTGTAAATTTTAAGTCTATGACCATTGAAAAGAAAGGGATTTCCTTCCTCATTTATGGTTCTGATTTGAACTGCGCCATTATCAAAACAATTTTCCACTGTGTAAGGTCCTAACTATCTTGTAATCAGCTTGCCTTTAAAATCTTTAAACCTTGAATCACAATGCCCAATCTCCTTCTTGGAAGGTCTTTTATTTGATGTTCTTGTCATGTGATACCTTCCTTTGCAGCTGAACTACCTCTGTGTGAAGAAGTGCTTGCATTATGAACTCATCCAATCCATTTAGCTGTATCAACCTCTCTTTTTGGGCATTTTATAGATCTAGATTTAATGCAACTACCATTCTTAAATTATTGAATTCAAACTCAACTGAAAGTAGAGCTTTCTTACCATAGACTAGTTCATAAGGAGTGAATCTTGTTGTTGTCTTCCAAGTAGTGTTGTATGCCCATGTAGCTTCTACAAATCTGTCTGCCCAATTTTTTCTGCTGCTGCTCACAACCTTCGTGAGGATGCTCTCTAAAGCTCTATTAGTTACTTCTACTTGGCCATTCTCCTGAGGGTGATAGGCAGTAGAAGTTCTATGCTTAATCTTGTGCTTCCTCAAAGGATTCTCAATGAGGTGAGAGGTGAACTGTGATCCCTGACTAGTGAATATTTATATGGGATATTCAAATTTGTAAAACACATTCTCCCTTAGAAATTCTGCTACTTTCTCCTCGGTTTCAACCTTCACTTCTTTTTCTTCAGCCCACTTTTTCAGGTAATCAGTGTGGACTATGATATACTTCTTTTGTCTGGATGGTGGATCGATAGGTCCAACAAAGTCCATGCCCCACTTATCAAATGGCTCGAGAGCTATGTGAGGGTGTAAAGGCATTTCATCCCTTTGTGTGGGTTTCCCCATCCTTTGGAACTGGTCACACTTGCTGGTGTATCTTCTAGAATCTTGATGAAGGGTAGGCCAATAGTATCCTGCCTGCAAAACTTTGTAAGCAGTTCTCTTTGTAGCAAAGTGGCCTCCATATGGGTTGTCATGACATTCAGAGAGGATATTGAAAACTTCTTCCTCCCTCACACATATCCTTATGATTTTATCAGGGCCTAGCTTGAAAATATTTCCCCCAATCCATGTGAAAGGGGTGTTTTTTCTAATGATTCTGCTCCTCTCCTTGAATGAAAGATTAGGAGGGAGTTTTCCATCAACCAAGTAGTTGGCTATATCAACCAACCATGGTGAGAGTGCTGATATGGTAAAGAGGTGTTCATCTGGTAGCTGGTCATCCACCATTCCTTCTTAACCTGCAGGGAGAACTAACCTGGACAAAAAATCTGCAACAACATTTTCCTTTCCAAGTTTATCAACAATAGTCAAATGAAATTTCTGCAAAAGTAACAACCATCTAATTATCCTAGCATTTACATCTGGTTTGTTCATTAAATAATTGATGGTTGCATGGTTAGTGTCGACAAAGGTTTGATATCCAGTGACATAGTGTTTGAATTTTTTCAATGCGTGGACAATGGCTAACATCTCTCATTTATGAGATAGATTATGGAGGATGAAAGAGTCAAATCAGATCATGGATTTCAAATATAAAATCATGAGGATCTTTGATCGGGTCAATTGAGATCATAGTGCATTCAAAGAAGATCATGAAGCACTTATGATAAGATAGTGGAGGAAGTGGTGCATTTAATGCACAGATGATGGATAGGGTGATCATCCCATGTGAACATGATGGAGGACATGAGGCTACATCACAGTTAAACATGGATACTATGTCCACATGTGCAGCGCAGATTTGGAGTGGGCCCAGGCTATGGAAGGCTCATGCATATAATGAAGGGGAAGGCAGGAAGGAAGACATGATTTGGATTATTCATTCTTGATCTATTTAGATCTAGATTTGTCTTCGGACATTTCTATGCAAAATTGGGCTATTTAGCAGAGTTTGCAGTGCTTTTTAGAGCAAGGTGTTCCCGAGCGGGAATCCCACCTCTTTCTTTGAGTAGCTCTGGAAAGAGGATTTTTATTCATTCCTTATCAAGCATTGGTGCCATCTTTAGGAGGGTGTTTCTAGAATTCAACTAGGAAACTAGTGGAGGATTCATCCTACCACTTTGTTCTTCAGATCTAGCCTTTTAGGAGCAACAGATCTACATCTGGCATTCAGGCCATTGGGTTTTACCTCCATGCATCAACAGTCCCTTCAAGGATTGCGTAGTTCAGTCATGTTTATCTATTGGAGGAAGGAAGTTTAAAGTATTTCAGCTGGAAATCCTGTGAGGGATCACCTCCTCACATTAGATATATTTTTTCCATCACTCAGGAGCTAATTTGACACATCTAACAGTAGGCTAATGAGCCTCCCTCTCTGACAGCACAGTTTTCTGAAGTTGTTGTTCATTCAACAACTATTTTTAGTGGAGGAGATTGTAGGATCTAGATCTTGAGCTTTTAGCCCAAGGATCTAGTGAAGGGATCAACCCTTCTTGCATAGATCTGATTTTACATCATTGCAACCATCCTATCATCAGATCTGCATTCCCAACAACATATATGTGAAGCCCTAAGAGGGTGGTTTTATTAGACTTACAGATCTGATAAATCCCTTCTAGGTTATCTTGGGAATCCATCATTGAGCCTAGATCTACAATTTCAGCATCATCGGAGCTCCCATTCTGCCTAGATATAACTTTCTATCTTTTAGGCAGTTGCAGTCCCTACAGTTGTAGTAGGGACAGTGAAATTTACCTTCCAGCAGAGCATAAATTACGTAGTCCCTCTTGGGATATCATTGCAGGGTCATTCTAGGCCACTCTTGTGGTTTGAGTGTCTCATAGTTTGAGCACTGTTGTAATTGCTTTTTTTCACCTCCAAAATAATAAAATGGCTCAGCCATTTCTGTGCATTCTGATGTGTATATATATTTATTGTTTACTTTGCTGCATTTCTTATATTGTGTTTTAGTATTACTACATTCTCCCTTTTGGGATATTACAGTGGTATCGGAGCATGATCTTTGGCTAAGCTTGTGGACACTTCATCTTTGCATCAAAAGAAGAAGCAGGTAGATGAGATCTATCACGGAGGATGATAATTCTGCCACACCTTTCTTTAGATCCATGCAAGATATCTCCAATGAGGTCAATCCAATGAAGAAGGAAGGACAAAAAGAAGATCCAAGAAGAAGATGTGATGAGAAAGATCCAATTAGCACTTCCTATCAACAGAGAAGAAAACCGGAGAATCCTAGATCTCCTCATAGATCCACTATGCCCACTTTCATTGGAGAAGGTGAAAGGTGTAGAAATGAATAAAGGAATGAACTTGAGACTCATGAGACTCTGAATATATATATTGAAGAGTACAAAGCATAGTCTAGAGCATTCAAGGAGATGCTAACTCTCCAACAATTCTTCAAACCAAAGAAGAAAGAGGATCCTATAGCAGCAATAGAAGAAAGAGGCATAATAGATTCTATTTGCCTACATTTGATGGATCTTCCTCAAGAACTGTTAAGGCTTGGAGGAGAGTGTGTTAGTATGAATCTTTTGTCGAAGCATACAAAAAAATACCACTTTAGCTATGCATAACTTATAGCCCTAACATCAAATATGGCTGCCAATATCTTCAGATCTGCAGTTAGTTGATCAAGAAAAATGCTGCAAAAAATCCAGATCTATGCATAAAAAGACATTAAGCAGTAAAAATAAGGTTTTGCTCCATACATCCAATAGACAAGACAAGAACAATATTTTTGAAAGAATTTTATATTAAGGGCACCTGGGAGGAAAACAAGAAAGGTGTTCCCAATTCTCCTCAATGGGATGGGTTCTTGAAAGTCCTCAGCACTTCAGATCTAGAATTTCTCTCTCTTGTTGGTGTAGAAAACCCAAAAAAACATAGAACTCAAAGGGAGCTCACAAAGCAAATAATGGAGAATGTGACAATGATAATGGCTCAAAGTCAGACCAAGAGTATAGATCTAGAGTGATCTAATAGGCAACAAAAGGTGACAAATGAATGGGAAAACCCTTCTATTTATAAAAAAATATTAGGTCATTCTAGATCTTGGTGCATGATTAAAATAATATTAACCAAATCTAGATCCACCTTTTATGGAATATTTTATTATATTTGTTGGAGGGAAAAGGCATTTGATTTGGGTCAAATCCCTTTATTTGTAAATAATAAATAAATAAATGATTTATTTATTATTTTAAGGAAGTGGTTGAATGATAATTAAATAAATAATGATTTATTTAATTATTTATAAATGATTTAGTCATATTTAACAAGGAATATTATTTAAATAAAATTTAAATAATTATTCCTAGAAAATAAGATAAATAAGGATTTATCTAATTGATTTCCTTGTTTTGGGTTAAATATGACTAGGAATAATAATTAAATTATTTTTAATTAATTATTCCATGAGGAAAATCAAACAAATATAGATTTGTTTAATATTTCCCTTTGGGGTTTCCTATTTAGACCATAAACAACCTAATAAATGTGTTTTATTAAGTTATTTTACATAGTGAAAGCAATTTTACTTAGGGTAAAATTGTTCTTACATGGTGTACTTGGGTCTATCTAATGATAATAGGTTAGATGACCAAAAAATGGTGTAACAGATTGCCCCCCAGCGTGCAAGTGTTAAGAGAAAATCGTATGACCGAAGTGTTAGCTACCTATAATATTTGTTATACCAAAAGGTGGCTAAATCTATTTTGAGCCTTCAAGGAAAAAAATTTCATCACTAAAATTTGTTGGCTCTTGAAGACTCTTGAAGGCCTCCTGCCTTTTCCTCTGTCCAAATCTGCACTGCTGTTTACTTCCCAAAAGACTTAGAAATCCTGCTTATTTCCAAGCCAGAATGCTACTCCAAAGTCATCATTTTCCCCTTCTCCCAATCAAAACTAACCCTCATTTTCCCCTCCTCTTTCTCCATAAAACTCCTTGATTCTCATGATCCTTTTTCTCCCTCCCATGAAAATCCCCTTTCCATAGTTTAAAACTTATTTTTAAACTATATCGGAACCCTCATTTCCTTTGAAAAATGTTGAAAAATCATAAAAAATACATTGTTTAGTCTTAAAGCCCCCTTGGGCTAAGTCCCTAGCCTTTCTGCCCATACACCCTGGCGCCGTGACCGCACGCTGAGCCAGTCGGGCGCTTATCTGGTTTAATTAAATATTTCTTCGCAAACCATTAAAAAACCTTTGATATTTATTTAAACCGTTGAAATTCATTTTTTCCGCCCGCACAAATTATGGAGCGATCTCGACCGTCGATTCAATCCATAGATCCGACGATGTGGAGTGCGCCTCCCTGTGGACCCCCCAGCCATGCGCTGTTTCCCAAAACCACGTTTTATCGCACCACTCTTCGGCGGAGGTCGGTTTTTGCCCGATGGCAGCGATTCCATACATCTCTTGACACGTGTCCCTTGTGATTTTTGCTAAACTACCATCCATCGCGCATTAACGTTCAGACCTGGACGCCCAACGATATCGCTGTGGGCCATCCGATCTGGGCCCACTGATCCAATGGTGATCGCTCGCCGAAGTTGCTCGATGGTTAACGAAGGTGCGCGCGTGATAGCCGGGCCATCATACAATGACAAATCAATCCCCGTCATCGATCTGATCTGTAGATCAATGGCCCACCATTCATCGCCCGATCTCTCCGTTTGACTTTCCATCGCCCAGTCCCGACCGTCGATCTCTGCGTGATCGACGGCTCAGATTTAATCCTTCTTTCACCCATTCCACGATCGCTCCCGATCAATCCTGACCGTTGGATGATGCCATCCAACGGCTCTGATCTCCTCGCATGCCCTCTAATGCAGTCAACCTATAAAAGCAGGATTTTTTAATAGTTTTCGTATTTTGCAGGGTTTTTTTATCATTTTCTCACAATTTTCAAAGAAGATTCAGAGGCGGAGGGTGACGACCCTCCCGTCTTCGATTCGTCAAAGGAAATCATCCACAGGGTGGAAACACATGTTTCATCTGTGTTTCCTCAAGCATCGATGTTGTTTCATCTCTGCGCAGCCCCACATATCAGCGAGAAAACCGTGGATTCAACACTGTCAAAGGGTATCAGTGCCGAAGACCTAAATGTTTCACAACAGAGGATTAGAGACAGATTGGTGGGGATTACGTCTAAGATGCTTATCAAAAGCCTAATCCTCAAATAAAACACAATTTATAGAAAATCTAAAGTGTTTTATCAAGCAGGAATGCTTCCACCGCCATAATCTGGGGCAAATTGATTTCTCAGCTACCATAGTGCCACCTGTTCCTCAAAGTACTCAATCAGAGGCCGAAGTTATTGATCGAATGAAGATTTTCACCTCAGCATAGCCAGAAAGTTACTTCTGCAAGGAAACTTAATGACAAAATATCAGCAGAGTTACTTCAACATTCCACAAAGCCTCAAAGGTCAACAAAATCTCCCACCGAGCTTAGTCTTTATGTAAAAACATTTAATACAGAGTATCCCCATGTAAATTTCTTCATTGAGCCCCTCAAAGGCCAAGAAATCATTAAGTCTATATTAATTGTAATTGAGATCTTTTATCAGATCTCACCTCCTCGTCCTTCTATAAATACTTCTGCAGAAGATGAGTGAGCGGTTGGTTGTAGAACTTTGATATACATTTGAGCTTGAACTTCTGATTGTACATAGTTTTCACTGGCTCTTGGAGCTCTGCTGGTGATAGATAGGTTAGGCTGAGATGTGTAGATGGTTGCTAACCTAAAGCACTGGACTTAAAGTCGTAACTGGTTTGGAGCATCAATACAAGCTGATTTATGGGATCCTGGTCTATGTTGACGGTGATGTTTTTCTTATTGTAACTTGTTATCTTATTTTCTCTTATAAAGAACACCGTGCATGGAGTTAGGACCTACTGTATATCAGTAACCTTCTCTAACTGAAAATATTTATCTGAATGTTTTCTTCCAATCTGTGTTATTTAGGAATGATTTAATTCAGTTTAAGCATAGGAATGCTGGCGTTCCCTCGTCTTATTGCCTTAGCTGAACATTCTTGAATGTTATGTTCTGTATTAGTTAAGTAGAGATGAACTATGGAAGATATGGTGTGCCCTGGTCCTAGTTTTATTTCCAAAGGCTGTCTAAATATTTCCCTTGGAATGTGTTAAAAGCTAGCTAGTTTCAAAGTACTTACCAGATCTTAGGCCATTCTGTGTTATCTTTGTGTTTGTCTCGAAAGTAACCAAGTAAAGAAGAGCTAGGAGAGGATTTGTGGTGAGCCCAGCCTGCTAGTCTCTACTCCAAAAGTTGCCTTCAATTTTCCCTTTGTTTTAAGATGTTTTCTATTGAAAGTGTATCAAAGGCTGGCTAGTTTCAAAGTACTTACCAGATCCTAGTTTTCTTTTATGTTTTTCCTGAGTCCATGTCAAAGGCTGGCTAGTTTCAAAGTACTTACCAGATCCTGGGCTGATCTTGTTTCTGCATCTGTTCATTTCTCCTTTTTATTGTATCATTCCATTCCATAAATCAATCTTCAAAGAGATCCTTAGACATAGATGACTTGCCCCATGGACCACTCTTGCCTCTTGCTATTCCAATTAAACCCTATTATGACTCCATAGCCCAATGGACTAAAACCTGCAATTTCTACCTTGTTGACCAGAGCTTACTCTGATCACCTGCAACTTCTCACCTTTGAAACTTTTTGCACTCAGAACTTTCCATTTTGAACAGAAATCATGCTCAACCATCCAAAAAAAAAACAAACCCTTGGCCTTCATAACTAGCCTAATATCATAACCCCAAACTTCAAAGACAAATCCATCTGTGTACATATTGGAGAGATCCCTCTCCGGATTCAGGAGGGCTAGATCCTAGAATCCCAAAGTTGGTTGAAACGATGTTGTTTCTGCAGTTTTAGTCTCACCAATCTGCTAAAATTACAGATCCCCAACATTTCTGGCGACTCCGCTGGGGAACTAATTCCCTTAAAAACTTCATAAAACTTTGAGAGTTAAAAGCAACCTTTTCAAGCACTACCAAGAAATGGTAATCATGATGAAACTTATTTGAATTAGTGACAAACTAGGTAAATCCTAGGATTCTCTTAAGACTTTGTCTAACCTTGAAAAATCAGCTGGCTTAGCCATAAGAGTAGACTGTCTTTGTCTCATAACCGTAGCTAAGTTTTGAAACAGAGTTAGCATATTCTTAGAAACCACACAACTGAAAAATAACTGAGGAAAAAACCAAAACAATTTCAGATTGGTAGTAAAACACTCACCCCTACAATGACACTTACCTTTTGTTGTGTTTTACCCCATACTCTTAGACAGAGTCTGGAAAGGGCCTGGTAGCTTCCGGATCTCATCCTCTTTCTGAGGTGAAATATCTGGTAAATTCCCTTCCAGTCAATCTCTGGTTAGAGTTTTTTGTGTTCTGGGATATCCTTGAAAAGGGATATTTCACAAGCATGGTGGTGGACCATAAAACCTTTTACCTCTGAAAAGAGCTAAAAACTTCCACTTGGCGACTCCACAATCCTGAACAGACCTTAAGACTTCACTGGGACGAACCCTGATCATCATAATATCATTCAAACTCAGTTAGAGGACTGTAGGATTGAAATTTAGGTAAACAGATTAGTTAACCATTCAAAGACTGTCATATCTGGTTGAACTTGTCTTGTTTATTTGGGTCTGAAAAACACAGCATAGTGGCTCCTAGAAAGATTCACACTAGAGCCTATCCTGACCCTAATCCACCTGAAGTAGTTGATAACCCAGAAAGTATCCTAAGTTCAAATTATCAACTGTTTTCAGACCACCTTTGAGAGCTAAATCAGTTCCTGAACATCTTTAAGCTCTACAAAAATCACAAGCTAACTTAGTAAATCCATTTAGAACTAGGTCATTTGATGATATAATCCAACTAGATTCTGAGTCTTCACTTTCTTCTCCTCAAACTAGTGAACATCTTGGTAGTGGAGAAACAACACCTCCTGATTTACACTTCCTGTTGAACTTAGGTGTCTCTCATCCAAGATCAGCTCAGCAATCTATTGCTATTCCATCCACATCCACTCACCCTTCATCCACTTTTCAAACCACTCCACTTCAGCCCACCTTCCCTCTTATCAATCCACCAGTAAATCCACCCCCACCTCCTATCATGGCAGCATGGTATGCTCCCTTAGTCCTTCCTGCACCATTAGTCAACCTTCCACAGGACTATCATTCCAAAATTCCATTATATGATGCTAACAATACTACAACAGCATCACAACATGTGGATAATATGGATGACTACTTTGACAGAAATGAAATCGATGATGATTCTGTCAAACTTAGATTATTTGCTCAAAGCCTGATGGGAGAAGTAAGAAAATGGTTTAAAGGCTTAGCCCCCCATAGTATCAATGATCTCCAAGGCTTCCATCAAACGTTCTTAAACAAATGGGAAGTGAAAAAGAATCCTCTCCAAGTCCTTTCTAATTACAAGAACCTCCATAGAAACCCTGGGGAGAAGTGTGCAAGCTTATTGCACTAGATTCAATAGTGTGTATAATGCACTTTCTCCAGAACTAAAACCTCCACAAGGCTCAACTTTAAACAAGTTTCCTGAAGGGTTTGATTCTGACATGACCTATCAGTTGAGAGAGAGAGATTTTGCAACTCTTGAAGATATGCAAAGAGGTGCTCTTTCTATAGAGGTCAACCTAATGGAGAAAAGAGCAAGGATGAAAGATGAGAAGAGAGTATCTTTTAGAGAGGAATCCACACCTTCCATTTCCAATTCAAAAATGGAAAGAATGATGGAAGAAATGATGAAAGAGATGAGCATAATTAAGAAAGCACAAGCAAGTCAAAACCAAAGTGCTCCTCAAAATAGGAACTAGAACCAGAATCAGAATTCTAGAAGGAACCAACCTCCAAACAGACCTAGGGAAGATGACCAACAGATCACTCCTCCCTTTCATCAAAACTATGTGAGTGAGGTTGAGGAAACAGATCAAATAACAGAGGAAGATGCTATCAACCTGTTTGGGGTAGGTGGTGATGACTTTGAGGTTCATTATGATAAAAAACAGGGCCTTTACACACCTTATGATGACAAAAGAGATGATAATGAAAATTATTATCAAAACATGGAAAATGCCATCACAGAACCTCGAAGAGAGTATGACCTTAGAAGTAAATCTAGTCAACAAACCCCCAACAACAAAACTTCTGACAAATCCTCACAAAACAACACTGCAACCAAGCCTAAAGTTGTCAAACAAAAGGATAAAACAATGGCTGAAAATTCTGATAAAGGTAAAGGAAAAAGCACTCAAGACAATGAAAAACAGAGTGAAGACATTAGTAGTACTAACACTTCAGCTAGTACTCCTGTGAAAACAATTTTATCAAATGGAAATAAAACAAAATAACAACCTGACATTGCTGATAAAATGGCAGTTAATAACGCTGAAACAAGTTTTTCAAAGAACCCAATTCCTTTAAGCCTAGAGCAGGAAATCTCAAAGATCAAAATCTATGTTCCCTTGACTGAGTTAGCTGCCCAACATGTATATAGAACTCAAATTTTGAAGGCTTTAAATTTAGAAGATAACAATGACACAGTCAATCTTAACGATGACCAACCAGAGCTTATTTTTGGTCCAAAGATTGAAGGAAAATATCAAGAGGGACCTGTTCCTCCTTTTTATGTGAGTTTTAACGTTCATGACAAAATTTTGCATAATGCTATGCATGACTCAGGGGCTTCTCATAATCTAATGCCTAAAGCTGTAATGGAGAGCTTGGGTCTAGAAATCACCAGATATTATAAATACCTTTACTCCTTTGATTCCAGCAGAGTAAAATGTTTAGGATTGATCAAAGATCTCTGTGTTAACTTAGCCCAAATTCCAGCCAAATGCTTAGTCATGGATATTTTCGTGGCTGATGTGCCCCCAAAATATGAAATGCTTTTATCAATATCTTGGGGGGCTAAGTTGCAGGGAACTATGCAAATGGACATGACCTATGTGACTATCCCTGTTTTTAATCAAACTAGAAGACTTTACAGGGAGTCCCATATGCAGTACACAGTCACAAGCCAAAACATACCACAAAACTCTCCCATATATTCTGTCAATACAGGCCTCGATTCTTTTATCATGTTTAATGATGAAACACTTAGTGAACAAGTCACTTTAGTAGAATTAATGGCCGATAGAGAGGACGAGGTAAATACCAATGAACTGTAAAAACAGTTTGCTGAACCTTTAAACAACAACAAACCAAATATGGGTCTTGAACTATAGGTCATGTGTCCTTTGCTTCTAAACATTGAGAGTCAAGAATGTATCCCTCAAATAAATGAAAATCTAGGGGAATCAAAACAATTTCAACTCAGTGCTGAGATTCCACAACAACCCTTGAGCACGATAGTTGAAAAGGACAGTAGCCAAGATGAAACCGAAAAAATTCCTCTTTGGAGTATGTATTTTGACGGGTCATGCACTAGGACTAATGCTGGTGCAGGTGTCTGGATCACTAACACTGAAAACAACCACACAGAATGCATTTCATGCAAATTAAATTTTTAGTGTTCCAATAACATAGCAGAGTATGAGTCCCTTCTCTTAGGCTTACATCTTTTGAAAAAGTTAGGAGCCTGAAGAATCAATGTATATGGGGATTCTGAATTGATGATCAGGCAAGTAAATGGGGAGTATAACGCAAATCATCCCAGACTTAGAGCCTACAGAAATGATGTCATGGACCTTTTAAAAACATTTGAGGAGTCCAAAGTAATTTTTGTCCCAAGGAAAATAAACATTGCAACCCACAATTTAGCCTTTGCAGCTAGGACATGCTTAGCCTCATTTGAAACCAAAGACTGTACAAATGAGATAAAGTTTATACCAGTAGTGCCTGATAATAAGAAGTATTGGCAAGTGTTTGACAATGAAAAACAAATAGAAGACTTCATGCAATTCATAAATGAATTCAAACTAAACAGTTCGGACTTAGACTATGAAACAGACTGCAGTGAAGAAAACTTTCTTGGTGAAGAAGAATCGTCTCCTGAGCCTGTCACTATTAACCTATTGTCTAGCAAACTTACGAACGAAACAGAGGAGTTGGAAACTCTCCATGCTAAAGATGAAAGTTTTCCTAGAGGTCTGGCCCCTTTAGAAGAGTTGTTTGATTTTGATGATGTGGCCAAAAAACCAAAACTGGAACCTGTAGAGACTGAAGTGGAGGAGTGCAATATAGGCAGTGAGGAAAAACTGAAAATGATTAAACTCTTTAAAAATTTACCAGCTCACATTAAACTCAAATACATAGAGCTGTTTAAAGAGTTTTTTGATGTTTTTGCATGGAGTTACGAAGATCTTAAATCCTATGACACTGAAATAATACAACACAAAATTGCCCTTAAAGAAAACCAAAAACCATTCAAACAGAAACTGCGCAGAATAAACCCTATTCAGTTGCCTTTGGTTGAGAAGGAGATTAAAAATATGTATGAAGCTGGTATTATTGTCCCTATTAGATATTCTTAGTGGGTATCTAATCTGGAGTCTGTTAGGAAGAAAACTGGAGAAATTAGGCTTTGTATAGACTTTAGAGACTTAAACAAGGCTTCATTAAAGGACAACTACCCTTTACCAAAGATGGATCATATTTTATAGAGGGTGGTAGGTTCTAGAAGAATTTCTTTGCTGGATGGCTATTCAGGGTACAATTAGATCTTGGTTTACCCTGCTGATCAATTAAAGATAACCTTTACTACACCATGGGGCACTTTCATGCATGTGAAAATGCCCTTTGGTCTAATGAATGCTGGAGCAACCTTTCAAAGAGCCATGGACATAGCATTCTCGGAAGAACTCGACTTCTTCATCATTATCTATCTTGTTGATGTCACTGTGTTCTAAAAAACAGATGAAGAACACTTAGAACATTTGAGAAAAGTTTTCGAGAAGTGCAGAAGGTTTGGAATATCATTAAACCCTAAGAAGACACTATTCAGTCTCCAACAAGGTAAGCTTCTTGGGCACATTATTTCGGAAGAGGGTATAAAGATAGATCCAAAGAGGATTGAGGCCATATTGCAAATCTCTCATCCTCAAAACATCAAGGAGTTGCAGTCTTTCATTAGAAAGATTAATTTTTTGAGAAGGTTCATCCCAAATTTGGCTGAGCTCCTCAGGAATATCGCAAACATGTTAAAAAAAGAGCAAGGGGTAAAATGGACCTTAGAAGCAAAGAAATCCTTTGAAATGGTGAAACAAGCGTTAACCAAAACACCGGTTCTGATAAGTCCTGATTTTTCAAATTTTTTTTATATTTTCTCATTTGCATCAGAACATACTATAGCTGCTGTCCTTTTACAGAAAAATCCACAAGGACAAGAGCAGCCTATCGCATTCTTTAGCAAGGCATTGAGGGATGCCCCTTTGAAGTATAACATTATGGAGAAGCAAGATTTTGCTTTGGTTAAAGCATTGAAAGACTTCAAAGTATACATCCTTCACTCACACATCGTTGCCTTTGTCCTGAGTTCAGTTGTTAAATACATTCTAACACAGGACCCAGATGGTAAGAGAGGTAGGTGGATCGCTGTTATTCTTGAATACGATTTAGAGATAAAACCCACTAAGCTCATCAAAGGCCAAGGTCTAGCTAGATTAATGGCTGAATCAAATTGTGAAGTTCTTGATATTCATATGATTAATGCTTTAGCTGATCAAGAGGAAATCTCAACACCCATTGTTGAAAGTCATTTTATGAATTCCTCTTGGTATGCTGATATTCTTTATGTTCTGCTTAATTTGAATACACCTCCTAGTTTGACAAAAACAAAGGCAAGATTCCTCAAATTGAAAGCTGTAAATTATTGCATTATTGATAGATGTCTTTACTGGAAAAATGCTAGTGGTCTATTGCTTAAATGTTTGCCTGAGTTTGATGCAGAGAAGGTTAAGTACCAGTTCCATGAAGGAGAGTGTGGAGGTCATTTGTACTGGAAGACAACAGCCAACAAAATTTTGAGGGCTGGTTTCTATTGGCCTACTCTTTTCCATGATGTACACCAGATGATCACAGCCTGTCATAAGTGTCAAATTTTTGAAGGTGAAAGAAAACTGCTACCCCTCCCTCTGCATCCAATCACTGTTGAAGCTCCTTTTCAATAGTGGGGACTTGACTTTATGGAAGAAATCCATCCCCCATCTTTTGCCCAGCATAGATGGATTCTCACTGCCACAGAATACTTCACTAAGTGGATAGAAGCCATTCCTTGTAGGTAGGCCAATGATTCAGTTATCATAAAATTTATGGAGACTAATATTCTCTCCAGATTTGGATGTCCTACTAAGATTATCACTGATAATGTAGCAGCATTTGGATCAAAGAAGATGGTTGAGTTCTGTCTCAGATATCAGATAAGATTGGGGTATTCCACGGCCTATTACCCTCAAGGTAATGGACTTGCTGAATCCTCAAACAAAATGTTAGTGAATATAATCAAGAAACTGTTGGAGGACAACAAGAAGTCTTGGCACACAAAGCTTATTCATGCACTTTGGGCTGACAGATTGACTTTGAAGAAATCCATTGGTATGTCACCCTTTCAGCTTGTGTATGGTACTGATGCAATTTTTCCAAACAACCTTGGTGTACTAGTGATAAAGTTGATTCAAGAGTTGCAGACTGAAGATAATGACATGATCAGAAGAATAAATCAGACCATTCATCTTCAGAAAACCAGGGAGGAAGTGTATAACAAAGCATTGAAAAAACAAGAGAGCATTAAAAAGCTTTTTGACAGAAGAACGAAGGCCAGAAATTTCAAGATTGGGGACAAAGTTTTAAAATGGGACTCAAGAAGAGAAGAGAAGGGCAAGCATGGGAAATTTGACAATCTATGGCTTGGCCCTTACTCTATTCACTCAGCTACTGGTAACAATGCATTTTTCTTGCAGGAGTTGAATGGAGCAGAATTGTTTGGGGGGTCCTGTCAATGGCAGGATGCTTAAGCAGTACTTCTCTTAATCCACGTCATGCTTTAAAAAGCCTTTTTGTCTTTTTTCCATTATAAATATTTCATCCACCATTGCAATCAAAGTTGTAAAAATCAAAAATACAAAAACAATGAAAAGAAAGAAAAGAGGGTAGATTGTCAAAACAAGAAAGGTATAGCCCCATACCAAAAAAGAGAGATAAATTCTGAAAGTGTGCAAGATTAAATGCCACTCCTACACAACACATTTCTAGTTAGTCAAAATGTCTAATCTTGACTAATTAGCTTTAAATTTTCTGCTGATATAGTGAATTCGATTTGCCAAACTGTTTAATCTTGGCTTATCAGTAGATAGATTAGGATAGAAATCAAAGGTTCAAATATGTTCAAAACCTAAACCTCAGTTTCCAAAGAGAGATGACTCAAATATGTTTCATTTTCTGAGTAAAAAAGATGTAAAATATGGTTCTAATGAACTCAAAATCTGAACCAGAGAAAAAGGAAAGACAACTCAATAAAAGTCAAAACAGAGCTATGAAAAAAGGAAGGAAATGTTTCCAAATTTTCAGATCTTAAGCCTTCCATTTTTGATTTGATTTTTGTAATAAATGTCTATGTGCAACTCGTCTTTATGCCATAGACCAGCATCAAGTTAGACTGTTCAATCCTGACTTGAATGATTTTCAATTTTTTTTGTAGAAATTAGAGAATAAAGATCTGTTGGATAGTTTAATCCCAACAGATAGTAGAATAGATAGAGAAGCATCTAAGCTCAACTGTTTAATCTGAGTTCAGGGAGAAATAAGGAGTATAATTAGATTAGTTTCTTGCTTTCAAAAGAATAAAATGTTTTGAAAATATTTTGCCAATCCAAGTGCACTCTGATGAAGAAAAAATGTTAGATCAGTAGGATTGGGTAGGTAGAAAGTCGTATTGATGAGGATCCATTACTTTTATGGCTGCTAATATGTTTTAGAGCACATTATCTATAAAAAGAAAGGCAACCCACTGGATTAGGCAACTGATCGGCCTCCCAGAGAACATTAAAAGGATCAGGCACAGGTCAGCCTCCCAAAGAATGTAGGTCTGAAAGTTCTTGATGCCTTCAAGAAGGCACCATCCCCAAGTGGAGCCACTGTTAGCCACCTATAATATTTGTTATACCAAAAGGTGGTTAAATCTGTTTTGAGCCTTCAAGGAACAAAATTTCATCACTAAAATTTGTTGGCTCTTGAAGACTCTTGAAGGCCTCCTGCCTTTTCCTTTGTCCAAATCTGCATTGCTGTTTACTTCCCAAAAGACTCAGAAATCCTGCTTATTTCCAAGCCAGAATGCTGCTCCAAAGTCATCATTTTCCCCTTCTCCCAATCAAAACTAACCCTCATTTTCCCCTCCTCTTTCTTCATAAAACTCCTCGATTCTCATGATCCTTTTCTCCCTTCCATGAAAATCCCCTTTCCATAGTTTAAAACTCATTTTTAAACTATATCGGAACCCTCATTTCCTTTGAAAAATGTTGAAAAATCATAAAAAATACATTGTTTAGTCTTAAAGCCCCCTTGGGCTAAGTCCCTAGCCTTTCCACCCATACACCTTGGCACCATGACCGCACGCTGAGCCAGTCGGGTGCTTATCCAGTTTAATTAAATATTTCTTCGCAAACCATTAAAAAACCTTTGATATTTATTTAAACCGTTGAAATTAATTTTTTCCACCCGCGCAAATTATAGAGCGATCTCGACCGTCGATTCAATCCATAGATTTGATGGTGTGGAGCGCGCCTCCCTGTGGACCCCCCAGCTGTGCGCCGTTTCCCAAAACCGCGTGGTTTTTATCGCACCACTCTTTGACGGAGGCCGGTTTTTGCCTGATGGCCTGCGATTCCATACATCGCTTGACACGTGTCCCTTATGCTTTTTGCAAAACTACCATCCATCGCGCATTAACGTTCTGACTTGGACGCCCAGTGATATTGTTGTGGGCCGTCCGATCTGGGCCCACTGATCCAACGGTGATCGCTCGCCAAAGTTGCTCGATGGTTAACGAAGGTGCGCGCGTGATAGCCAGGCCATCATACAACGGCAAATAAATTCCTGCCGTTGATCTGATCTGCAGATCGATGGCCCACCATTCATCGCCCGATCTCTCCGTTTGACTCTCCATTGCCCAGTCCTGATCGTCGATCTTTGTGCGATCGACGGCTCAAATTTAATCCTTCTTTCACCCATTCCACGATCGATCCCAATCAATCCAGACCGTTGGATGATGCCATCCAACGGCTCCGATATCCTCGCACGCCCTCCAATGCAGTCAACCCATAAAAGCAGGATTTTTTAATAGTTTTCGTATTTTGCAGGGTTTTTTATCATTTTCTCGCAATTTTCAAAGAAGATTCAGAGGCGGAGGGTGACGACCCTCCCGTCTTCGATTCGTCAAAGGAAATCATCCACAGGGTGGAAACACACATTTCATCAGTGTTTCCTCAGGCATCGATGCTGTTTCATCTCTGCGCAGCCCCGCATATCAGCGAGAAAACTGTGGATTCAACACTGTCAAAGGGTATGAGTGTCGAAGACCTAAATGTTTCACAACAGAGGATTAGAGACAAATTGGTGGGGATTACGTCTAAGATGCTTATCAAAAGCCTAATCCCCAAATAAAACACAGTTTACAGAAAACCTAAAGTGTTTTATCATGCAGGAATGCTTCCACGACCATAATCTGGGGCAAATTGATTCCTCAGCTACAATAGTGCCACCTGTTCCTCAAAGTACTCAATCAGAGGCCGAAGTTATTGATCGAATGAAGATTTTCACCTCAGCACAGCTAGAAAGTTACTTCTGCAAGGAAACTCAATGACAAAATATCAGCAGAGTTACTTCAACATTCCACAGAGCCTCAAAGGTCAACAAAAGCTCCCACCGAGCTTAGTCCTTATGTAAAAACACTTAATACAGAGTATCCCCATGTAAATTTCTTCATTGAGCCCCTCAAAGGCCAAGAAATCATTAAGTCTGTATTAATTGTAATTGAGATCTTTTATCATATCTCACCTCCTCATCCTTCTATAAATACTTCTGTAGAAGATGAGTGAGGGGTTGGTTGTAGAACTTTGAGATACATTTGAGCTTGAACTTCTGATTGTACATAGTTTTCACTGGCTCTTGGAGCTTTGCTAGTGATAGATAGGTTAGGCTGATATGTGTAGATGGTTGCTAACCTAAAGCACTGGACTTAAAGCCGTAACTGGTTTGGAGCATCAATACAAGCTAATTTATGGGATCCTGGTCTATGTTGACGGTGATGTTTTTCTTATTGTAACTTGTTATCTTATTTTATATTTCCACTATGTTTCATTTTCTCTTATAAAGAACAACATGCATGGAGTTAGGACCTACTGTATATCAGTAACCTTCTCTAACTGAAAATCTTTATCTGAATGTTTTCTTCCAATCTGTGTTATTTAGGAATGATTTAATTCAGTTTAAGCATAGGAATGCTGGCGTTCCCTCGTCTTATTGTCTTAGTTGAACATTATTATTGAATGTTATGTTCTGTATTAGTTAAGTAGAGATGAACTATGGAAGATATGGTGTGCCCTGGTCCTAGTTTTATTTCCAAAGGCTGTCTGAATATTTCCCTTGGAATGTGTTAAAAGCTGGCTAGTTTCAAAGTACTTACCAGATCTTAGGCCATTCTGTGTTATCTTTGTGTTTGTCTTGAAAGTAACCAAGTAAAGAAGAGCTAGGAGAGGATTTGTGGTGAGCCCGGCCTGCTAGTCTCTACTCCAAAAGTTGCCTTCAATTTTCCCTTTGTTTTAAGATGTTTTCTATTGAAAGTGTATCAAAGGCTGGCTAGTTTCAAAGTACTTACCAGATCCTAGTTTTCTTTTATGTTTTTCCTGAGTCCATGTCAAAGGCCGGCTAGTTTCAAAGTACTTACCAGATCCCGGGCTACTCTTGTTTCTGCATCTGTTCATTTCTCCTTCTTATTGTATCATTCCATTCCATAAATCAATCTTCAAAGAGATCCTTAGACATAGATGACTTGCCCCATGGACCACTCTTGCCTCTTGCTATTCCAATTAAACCCTATTATGACTCCATAGCCCAATGGACTAAAACCTGCAATTTCTACCTTGTTGACCGAAGCTTACTCTAATCACCTTCAACTTCTCACCTTTGAAACTTTTTGCACTCAAAACTTTCCATTTTGAACAGAAATCATGCTCAACCATCCAAAAAACAAACAAACCCTTGGCCTTCATAACTAGCCTAATATCATAACCCCAAACTTCAAAGACAAATCCATCTTTGTACATATTGGAGAGATCCCTCTCTGGATTCAGGAGGGCTAGATCTAGAATCACAAAGTTGGTTGAAACGATGTTGTTTCTGTAGTTTTAGTCTCACCAATATGCTAAAATTACAGATCCCCAACACGAAGTACGTTGTAAGAACTCAATAACTAGACATCAAAAGGGAAGTCAGAGAGAGAAATGTAAGGTAGCCTAATGTGCGGAAGAACTAGACCCCGAGGAGACGAGACTTATAGGTGAAACAAGTCTCTTTTTATTAGAGGGTACCTGTGCTAGAGGCGACGGGGGAGGCATACCTATGCCCGCCGAGACAAAGTACAAAAGAATAGTGCGTCCAGTAAACAAGGGACCGAACTATAAAGTACATGCTGGCATAAACATGAGCCAGATAAAAGATATAATGATGAATCCCACATACATGCTGTGCCTGGGATAACAGCTAGGAATTATACAACAATATCTGAGTACATGAGATACAAATACAACCCAAATTCCCCCTATCAACGGGGAAGGGATCGCAAAATCTAACTGATAGATGCAAATCAAAGAGGTGCTGCAAGTGGCTAAGGCCGACATCATCAAATGTATGGAGCTGCATCGAAGGCTGGGAGGAAGAGGTCATCCGGGCATGTGGGGGGCTACCTATAGGGCCACCCCCTCATGAGGGTTGAGACATCTCACACACACCCGGGAATCATGGAGAACAGTTGCTGCATCAGTGGAACATCAAGTATATGGATCTCGATCATGCTGAAAGGAGCTGAAGGTGAGAAACAACCAAGTCAAAGGGCAATAAGTAGTCCCTTTGCGTGATCCGGGGCACCGAACAAGAGTGGAAGCTGGAACCAAGGTACACTGCCCTCTAGAACTGTCTTCTGGAATGAATGAGCTGATGTCAACAGAAGGAGGTCCGCCATAGGTGAGGCAATAAGGAATTCTCAACTAAGGCACAAGAGAAAATATTAGAGCGACCGACAGACTGACACCAATGATGATGATGAAATGGGGGGTACTGAGTAGCGAATGGACGACTTCCCTTGTTAAAGCATAAAGGGCATGGATGACCTGGTAGCAACTGACACAATATCATGAGGGATAGGGGATAGTGGGATTGAAGGCCATAATGTGCGACACGAGAGAGAGACCAAGTAACGAAGGATGGAGAACTATAGCGGGATACAAAGGGACTTGGGATAGACTCCATGAATGCGATGATGACTCAACTCGGATGCTCTAAACAAGGGCGACTCGATGGTGCTGCCACACAGTAAAGGTCCAATGGGGGACCATAAAAGCATGAGTATGAGATGGTGACTCACGACGAACATCAACACGAGCAAGGACAAGTATGGAGGCCAAGTGGTGCCCCTAGTATGAGAGTTGCAAGTGAAGAAATTCGATTTTGAGGAGGGTTATGGTTGAGGGGAATAGGTGCCCCCAAGCATGTTGTGGTCATGCCAAAATGTATAAAGGGGAATCTAAACACATTTTAATGATGTGGTGCGCCATTTTTTTTCGTTATGGTTATGCAGTATGAGAAAGGAAATGGAGGATTACCAATCTCTTTTAGTACTGCATATATGAATCAAATGGACTTTAAGTTCCCAGGTTGGCATACCTGGTGTCACTATCCCAAAGAGAGGATTTGGAGATAATGAAATGATGCTCTCCTAGAAAACCCATAGGTTGGTCAACAACAATGTCTAAGAGATTGGGTTGCTGATGTAAGATGAAGGAACGATAAGGGGTATCATCCCTAGAGTGATCTGAAGTGATATGGGACTCTAGAGGTTCATCTAAATGTGGAAGAATAATGGTACTAAAGTCGACATGAATGGATACACTAGGAGATTTGTGGAGATTTGCTTCTCCTGGTCTCTCAAATATAGGTGCCCCCTTACCCAAACATTGGGTTTCAATGTAATGGCCACGAGGTGTATGTGGTTCGAACACATGGGTTCGATGTAAGGAGGAATAGATAAAGTCAGGGGTGGGGATTTATTCCATAATGCCGTCATCGTGATAGAAGATGGGGTGACTAGTGGAATAAATACCACCTGACGCGGCGAAGCTACCTGACTCATCATCATGAGAAGAGAGGTTCACATGCGCATCATCACAAGGGGTGACAGAAGAGTAAGCAGATAAAGGATCTACCGATGTTGAGCCCAGGGTGATCGCTGAAGGAAGGTCAAGTGAAAAAATAGGGAAGGATTCAGAGGGAATGTTCCCTGAGGGTCTCATGGATAATGATAGGTAGAAAATGGTGGACGAAGGCTCCGTCATCTCAACATCAGGAGGGGGAATGTCAATGGGAGCAGTCATGTCTGGTAGTTTTACCGAAGCAAAATGCGCAAATAGGGGAGAGGTGGACTCGTTGCGCTTGTCCTCTAATTGGCGGATCACGGCTAGAGAGGTGCGGAAGTCCTCGAGGCGGGGACAAAGGTGTTTGTAATGGCCATGGAGATCACACAAAGCACAGGGGTGGTTGGTGTGAATAGTCTTGGGGTTCTTGGCCGTGGTTGCGGAACAAATAGAGGCTTCCGGGATGGTGGACTCAGGGAACGCGACATTAACCATGGGCTTGAGATGAGGCAATTCAGGACAGGTATGGGTGGCATGACCGACAACATCACATAAAGCACACTGGATGGTATGCTTTGGAGGCCGAGGAGGGGCAGGGTTTGTCGGGGCAGCCTTGTCCTTTGATGCCCCCTTGTGAGCTTTTCACTTCTTACCCGAAGCGGTCGCAATAGGAGGTGGTTCCTATTGAGGTGACTAAGGCACTATTGCAGCGGGAGAAGTCATGGGGACCAGTTGAACCGGGGTAAAAGCAAGATAAGGTTTGGGTTGACCAGGCAGGGTTGCGGCTGGAGGATCAAGGTACCAGACGGGAATCCCAAGGGTCAAGTTAGGAAGAGAGAGGGTGGCCATGATAGGTACCGTGTACACTCTAGGAAGGGTTGCGGCTGGAGGATCAAGGTACCAGATGGGAATCCCAAGGGTCAAGTTAGGAAGAGAGAGGGTGGCCATGACAGGTACTATGTACACTCCTGATGGGGGAGCTAGGAACGGTATCTGACCAGAGGGGTAATGGCCAGGTGGGACGGCTCCTAAATGGCTAAGGCTTGGAGGAACCGTTCTAGGAGGGTAAAGAGGCTCATGAATACCAGCGACATGTGAAGGGCTAGGAGCAGGTTGCGATTGCTGACTAGTCGAAGCAGGTTGCTTGAGAGTAGCCCGAGACGATTGCATCATGCAAACATTCGATGAGCTGGGGTCAGAGACAGGGGGAGGAGGAAGACCAGGGAAGGTTCCAAGCAAAGAGGAGTCTTTGTAGACGCCGTGAGAGACACTAGTCAAAGAATCGATAGTTTGCTTATTGGCTACAGAAGAGATGGTTGACTCAGGGGAGGGCTGAGATTTTGGCTCATGATACATCAACTGGTCAATGGTGACTATCTTTCCATTATGAGGGAAAAACATCTTGCGGTGGACAGCGGATGGGACAACAGACATGGCATAGGTGTAGCTATGCCCCAAAATAATGTTATAATCAAGAGGGGCGTCGATGACTTCAACGTTAACGCAAACAGTCTTGCCCGCAAGAGTGATAGGACAATTACGGAATAGGCCAATGGGCTGGGAGGTGTGGCCATCCCACACTCGAAGGGTGATCGTGGAAGGGCCTAACTCGGGAGATCTGAGTTGTTTCCAAATTGAAGCAGACATCACACAGGAGGACGCCCCCTCATTAATGATACACTGAGAAACGTTAGCGTTCCAGATTTTGACTGGGATTTGGAAAGCTACAGAAGCAGGAAGGGGAGGATGTTCTGATTGACGAGCGTCGAAAACAATCAATTGGTCATCAGCAGGATCTATAACGCCCATGGCGGATAGTAGATCCTTATTTTGAGAAGGACACGACTAGAGGAGTTCCAGTGTTGAAATGACAGCAAGAGACTGCGCCAAATCATCTACTATGCTATACGAATGAGAAGCTCGACCAGAAGCAGCATTTCAGCACAATGGTCCCTTAGGAATCTTGGTATGAACCTCAACTTTGGGCTGAGGGATATGCAAGGGACCATTGGATGTCGAAAGAGGCTCGGTAGAACCTGAAGAAGGTGACTCGGGGATAGAATGAGCGGGAGGCTTGGGGTACTGACGAGACCGAATTTGAAGGTTAAGGTTGACGGTTATAGGTTGATCAGAGTTCATCATGAGGATCTGGTAATCGGAGGAACCAGAAGGGGAAGGTTGAGTGGCCACCTATCCGTTAGGTGGTTGGGTAGCCACTAATCCCTACTGTGCATCCACCTACTCCTGAGGGGGCGGTGACTGCTGTTGCAGGGGTTGAGAAGGCAAGGGAGGCGGAGGTGATGATGCTGGAGGAGATGGAGCACCAAGATGTGGATACAAATAATAAGGGGGTTGGGTAACAGTGTGGTAAACATGAGGTTGGGCCAAAAGAGGAGGCATGTCATATCCCGGATATGTGCTATCTGGAGGGGAAAAAGGGCGAGAGGTGCTACCCCCCCCAGGAAAACCATAAACCATGGGAGGTTGGGCGTATAAATGAGAGAGAGCTCCAACGATACCGTTGGCGGCATGAGGTGCCCCCAGTTTGTTGGCACCACCGGGTCTAAGGAGATCAGGTAGAATGGTATAAACATAACCTGTTTGAGCGTAGATCGGGTCATATTTTAACGCCAGTTGGAGGGCGGCTTCTTCGGTTTGAGGAAAATGCGATACGACATCTTTCCCAATAGGAGGCAAGAGAGATCTAAGGAACCAGTCCATGTAGACACGGTCTTTGAAGGTAGTGGATTGACATAGGTTCTTTCTTCTCCACCATTCCTGGACATAATCGGATAGGCGGGTCGCAGATGATTGACGGAAAGAAGTCAAAAGTTCGATACTAGTGTCATAACGAAGGGGAAGCTGGAAGTAAGATAAAAAAGCCTGGGCAAGAGTCGCAAAGGTGGTATAAGAGGAAGGAGCCTGATCAACATACCACTTAGAAGCCGCTTTTGTAAGTGTTCGTTGGAACAACCGAAGACGGACAGAGTCATCGGTAATGGAGGTAGATGAACACCACATGTGGAAATATCGAACATGATTTGAAGGATCTTCTCTAGCAAGGCCTTCAAACTTTGGGATGTCAGAAGGGAGCTTTGTTGGCATAGCAGGCCAACTAGTGTCATGGTGTATAGGGTCGTTTATCAACCGGTCCAAATCGGGGAGGCTGAGGCCTGCCATGAAGGGGAACAAGGGCGCAACCGAGATAGTTCTTGTGGCGTTTCTGCTAGTAGCATTCCCGGCATTAGGGCCAGGATTACCGCTAGCGTTAGGCCTTGGACTAGACATAGTGAAGGTGATAGGGGGAGAACCAAAAGTATGAGGAGAACCCAAAGAATCAGAAGAGGAGTCGGAGTGTGGACTCAGAGGATGAATAACTCGACGATGGCGGGAAGGAGTAGGTCGACCAACCGGAAACTGAGGGTGAAGGCTAAGAAGTTTCTGGGATATACACCTTGGGGGCGTAATGATGACGTACAAAGGGAAGAAGAATGACCAACAAGGGTAGGGAGGTGCATAATCAAGTGATTACAATGTCGAAACAAGGGTAGAAAGGTGCAGTGTCAATTGATTTTAAAGTCCTTGCCTGGCGGTGTTAACCAGGCTCTTCTTCACTTAGGGTCAGTGTGTGGCGTGTGTTAATTTACAAGGGTAGAAAGGTGCAGTGTCAATTGATTTTAAAGTATTTTCTTGGCGGTGTTAACCAGGCTCTTCTTCGCTTAGGGGTAGTGTGTGGCGTGTGTTAATTTTAATTTTTAAACCCAAATGTTTTGAGAGTAAAAGAAAAAGTGTGCTGCGTAACTGAAAAAAATCTTCAGAGAACAGTATATAATGCTAAAATAACAGAAAATTAACAGCTAACAATGCATTGATCTAACCCAAGAAGGCAGGTCTCTCAAAACTAGTCTAGAAGGGGGGAAAAATCTAGTCAAAACACACTAACAAGAGGCCAATAGATCTAAGGTCGGGAGGGACAGGGATCTAAAGGAGAAATCTGCTAAAAAGAGGTGCAGAAAACAACAAAGAGGCAGAGGCAAGGTTGCTAACAAAGGAGGAAATCAGCTAAAGGTAGAAGGGACAAGGAGGTGATCCTAGAGGAAAACCAAAACAAAACTATATGAGGTGATTTGAAAGGGAGAAGAGCTGATCTAAAAGGGATCTGGAAGTAAGGTATCAGATCGGAAAAGAAAAGGGCTGAAACTCTGAAAATTCAGACAGCTGAAACAGCTAAAACTCTTCCACAAAAAGTGGAGGGTACTAAAGCCCTAAGGGGATAGATTCCCACTTAGTTGAGTAAAACAGATCAGAAATAGGTCTAAATGGGCTGAGACAGAGGCTGGAAAACCCTGACAAAAGTTTCAGACAAACCCAGAAAAATTGCTGGAAAATTGTAGAAAAAAGTGCAGGTCGCAGGTTCTGACCTGTTTTCTATCCAGGTCGCAGATTCTGGGCTAAAAAGTGCATCCTATAGTCCAGGTCGTAGTTTCTGGGCCTAAAAGTGCGACCTGCAACTCCGGGTGTCTCGGCGGCAGATTTCAGAAAAAGTTGTCGTCTCAGTTGCGGCTGATGTCTGTTACCTGCGCAATAGGGCTAGAAACACATGAAAGTTATAAATTTTAATGTTTGATGGTTTTATAGGTGAAAAAAGACATTACAAAAAAAAAAAAAAAAAAAAAAAAAATCCCTAGGGTCTGAAGCAGTTGGATATGCAGGAATATGAAAAACGACAACGGTCGTAATTGAAAACCCGTGTGGAGTCACCAATTGTTAGTATGAATCTTTTGTCGAAGCGTATGAAAAAAGACCACTTTAGCTACGCATAACTTATAGCCCTAACATCAAATATGGCTACCAATATCTTCAGATCTGTAGTTAGTTGATCAGGACAAATGCTGCAAAAAATCCAGATCTATGCATAAAAAGAAATTAAGCAGTAAAAATAAGGTTTTGCTCCATACATCCAATAGACAAGACAAGAACAATATTTTTGAAAGAATTTTATATTAAGGGCACCTGGGAGGAAAACAAGAAAGATGTTTCCAATTCTCCTCAATCGGATGGGTTCTTGAAAGTCCTCAACACTTCAGATCTATAATTTCTCTCTCTTGTTGGTGTAGAAAACCCAAACAAACATAGAACTCAAAGGGAGCTCACAAAGTGAAATAATGGAAAATTTGACAATGATAATGGCTCAAAGTTAGACCAAGAGCATAGATCTAGAGTGATCTAATAAGCAACAAAAGGTGATGAATGGTAGGAAAAACCCTCCTATTTATAAAAAAATATTGGGTCATTCTAGATCTTGGTGCATAATTAAAATAATATTAACCAAATCTAGATCCACCTTTTATGGAATATTTTATTATATTTGTTGGAGGGAAAGGCATTTGACTTGGGTCAAACTTTTATTTGTAAATAATAAATAAATAAATGATTTATTTATTATTTTAAGGAAGTGGTTGAATGATAATTAAATAAATAATGATTTATTTAATTATTTATAAATGATTTAGTCATATTTAACAAGGAATATTATTTAAATAAGATTTTAAATAACTATTCCTAGAAAATAATAAGATAAATAAGGATTTATCTAATTGATTTCCTTGTTTTGGGTTAAATATGACTAGGAATAATAATTAAATTATTGTTTAATTAATTATTCCATGAGGAAAATCAAACAAATATAGATTTGTTTAATATTTCCCTTTGGGGTTTCCTATTTAGACCATAAACGACCTAATAAATGTGTTTTATTAAGTTATTTTACATAGTGAAAGCAATTTTACTTAGGGTAAAATAGGTCTTACATGGTGTACTTGGGTCCTAATGATAATAGGTTAGATGACCAAAAATGTTGTAACAGAGTGTTAGATGCATTTTTCTGTGTTGCTAATTCGTAGTCAAGAAGAGGCTATTCAAATTGCATCACTTCATCTTTTAGGTGAAGCCAATGATTGGTGGTTTGGTCACATGGAGCATGCAAAGGTGACTAAATATTTAGATTTCTTTCACAAGTTGAGGAAGGAATTTGATGTGAGAAAACTAGATATGTGTCACAAAGTAACATTCTGTAAGGAAAAAAAGGATGATGTTAATATTGTCACTCTGGACAATAAGTCACTACATTAACCACCAACTGCAGAAGTGATTGCATTCAGAGAAGATACACTTGCATTTTTGCAAGATAGTCTTGAGCTCTTGACATATAGAGTCCCATGCATGATTCAAGAGATGCATGAGCGAGAGAAGGAAGATTCCAGCGCTGGTATACTTGGAGAAGAGCAGCCATCACTCTTACCAGCAGTTGGAGACACTGTTGTCCTGGTTGGAGGAACTCTTGTGTTCTGAAAAGAGGTTTCCACACATCAGTTGATCCAAGGTATGCATGAAAATTCATCACATATTGTTTCAGTAGATCTTATTGAAACTTATGAGGACATGCCATCGTGGCCAATGCTAACCAAGGGTTAGAAAAATATTCTGATTTGGAGCAGCAACATATCACATCACAGAGGACCCTTGATCTGATCAAGGAGGAGATTAAGAACTATCCTAGTTCATCATTGTTGAGCAACATTCAACCCCTTGAGTTGAAGTATAGAGTTTCAGAAAATGGGATGGAAATGATCCTATGTACAATAACTGGTTGTGAGATTAGTATTGTACCTTGTTTTGAGACAGCACATGTATTACCATGTATATCTGTAGCGCTGTCACTTAGTAGCTATGAAAATGAAGGGGTCCCATCATTCTTGGAGCATTCTAAAGGTAGCTTCACTCATGAAGCAATGGGGGTAAAGATGACAAATGGTAGACATCTTGAGATGAGGAATCTTTTCTCCTTTCTAGATGACACTTTCTCAATTAGCATCTCACTACTCAAAGAGGAACTTCTACCTGCAGCAGATCCAAAAATTATTTGGTTTTGGAGGGCCTTTGGTGAAAAGAGAATCTCATTGAGAGATCTCATTGGAGGTGCACTTCAACATCTCATGAAGTGTAAATTTCTTCAGCGGTCTAGGACGGATGGTATTCTACAAAGGGAGGATACCATGATTATGTAGCACATCATTCATCATCCACATTGGGATGAGTGGGTGAAGATTATAAGCAAGGGGTTGCATGACCACTTGTAGATTTATGACATAGGCTAGAAAGCTTGGTTACGTTGGTTGCCCTTGGGAGATTTTTGTCACTACCCAAAGGCTCCTATTTCTTTGATCTATGCCTTGAAAAACACTTATGAAATGAAGAAGGAGGCATGGCTGTGCTGACTGCTCTTGGGTGAGTATGGTTACCACCCAATAGCTCATATTTTTCTAATTCATGCCTTGTATATCAATGATTAAATGAAGCAAAAGAAGGCATGTTCATTTTGGTTTCCTTTGAGAGAGTTTGGCCACCACATGACATGTCCTATGTCTATGTGTTTTGTATTGGGTAAAGCTTGGCATGATGCTCTCATGATGTGTATTGATGGTGTTCATTTGTATTGGGCTGATGTGACATTTCACTTGTCTATCAATATGTTTTTGCTCCATGATGCACATGAGGAGGAGTGAAAGCAGCAAGATCTCTTGTTGCTTTGGTTGCTTTTGGGGGAGTTTGGCTTGTCCATCTTACATAGAGGAGAGGGAGGATGGTAGCAAAGGGCCTTACTCCGGTGGTTACTATTAGGAGAATATGGTTTGACACCTTTGTCTACCCATATAACTCCTTTCCTTCTTCTTTTGCATAACGTTGGAATGATGCTTGGATCCAACAAGGCCAACAAGGCTAAGGATGAGAGCATAACAATGCTCAATCACATTCATAAAGCATGGGGTGAAGATATGTATTGTGAGATGGAGATTTTCCTTTATGGAAAGAGCTACTTTATTTTATGTATCTCATGTATTAATGATGATGTTGGACATCATATGGTTGTCACTTGGTACTTCATGGTGGAAGGAGGACATCTAACCATGCAGTTGGAAGTCATTCTATATATTTTTGAAAGACAACTTTGGAACCAAACATGCATAACACATTGCAGCAAATGGAGGAAGCCTTCCTTATGTGGATGCCATTTGGAGGGGAATAGATGGATTTTCATCTACTTTTGGAGTTGCTTGAGGACAAGAAACATTTTGTCGGGGGGGACTATAATATTCCCAAATTTTCACAACATATTTGGAATATTAGAGTCCTTGATTTTCTTAAGTAAATAAAAGTGTGGAGGGACCCACAAACCTCAAAGATGAATAAAATCTACTTTTAATGTGTGCATGTGGATATTTTAGATCTAGATCTAGAATCATGGAGTAGTGGAGCAACTCCATTTATGGAGATCATGTTTAATTTATGAGATAGATTATGGACAATGAAACAATCAAATAAGATCATGGATCTCAAATATAAAATCATGAGGATCTTTGATAAGGTCAACTGAGATCATAGTGCATTCAAAGAAGGTCATGAAGCACTTATGATAAGATAGTGGAGGAAGTGGTGCATTTAATGCACACATGATGGAGAGGGTGATCATCCCATGTGAATATGGTGGAGGACATTAGGCTACAACACAGTCAAACATGGAGACTATGTCCACATGTACAGCACAGATTTGGAGTGGGCCCAAGCTATGGAAGGTTCATGCTTATAATGAAGGGGAAGGCACAAAGGAATACATGATTTGGATGATTCATTTCTTGATTTGTTTAGATCTAGATTTGTCTTAGCACATTTCTATGCAGACTTGGGCTGTTTAGCATAGTTTGCAGTGCTATTTAGCACAGGGTGTTCTCGAGCGGGAATCCCACCTCTTTCTTTGAGTCTCTCTGGAAAGATGATTTTTCTTCATTCCTTATTAGGAATTGGTGCCATCTTCAGGAGGTTGTTTCTAGCATTCAACTAGGAAACCAATGGAGGATTCATTCTACCATTTTTTTCTTCAAATCCAACCTTTTAGAAGCAGCAGATCTACATTTAGAATTCAAGCCATTGGGTTTACCTCCATGCATCAACAGTCCCTTCAAGGATTGCGCAGTTCAGTCCTATAGATCTATTGGAGGAAGGAAGTTTCTAGTATTTCAGCTAGAAATCCTATGAGGGATCACCTCCTCACATTGGATCTATTGTTTCCATCACTGAGGAGCTTATTTGACACATCTAGCAGTAGGCTAATAAGCCTCCCTCTCTGACAATGCAGTTTTCTGAAGCTGTTGTTCATTCAACGACTATTTTTAGTGGAGGAGATTGGAGGAGCTAGATCTTGAGCTTTTAGCCCAAGGATATAGTGAAGGAATCAACCCTTCTTGCATAGATATGATTGTACACCATTGCAACCATCCTATCATTAGATCTAGCTTCAGATTTACATTCCCATTAGCATATATGTGAAGCCCTAAGAGGTTGGTTTTCTTAGACTTACAGATCTGAGAATCCCTTCTGGGTTATCTTGGGAGTCCATCATTGAGCCCAGATATACAATTTAAACATCATCAAAGATCCCATTCTACCTAGATCTGAATTTCTATCTTTCAGGCAGTTGTAGTCCCTACAGTTGTAGCAGGGACAATGTAGTTTACCTTCCAGCATAGCAGAAATTACACAGTCCCTCTTGGGATATCATTGTAGGGTCATTCTAGGCCACCCTTGTGGCTTGAGTGTCTCATATTTTGAGCATTGTTGTACTTTCTTTTTTTTCACCTCCAAAATAATAAAATGGCTCAGCTATTTCTGTGCATTCTAATGTGTATATATATTTATTGTTTACTTTGATATAGTTCTTATAATGTTTTTCAATATTACTGCATTCTCCCTTTTGGGATATTACATGCTTGGGAAAAAGAGGTTGTTGGATCTGAGTGTTATCTTCTTCCTTTTCCTCCTCAACCTCTACAGGTGGAGATGGGGGATGGTTGTCTGGGAGTACTCTTCCCAACCTGAGATTAACCTCCTATATCTCCATAGCATAAGATGGATGGGATGTTTCTCCACTGGGAGCCTACTGTTACTGTCTGTTGTTTGGGTTTGGATTGGGTTGTGGAGGTTTAGGTAGCCTAGGTGGAGCAACATGAGTAAGCTGAGGTTGAGGCATTAGAGCAGGTAGTTGGTTTTGTTGAGGCCTCCACCCTTGATATGTATTGTTCCACTGAGGTTGTTGTGGAACGTACTACTGAAATGATTGGTTTAATGGTTGAGGATGGTATGAAGGGTTGGAAGGCCAAGTAGGAGGTGTAGAGCAGGATGGAGGTGTGGGGGTGTATCAAGGTTGCATGGGTGCACTCTAATTGTTGTAATAGTAAGAGTAAGGTGCCCCTTGCATACCTTGTTGATATTGTCGAGGGCCTTGAGGCCTTCTTTGGTTGATGAAACAGAGTGGCTTTGACATTGTTTCCCCACCTTGATATACCACTTTAAGTCCAGGTAAGGAGGGACACTTTTCTGTGGCATGATTCTCTTCAAAGACTAAGCAAACCTCTATGACATTCAATGGACATTCATTTCTTGGGTGCTTCCTGGTACATCTAGGACAAAATATGGCTAGGGCTCTCTCTGCTTCCTCTTGCTTCCTTTTGACCTGCATTATGTCCATTTGCAAAGTAAAGGTGTGTATAATGTCACTCTTTAAGTCCTCTAGCATGTTTCCAATCTCATGTTTTATGAAGGTGGAAGAGGAAGGGGTGTTGGATGTACTTTGGCTAGTTCTTCCCTTCTTCCTAAATGCCCTAGAATGGTTCCAGAAGACATTTTTGATTTTTTCATAGGGTTTTTGGTATATATCTCCTCCTGATAACATATTCAAAGTTTCTATCATCTCTTCACTGATCCCTCGAAGAAGTACAAGTTTAAGTGAGTCAGGATCAAGAGTACAGTTGGCTCTCTTATATTTCAGTTGAAACCTCTCTTCATAATCCTCTAGGGATTCATTAGGCCCTAGAGTCATCCTAAATGGACCTACAATAGTCTTGGTACTTGCTGCTAAAGGTATCTTCATTCTGTGCCCAAGTAGTGATGCTATCCCTAGGTAGACCCATGAACTAGTGTAAGGCTGCATCCTTAAGGGTGGATGGGAGTAACTTCAACTTCTGATCATCATAGGTGTAGTCATAAGTCCTACAAACAACAACAAATTCAAACATGAATGTGTTAGGGTCCTCAGAGGTAAGTCCATGGAACTGTGGAAGAGTTGAGGGGCTGATGTTTTTTATCTTAGTCTCCCCATCTGCCTCTCTTATGGGAAAGGCTCTTTGGGTCCCAGCCATGGTTAAGATAGGTAAAGTAGGTCCCTCAGATGAAACAAGGTCTTCTTCTTCTTCCCCAATAGGATCCTCAAAATATTCAGAAGGCTCTCCTAGAGGGGGTTCAATCTGTCTAACACTAAAGAAGAGTGAAGGATGGCTAGGAGGTGATGTGGGGGTTTTAGGTAAGATTTGTCTTTGGGCATTACTAGTCCTATGAGGAATGAAAATCAGATATTTTTGTATTTTTCAATATTTCTGAAATGACATGAAAAGAAAGGAAAGCAGAAAAGAATTCTAAAAACAAAATAAAATCATATACTAGACACCTCTCTGGCAACAACGCCAAAAAGTGGTGAGCCCTGGTAAGAGTGCTGCAACTCCCAGGGGTTGCCCTACTTTACTTTATCAACCTGGGGTTCATACAAACTTGGAGATGACAGTGCTATATGCACAACATATGCATTCTGATCATGTCATCCTCTTTTGATTTACAAGGGGGTTCTATTTCTTAAACTATAATAAGAACTAGGAAGTAAATTATTGGAAGGAAATGAGAGAAAGTAAATTAAACTAAAGTGCTGAAAAGAAATGACGAGAATGAAACTAGTTTAATTGGAAGAAAGGGAAATGACTGAAAAGAAACTAAGCTAACTTGCTGAAAATAAATTGCGGAAAGGAAACTAATTCTAAACCACACTTAACTTGGAAAAATGAGCCAAATTCACTCTACTTATCCTATAACCTATCTAATGATGCTTCTATCCATGCAACTAGGCTATATATGACTTAATTCTAATTGAAAAGGGTTAATTTACAGCTTGGAGGAAGAAAAAAAGGCTAAAAGAGGCTAATGGGGGGTTTAACTCATGAAACGAGGTTTGGAAGCAGAGAGAGAGGGTTAAAACCTTATGAAACTTTATTATAGTGTGAGAAATGAATTTGGAGTGGACAAAACTCAAATGTGCGATGGAAGAGTGCCATGGAGGATAAAATCCGTGATGTGCGATGTCACAATCGCAACTTTGCAAGTTTAAATAAACAACAATAAAGGTTAACGAAATGAACTAAAATGTGTGAAGTGCGGTTTGCGACGCGGGACGTGGCAGAGTGTGATGCGATGGAGTTATCACATCATCGGGAAAAGACGTAAGTGTTATGTGCAACGATAAATGATGCGATTTGTGATTTCGCAATATCGCAATCACAAGAACGGGTGGTAAGTGTTTAGAGGTAGAAGATAAATAGTGCGAAGTGCGATTTGCGATGGGCGACGTGGCAGTGGGACTAACATCGGAGCCCAATCACAATATTGCAGTCGGCCAGAACAACGATAAGTGTTAAGGGTAAAAGGTCAATGGTGCGACGTGCGATTTGCAATTTCGCAATATCGCAATTACAAAGATGAGCGGTAAGTGTTAAGGGTAAAAAGGAAATGTTGTGATCTACAAAATGCGATGTACAATGGAGAGAAATTCAAGGAGTGAGGCAGAGTTCACGTTTTCGGTGGTTTGGAATGGTTTTTCACGTGTTTTTCGTAAAAAAGGTAGGCAACCGTGAATAGAGGAAAACAAAGAAATAAGGCTGAAGGGCTTAAGTGCGTTTGAAAAAAGGGTAAGTGCAGCATTAAGGTGAGAAGGAAAGGAGGGGAATGGAGGCATAAGAGCAGTTCTCAGAAGTGAATCACACATGTGGATTCATGCATGGGAAACAGGAAGAAATGCATGATGAAACAATGAAAGAGAGGCTTGGACTTGGTAATACAATTTCTTCCCATAACTTCGAACAAAAAGAAATTTTGGCTTGTGGGAAGGTCCAACCTGCTCGAACTTTATTGATAGAGATGAGAGGGGGAAATTGGACCACAATTTTTGGAGTTTTCCCCCTATTTTACTACGCATAAGAAATTAAAACTACAACAACACAAAAACTAAACAACAATGAAACTCATTAGTGTAGAAATTATATAACTTATGTGTTATATATCCAAGATTCTCCTGATCACACACTATTTTAACTTCATGCACAATACAGAATCTATTCCACCATTGATCATCACATGCGGAAATTAAATCAATTGCAATGCACACATGAAACCATAAAAATTCACACACATTAACACAGTGATTTTATGGGAAAGCCTAAAGCTAAAAACCCCAACTATCTGTATATAATATATGTCATATAGATCATGTAACAATCTTCATACAAAGCTGATCATATCAAGCTCTCAGTACAATACAATCGCTACACACTAATCAGGCCCGATCTTGCAAATCCATGCACCGATCTTTGCCACCTGCTAGCCTGCCTCTACTGCACAATCCCTGCTGAAGAATGGCTCTGAATGAACTCGAATCCACCAATATTGCACTGCACAATCCTCATTGGCATCTCTAATGAGTGTTGGATGAAATCAATGCATAACTATAGTCACAACTGATAGTCACACTTGCTTTTTCACCTACCTCTCCACTGGTCTCCACTGAAACTGCCATGCACTGTAGTTAACTGATGTATTCTTTAGTTGATTAATGAGTTATTATTTAGTGAATTAATTATTAATTAATTCACACCACTATCACTAGTGTATCAATCAATTAGACTAGATACAACTAGCTCAACTGTGTCTAACTGAGTTAAACTGAACACAACTCCACCAACTACTTCTACAACTCCACCGAACTCTGTCACATGAGTTCTAACTGAAGTCCTCCATGCATTAGCTCCAGTAAACCCTCAGGAATAGTGCAATTCCTTCTGTTAGATGTTGTGCCACATCTGTGCACTTAACTGAAGTGCTCCAAGAGAATAAGATAATGTTTAGAGTCCAAATATTATTAAGAGCTAATAATATTCGACATATATATTTTTAGACTAGCAATCTAAAAATAGATTCTGCCCAATATGTCTAAAAATATAAGTCCATATATTTTTCCAGCTTGACCAACCATCCACAAATAGCATCCTACAACTCATAGAATATGATCGACATGTATAAAAATAGACATAGTATAAAAATAGACTTTGCGCCAAAAATAGCCTGCGGGCCCACTTAGTGAAGGTGACTCTTTTCACTAAGCTCATCATCTTGTTGAATCTAAACACTCCCTCTCAACAATATAGGTATTATTTTCCACCCCGATCCTGTCTCTATGGTATTCAAATTTGCTCCTGGTGAGCGCCTTCTTCAGAATATTTCAATCCTGATCCTCCGTAGGAATGTAAGAAAGCAACATGATATTCTGCTGCACACAATATCTGATATGATGATACCGGATGCTAATATGTTTAGATCTATCAGGAAATGCTAGATTAACCAAGAGTTTAATGCAACTCTGATTATCACAATATATCATAGTAGGATCTAAGTGTGAACCAAACAACCCGACCAGGATCTTCCTCATCCATATAGCCTTGCATGCAGCCAAACTTGCTGCCATGTACTCGGCCTCCACTGAACTGAGTGCCACGGATCTCTATTTCCTGCTGTACCAAGAAACTGATGTAGATCCGATACTGAATATCCCTCCAGATGTTCTCTTTCATTCCATTGGGCTCCCTGCCCAATCTGCATCCGTGAAGCCATGCAGCTTCACTTCATTCGATTGTCTGTACCACAATCCATATCCCGATGTGCCCCTGAGATACCTCAGGACATGCTTTCCTGCCTTCCAAAAGAGCTTGGTAGGCTTAACCATAGCTTGTGAAAGCTGGTTAACAACATAGCATATGTCCGGTCATGTATTGACCAAATACATGAGCGAACCAACCAACTGTCGATAAACAGTGGCATCCACTACCTTTGCCGATGTAGCATCCTCTTTCCTCCAACCACCAGGAAGAGGAGTGTCGATAGGATTGCAACCTTGCATGTGAAACTTCTCCAGTATCTCCCGGGCATACTTGCCTTGAGACACAAATAGTCCACCCTTCCGCTGCCAGATTTCCAATCCCAGGAAATAATGAAGGAGGCCCAAGTCCTTCATCCCAAACTCCTTTGCAAGATCTGCCTTGCATGAGTGTATCAACAGTTCATCACCTATTAGTATTAAATCATCTACATAAAGCACAATGATCAACAACTTAGCCTCCACCACAATCTAATATAGGTTCGGATCTGCCTCACTCTTGGCGAAACCAAGTCTGGTGAAATAACTGTCTATCTGTGTGTACCAAGCACGAGGTGCTTGTTTCAACCCATACAATGCTCTTTTGAGCCTGCACACATGCGACTCGCTACTGAAGATTTCAAAACCTTCAGGCTGCTCAATGTACACCTCCTCCTCAATGAATCCATTGAGGAACGCAGTCTTCACATCCATTTGATGAATGTGCCAACCCATCTACCTTGAGAGAGCAAGGATGGTCCGTATGGAAGAATACCTTGCGACAGGTGCAAAGGTTTCTTCATAGTTGATCCCCTCGATCTGTGAGAAACCCCGGGCAACAAATCTTGCCTTGTACTTCTCGATGCTCCCGTCAGCAGCTTGCTTCACTTTGTAGATCCATCTCGAACCTACCACTGATTTCCCTTCCGGCCTTGGGACAATCTCCCATGCACTGTTTCTGACAATCGAATCATACTCTTCCACCATGGAATCTACCCATGTGGGATCCTCCACAACTTCCTCAAAAGAGGATGGCTCTGTCACAATACACTTGCTCATCAGAGCCATGTATCCATTAAATCGGTCAGGTGACTGTCTCTGTCTGTGCTATGATGTAGGAACTCCTACATTCTGCACTGCATCAAGATTCAGTCGCTCAGCTTCTGTACTGCGCTTCCACCCTCTGATGTTTGGCGCTACATGAGTGGTTTCTTCCACTCCATGAACCTCCTCTTGTGGCTGATCCTCATCCTGAGGGTCATCTTTAGGAACAAGTAGCTCCTCATCTGCATGCAAGTGTAGCTCCCTCTCAAGCGACAACTTCATGGCTTTCTCCTCATGAAATTTGATATCCTGTCGCACAACAGTCATCCGACTGTCTAGAAAATACACACGATAATTGTGGGGTGTTTCTATGTACCCCACAAATATCCCAACCTCTGCGGTCGGCTCCAGGTTCTTCCTGGCATCCTTCGTCACATGAATGTAAATAGGTGAGCCAAAAATCTTCAAATGAGAAATATCAGGCTTCTTACCAGAAAACGCCTCTTTGGGTGTACTCATGCCAAGTACTCTATGAGGACAAAGGTTTTGCACATAAATTGCAGTGTTGCATGCTTCAGCCCACAAGTGTATGGTAAGGCCCTGATCATGCAACATCGCCCGTGCAACACCCACGATTGTTCTATTCTTTCTCTCCGCGACCCCATTCTGCTATGGGTTATGAGGCGCTATGAACTCTCTTCGAATTCCTTCTGCGCTGCAAAAGTCTTTGAATTTTCCAGAGATGTATTCACCACCATTATCGCTCCTTAGAGTTTTCACCTGCTTCCCCAACTCTTTCTCAACCAGCGCCTTGAACTCACAGAACTTTGAGTATGTCTCGCTCTTCTTCTGCATGAAGAAGATACAACACTTACGAGAAAAGTCATCAACAAATATCACGTAATACCTGTGCTTTGCTGTCGAAGAAACTGAGAAAGGTCCACATATGTCTGTGTGAATTCTCTCAAGGATCGTCGTGGCGTGACTATCCTTCTCATGAAAAGTGGTCTTCACAAATTTTCCCAAAGTACATCCCTTGCACTGATCTGACTGCGCAAGTGTACCCTTTGGAAGCCCGGTAGAAATCTGCTGCAAAATTTTCAAAGCGCCATGGTGAAGATGGCCCAATCTCCTGTGCCACAATTCACCCTCATCCCGGCTCACCACTCCTTTTGCTTTGCTTGCCATTGCTACATAGCCATCTACCTATAATTGATAAAGGTTCTTAACTCGAACCCCTATCCTCCGGGTTTCACTAGTTGTTTTACTGCACAGGAAAGCCTTTCCCTTGCTAAAAACAACATCATATCCCTTGTCTTCCAACATCGCCACAGAGATCATATTCTTCTTCAATCCTGGAACATGCATGACATCCTTCAATATGAAAGTTTTACTAGACTCCCTCTCAAAGGAAATGGTCCCAATACCAGTTGCATTGTATGTACCATCATCGCCCATCTCGATGTGCACTCCACGATCCTTTTCATTCAAATCACTAAAAAAATATTTGTCTCTGACCATATGGAAAGATGCACCACTGTCAAGAAACAACACTGATCCCATCATGCTTGAAACCAAGCATGCGATTAGCGAAAAATCCAGCTCAAACTACGAGGCTAAGGCCTCTCCAGCTGCAGATCCAACAACCTGCTTATTTTTCTTCTTCTGTGGACAATTAGTGGCGTAATGTCCATGTTGGTGACAATGAAAGCACTTCACTTTGGACAAGTACTGCTTCTTTCCTTTTGCACTAGATTGAGAAGGATTTTTCTTTCCTTTCCCTTTCCTTGCTTTGGCAGCCAAAGAGAAATTTTATTCATCTTCATTCTTCGATGAAGATCCATCCCGGTACCCCACCTTATCTCCTCTTGCACAAGATCTGACCAAAGTCACTCCCATCCTGGCAGTTTCTCTCGGCTATTGACAAAGTCTTCGTAACTATGCCAACTCTTCGGAAGCCCAAGGAGAGCCAAGCTCACCAATTATTCTTCATCAACAGTAACCCCCACTCTTCCCAGCTCATCCCTGCACTGGAAAAACTTCGTGAGGTACTTGGGTATGCTGTCGCCCTTCTCCATTTTTTATTTCCTTGAGTTTGTCTTTAAGCGCCAACTTCCTCTGGTTGCTTCTGCTTTGGAACAAGTCTGTCAAAGATTTCCACATCAAGAATGGAGTAGCTTTGCCATGAAGGCTAGACACTATGTGATCCTTCACACCTTCCAACATAATCCTTCGACACTTTGCCATCTTCTTTTTCCATGCATCAAGCGCAGCAACATCACTAGAAGCAAGTTTCAGAATATCAACATCTATGAACTCCTTCAACCCATTATCATCCAGCACTACCTCCATCCTGTCCTTCCATGCAATATAATTTGAGTTGCCATCAAAGGCATACTCCAATCGTAATCTATTGAAAGACATTTCAATGAATGCTCGACTTCAACACCAAGAAAACACTGCAACAAATTCGAATTCCACTAGCAGAAAACTCAACCGCTTCAACAATTGCAATCTTCTCTAATGATCAACTACTCTGATACCATGTAGAAATTATATAAATTATGTGTTATATATCTAATATTCTCCTGATCACACACTATTTTAACTTCATGCACAATACATAATCTATTCCACCATTGATCATCACATGCGGAAATTAAATCAATTACAATGCACACATGAAACCATAAAAATTCACACATTAACACAATGATTTAACGGGAAAGTATGAAGCTAAAAATCCCAAATATATGTATATAATATATGTCATAGAGATCATGTAACAATCCTCATACAAATCTGATCATATCAAGCTCTCAGTACAATACAATTGTTACACACTAATCAGGTCCGATCTTGCAAATCCATGCACCGATCTTTGCCACCTGCTAGCCTGCCTCTACCGCACAATCCCTACTGAAGAATGGCTCTGAATGAACTCAAATCCACCAAGCTTGCATTGCATAATCCTCATTGGCATCTCCACTGAGTGTTGGATGCAATCAATGCATCACTATAGTCACAACTGATAGTCACACTTGCTCTTTCACCTACCTCTCCACTGGTCTCCACTGAAATTGCCATGCACTATAGTTAACTGATGTATTCTTAAGTTGATTAATGAGTTATTATTTAGTGAATTAATTATTAATTAATTCACACCACTCTCACTAGTGTATCAATCAGTTAGACTAGATACAACTAGCTGAACTGTGTCTAACTGAGTTAAACTGAACACAACTCCACCAACTACTTCTACAACTCCACCAAACTCTGTCACATGAGTTCTAACTGAAGTCCTCCATGAATTAGCTCTAGTAAACCTTGAGGAATAGCATAATTCCTTCTGTCAGCTGCTGTGCCACATCTGTGCACTTAACTGAAGTTCTCCAAGAGAATAAGATAATTTTTAGAGTCCAAATATTATTAAGAGCTAATAATATTCAACATATCTATTTTTAGACTGGAAATATAAAAATAGATTCTGCTCAATATGTCTAAAAATAGAAGTCCATCTATTTTTCCAACTTGACCAACTATCCACAAATAGCATTTTGCAACTCATAGAGTATGATTGACATGTATAAAAATAGACATAGTCTAAAAATAGACTTTGCGCCAAAAATAGCCTGCGGGCCCACTTAGTGAAGGCGACTCTTTTCACTAAGCTCATCATCTTGTTGAATCTCAACAATCAGGAGCAGATCTAACTTCAATGGTAGAGGAGAAACTAGCTAAATGATAGAAAGGAAAAGGTAATGACAGCTGAGAAGTTGAGGCACATGGATTGGGCCCTAACCCACGAGCCTAGCCCTATGAAACTTAAATCAGTCGAATGAAACCAGTTTGCTCAATTCATAAAAGAATAACTGCATACATATCTGAAAGTTGATCCTTGAATAAAACAAAAATCTCAAGAGCTCACAACAATAGTTCTAAATGGAATCAAGACTAGAATATACTAACTCTTCCTAGCTCTAGCTCTGCTCTATTTATTCTACAGGGCAACTACCAACAACTCCCTAAAAAATGGTGAATGAGTCCACTTGACTCTCAGTGAAAAAGGATTGAGTACACTCCTCTTTGAGTTGCTTGGTTGTATCTGGAATTCGAATTGCTAGAGAGAATCCTCAGGATCCTTTGGCTTCCTTGGGAGTTCGAATTGCTAGAGAGAATCTAGGGTGGATGCTGTTTCCTCCAAGTATTTATGATAAAATATTTAAAAAAATGCTTAATAAATCATGATTTTCTGCACTCAACTTCATATTAGGTACTCAGAGTATGTTAGCATAAATCACCACCTATACTAGCATCATAACACTAAATAATAATAAAAATCCAAGAAAAAGAGATCTAAGAAGGAAAAAAGGTGACTATTAACCCCTCCAAATATGTCTAGTGATGGAGCTCATCACCTGCAATGGAGAATGGGCTATAAGAAAAAGGGAGCAGAGAAGGGGGAAATGATATGAATTGGCACTGGGGAAGGGATAAGACCGAAGTGGATTTGGATTAGAACTGAATCCGTCGAAATGAAAAATATAGTCGGGCTCCCAAAGCACTGATGATTTCTCATTTGACGAGCACTACCCCTTTGGAAACAGTGGTTGTTACGTGATTTCTCTGCAGACATCCACAAGTCCAACACCTATAGTAATTCAACAATATCAGCAAGGAAAACTCCGGTGCAGTGGTGAATTTGGGCTTTAACATGTAGTTGGGGGTGACCGTTGAGTTGGAACGAGTCCATTGGATAACGGTCCGGACATTCATGGTGAAACAATATGCTGGAGGGAGGGGATGTGCCAGGGCGAATCATATAGGTGGAAAAGGACGTGGCAAAACGACAGTGGCAACAGTCACAGGGTTGCAGTGGTTTGGTTGACGACGGAAACCACTTTTCGAAGGGGGTCACAGGTGCTAAGCGGTAATGGAGCGAGGGGGGGGGGGTGGGTGTGTGAAATTGTATGGTCACACCATGTAGCAGAGTGGGCGGTAATATATACCACCCATTTCGGACCCCCCCGCCCCCTTTGTTAACGTTTGACGACTGAGGGGGGGCCGAAATGGAGTGAGGGTCGTCGGATGCGGGGTGAGGGGAAAAGATGGAGGGTAAGGAAGAGGCTTTTTAGTGCGTGATGTGACGGGTGATGGGATGGTGGGGTCCAATTTTGTGAATGAGCATCGGGACATGGTAGGACTTAGGATAAAGAGAATAATGTTTGTTTGGGGTTTTTTTAGGAATACAACGAATTGATAGCATAGGGAATTAGGATAACCTTTGACATAAGGTATGCCCGTATGACATCGGAATCCAATCTTTCAAAACATTGCCCCTTTCCCATCCTTTGTGCAATAGACAAATTATGTCTTGGCTTTCCTCTTACAACAAAGAGAAAAAATGAAACTGGGATGATGTACCTTGGTGGAATAGTCTTCACACTGGTTTTCCATTATTCCCCTTCAACCTATCTACCTACCCAAAGCTACTCATCTAACATTTTCTCTTCTTTTTCAGGGTGCATTTGGCCTAGTAAGCCCTTAAGTTCTTTTTCTTTTGAATTTCTATCCTAACACCTATCCCTGTTTCAACCATTGGCTCAACTTAAACTGTTGAGCCAATTTCATTTTCTACCTATCTACTAATAAGCCAAGATTAAACAGTTAGGAAAATCTTTATTCTCTAACCTATTAATAGAAATTGAAAAACTGTCCAATCATGATTAAACTGTATGACTAGACAAACATAACTAGCGAGTAGTGGCATTTGAACTTGTAGCACTTTCAGTTTTATTTCTTTTTGCTCTTCTTCTTTTTTTTTTTTCCTTTTTTCTCTTTTCATTTTTTCTCTTTTTTTCTTTTTTTTCTCTATTTTTATACCCTCTTTTCTTCCATTTTCATTTTTTGTTTTATTTGAAATCATTTGAATTTTGAAAAGCCTTTCAATAATGAAAACCTTGCTATAAACATGAAGTATCTAGTCACCTTGAGATCCTATAATTTATAGGGTGCTAACACCAAGACCGGTTAACAAATTAGTGGTAGGTTCGAGATGGATCTACAAGGTAAAGCAAGCTACTGATAGGAGTGTGGAGAAATACAAGGCCAGATTTGTAGCCCGAGGTTTCTCACAGATCGTGGGGATAGATTATGATAAGACCTTTGCATCTGTCATAAGGTACTCTTCCATAAGGACCATCCTTGCACTCTCAGTGTAGATGGGATGGCACATTCATCAGATGGATGGGAAAAGTGTGTTTCTCAATGGGATCATTGAGGAAGAGCTGTACATAGAGAAGCCTGAAGGTTTCAAGATCTTCAACAGCGAGTCGCATGTGTGCCAACTCAAAAGAACGTTGTATGGGCTGAAGCAAGCACCCTGTGCTTGGTACACTCGGATAGACAACTATTTCACTGGACTGGGCTTCACCAACAGTGAATTAGATGCAAACCTGTACCAGATTGTGGTTGATGGTAAGCTATTAATCATTTTTATTTGTGTCGATGATTTAATTTTGATAGGTGATGAGAAGCTGATACACTCATGCAAGGAGGATCTTTCAAGGGGGTTTGAAATGAAGGATATGGGCCTCCTTCATTATTTCCTTTGATTGGAAATATGGCAGTGGGATGGTGAAATTTTTGTGTGTCAAGGAAAGTATGAAAAGGAGATACTAGGTAAGTTTAACATGGAGAGATGCAAACCCATGGATACTCCTTTTCCAGGAAAATGGAGGAAAGAGGATGCTACTTTTAGAGAAGTAGTGGATGCTACTGTCTATCGACAGTTAGTGGGTTCGCTAATGTATCTAGTGAACACAAGACCAGAAATTTGCTATGCGATTAACCAGCTAAGTCAAGCTATGGTTAAGCCCACCAATATCTTTTGGAAGGCAGGGAAGCATGTCCTGAGATACCTGAGGGGCACATCAGAGTATGGTCTATGGTACAGAAGAACAGATGGAGTGAAGTTGTATGGATTAAGTGTTCACAAATGCAGATTGGACTGGAAGTCCATCGGACAGAAAGAGCACATCAGGGTGGATCTTTAGCATTGGATCTACAACTGTTTCTTGGTACAATAGGAAGCAGAGATTATTAGCACTTAGTTTAGCGGAAGCGGAATACATGGCAGCAAGTCAAGCTTCCTATGAGGCTATCTAGATGAGAAAGATCTTGGTTGGTTTGTTTTGTTCTCAGATGGATCTGACAATGATTCATTATGATAATCAGAGTTGCATTAAACTCTCGATTAATCCTGTGTTTCATGATATGTCCAAGCATATAGATATTCAACACCATCATCTTAGATATTGTGTGCAGAGGAGAATCATGTTGCTTCAGTACATTCCCATGGAAGATTATGATGCAAATATTCTGATGAAGGCACTCACTAGGAGGAAATTCGAATACCATAGATACAAGATCGGGGTGAAGGATAATCCCTTTCTTGTTGAGAGGGAGTGTTGAGATTCAACAAGAAATTTTTGGCACCCATGATCCTAGTGAAAATTAAGCACCTACACTAGGGTGAGGCCCACAGGCTATTTTTAGGTTCATGTCTATTTTTATTATCCATTAATTTAGATGGACATTAAATTGTAATCTATTCTCAATGTGGACTTGAAAATAGTTAATTGAAGTGGAAAATCAATTAGCTAAGTGAATTAAAATAAAATAAATCTTCTGGGAAATCACATGATAGATTTTAGAACCGACGCGTTTTGAACTACCGAATGTAGTTCATCATTAGGATAATGAAGATTGGCCGATCCTACTATCCATATATATATCATGCAGAGAAAATAAACGGCCAAAACCTATGAAAAATAGATGTTAAAAACGGTCAAAAATGAAAATGAAAATAATTTCTTTTTATAATCCAAACTAAAATTAAAACTAACAAACTGGTCACTATAAAATAAATAAAAAAATAAAATATAAAACCAAAAATAATAAGTCAATAAAAGTAAAATTAAAAATAATAAATTAAAATAACGTAAAAAAAATAAAAATAAAAATAAAAATAGAAAATAGAAAATAAATAAAAAATAAATAAATAAAAGCGAGGTCAAAATCTATGGAAAATTTAGATGTTCAACATGGTCGAAAATGAAATTAACTAATACATAAATGAACGAAATAAATTCCATCCTAAAGTAATAAACTAAAATAAAAATACAGACCAAGTCAAATAAAAAATAAAAATGAAGATTAAGTCAATATAATTAAAACTAGGCTTGAAAAAAAAAAAAAAAAAAAAAAAAAAAAATAAATAAATAATAAATAAAATAAAAAATAAAGTAAATAAATAAATAAATTTAGTTAGCATTAGAGAATAAAATAAATAATGGAATAGCAAACATTAAACACAAATGAAGTAAAAAACAAGGGGAAACCAAAGGAGGCAAGACCACTATTGACAGCAAAGAGATGGAATCCAACAACTGCTAACTTTCCACCCGTCATCCCTGTTCAACGTACGGGGCCTTTTCTCAATCTCAATAGCTTCCCTAAATTTACGGTGATGAAAATATTCCACCCTAGAAAGGACTCTCGATTCTTCCATACAAATATGATGCTTCGTCTTCTCTGCGTGCTCAGCTAGAGCTGAGGACCTCATCCTACCATGCTTGATACCTACAGTATGCTCTTGAATCCTCTTTTTAATCTGCTGACCTGTTTCTCCAATGTAGGGAATCCCAAATGAGCATGTGATCAAATAAACACCTTTCACGCTTTGGGTCTTTCGAGTTAGAGGTTGGTTGGTGGGACATGTAGAGTAATTCTAGTTGTAACAGAGTTGGAGTGTAGTGGTGCATGAGTTTGTGCAAGTTGTAAATAGTTTAACTCATTTAAGTGAGTTAAACTCAGTTGTGCTAGTTGTAATTTTTTGATACACTAGTGAGAGATCAAGTGAATTAAATATTATTTAATTCACAATCAGTGATCTCACATGAAACTGAGGATTTACTATTATTATTTGCATGCATGTCAGTTTTAGTGGAGACCCAATTGAGATCTAGGTGAAAGGGAAGTGTAACTATTAGTTGTGATATTAGCAGGCTACCTAGGTATAGTTAAAGCGCCACAGTATGCCCATGATACTTAGCGCAGTTGAGGAAGGCTGAAATTATTTTTCATTAAGGATTGCATTCATCATGAACTGCGTGAGCAAGACAGGCTATCTGGAGGCAGAAAACTGGCTGAGTATTGGCCCAATTTTTGTATGAAAGTGTAAGACAATTAGCTGATGTACTGAGGGCTCTTGTGAGAAGAGTTTTGTATGTAATTGTTTCATGATCTATGATATAATATACAATAGAAGATAACATGGTTTTTAGCTGTAAGCTTTCCCCAGTAAATTATCTGTGTTGTGTGTGATTGATCTTTCTTCATGTTCATGTAATTGGCGATTGTGTTTTTAATTCCGCAAAGGTTTGTATACATTAGGGGAATTTTGAGGTCTAAAATGGGCCTTCTAAGGAAATTATAAAATAATAGTGGAAAAAATCAAATAAGATTTGATGACATCATCAAATTTTAGAGGGAAAAAAGAAAAAACTACTTTTTCAACTCATATTTTCAACTTATCTCCCAACGTTTTTACTCAAATTTCGAGCTGGAGTACTTTTTGGATGAAAAATTTAATTCCTCATCCAAGGAGTACCCATGTTGCATACTTTTGATGGACCCTTCTACACGAAAAATGAGAAATACATGAAAAACATGATTACAATCATGTTTTTCATGTATTTATCATTTTTCACGTAGTAGGTTCCATCGAAAGTATGCAACATGGTTACTCCTTGGATGAGGAATTAAATTTTGCATCCAACGAGTACTCCCACTCGAAATTTGAGTAAACTATTTGGGAGATAAGTTGGAAATACGAGTTGAAAAAGTAATTTTATTATTCTATTATTTTTTAATATTTTAACCCTTTTACTTAAAAAATGGTGAATCATCCCCCATGGTTGACATCATAATCTTGAATCCTATTGGTTCTTATAAAGTTTATTTTGGTTGTACATTTTTCTTAGGAGGCTTATTTTAGACCTCAAAATTCCCCTAATGAGCGATTCAGTATTTAACTTTAGAAAATTGTTAGATCGGGTGAATCCAAGATATAAATGCATATTGTATAATTTCTACATTGATGATGTGCACACATTGCGTAGGTAGTGTTGTGTACATGTTGTTCATATGGTATTGGTATACATGTGGTATTGTGTATATGTCATACATGCTGTGTTGCGGGCATGCGATACTATGTATGTGCATGGTGTAGCCGTGGTGTCATGACATGTGTATTCGATATATGTATATGTATTGTGTAGTGTTGAACACCAAATGTAGGTGTATTTGTTGTGATGTACACTATGTGTATGTGTACGTGATTGAAGAGAAGCAAAGGCACTGGGTGCTTGCCGGGTGTGGCAACTGATTCAGTGTGTACAAAAAGAACAAAGGCAAAATTAAGGATCGATGAAGGATAAGTATTGGTATTTTATTTCAATTTTATTATGCATGTGATCTACGATTCTGATTTATGATGGTTACATGTGATTCATGATTATGGTTTATGGTGATTTCATGTGATTTATGATTTTAATGTATGATGGTTGCGTTTTGAGCTAACCATATGTGATATGTTTATAAATGATGATTGATCAAAAAACTAGTTTGACTTGTTGAGACAGGAAGTGAATAGAATTGCAAGTGTACCTTATTGATGAGCTACTAATGAGGTATGATTTGAATTTATTTGAATTTATTTTGAACTAATGGTAGTTATATGCTTGGTATAGGAAGCACGAAAGTGCCATGTTGGATGGTTAAAATCGATTGCAAGAACTAGCAACAACAACAAAGAGAATTGAAACAGGAAGTAGTATGCTGGTAAATCACTTTAGGAGCACGACCATTGTGGGACATTGGTACCCAATAGTTTCCATTGATTTCCATGAGCATGTTATAACTGGTATGATGGTTTTGAGGCAGGCATATGCCTTAGTTTTTGTATCTTTCGATGCGAGGAATCCTTTCCAAGGGATGGATCGCCTAGGATAGGGGATGCCAGTAGAACTTGGAAGGTGAGTGACTGCACTGAAGGGGATTACTGGATTTCCTGAGGGTCTGTGTAGCAGAGAAGTGAAGGTCGGGGATGATTTTTTTTGGTCATTAACATTGCTAGATGCAATCATATACACATTAGGAGTGTGCCTTGGAAGAATGAGCTGGTAACTGTTCACTGAGGGTACAATAGTGCAGGATTGTAGTGTTGGACATTGGGTGTAGATTTTGATTATATCAGTGGATTCCGGACTTCCTATGAAAGAAGTGAATCCTTGTACTACTTTGAGGGTGGAGGCGTGAGCCTCTAGATTCCCTTGTTGCTGATACAGGCATCATATCCTTTTATTTGTTGGTTGAGAAAATGTGTATATGTATATATTATTGTAAATAATCTATCAAGCCAGATTTATAAAGCTCCATAGACAATATGGTTGTATATATGGATGTCATTGTAAATACTGCAACGGGCTATGTTATAAAGCTCCACATGCAACACTATAAACTTTGAAACGGGAACTATAAACTCAAAACGAGAACTGTAGCAAAAAAAACTCCAAAAAAATATGAAAAACAACCTAAAAATAGAAAATGTTGATGCTAGAATACCGGAATGCTAAAAAACCTTAAAATTTGGACAATTTTTCAACCATGACATTATGGAAAATTTTTTGACTTAAAAAACTTTAAAAATTAACACTTGAATGAACGAGTCAATATTCGAGGAGTAGTTTCTTTTTTAAATGATAAAAATATGATGACTTTAAAATCATAGCCTGACACATTGCAACAAAAATTTAAAGGGCAACCATCAAATTGACACACAATATAGGCAAACTCGACCCATTGAAATGAAAACTTAAATATCAACGATGAAATTGACATATTGTGAGGGCATACTCGATCTTTTACAACAAAAAATTTAAAATCAACAATCAAAATGACACATAATGAGATGAGGTTGCTAGTCGATGATCGACACAACCCCTATAGGAAAAAATTAAATAAAACAAAATAATAAATAAATATATAAAAATGAAAAATATAAAAGAAAACAAAAATTAAAACATTGAAAATTAAAAAAATAAAAGTTTAAAAAATAATAATAAGTAATTAAAGTTCACGGGGTCTTGAATAGATAGAGATTGGGTGGGTTGTTTACGCACTCCTTAACGTGAAGTCACCAGTTCTATTCTTTGCCTTGATCGGAGTGATGTATTTGGACATGATGATGAAGATGTAGTCCTCCTCAGCTTTCAAAAAAATATTAATAAGTAAATAAAAATATATATTAAAACAAAAAGAAATTAAAAAACATGAAAAAAAAACAAAAAAATATTATGAGAAAAATAAAGACAAAAGAAAGAAACAAAAAAATAATAAAAATTAGATAATAATATATATTAGAACATAAATTTTTTAAAAACATGGCAAAAAAAAAACAAATATGACAACATGGAAAAAAATAATACAAATATAAAAATATATATGAAAATGATTAAAAAAAAAAAATCAAATATAAAATTTACCAAAAAACAAAAATAACTTAAAATTTTTTTTTTATAAAAAATAAATAAATATACAAAAACATATTTCAAAACACACATAATTAAAAAAATAGAAGATTAACAAATTAAAAAAAAAAACAAAAAAGTAGAACAATTTTAAATAATTAAAAAAAAAATCTAATTTTTTTTTATGAAAAACCTTAAATTTAAATTAAAATAACAAACAAATTATAATAAAAACATAAAAACATAAAAAAATGTTTAATTTAAAAAACAAAAATATTATTAAAAAAAATTCACAGTTTAAAACTAAATTAAAAATAGTAAAAAAAAAATTATAAACAAAACTAAACAAAAAAATTTAGAAAAAAATTTAAAACCGTAACTAAAAAAAATTAAGAAATAAAAATATTAATAAACAAAATTAAAAAAAATATTAATAAAATTTAGGCTGCCCAGCCCAGCAGCTGAGTGGCCCTGGGCTGGTAGGTCGATTCCACTCGACTGCCGGGTTAGGCGGCCGTGGGAGCTATGTGCGCAGTCTCCCACGACCGCCCAACCTCAAAATCAACGTGTCAGCCCAAGGCCACTCGACTGCGGGTTGGGGTGGTTGTGGGAGCTATGTGCCCAGTGTCCCACAACCGCCCAACCCGGCAGCTGAGCGGCCAGCGGGTTGGGCAGCCTAAATATTTTTATTTTATTTTTAGCTATAGTTTTTCAATTTTTATTTTTTATTTTTTATTTTTATTTTTAATTTTGTTTTGTTTTTAATTATTATTTTTTACAATTCTTAATTTAATTTTTAACTATGATTTTTTTAAAAATGATTTTATATGTTTTAAATTTTTGTTATAATTTGTTTATGTTTTTAATTTAAATTTAAGGTTTTTAAAAAAAATATGGTTTTTTTAATTTTTATTTACTTTTTTTATAGTTTTTTTTTTAAATTTTTTGTTTTGTTTTTGTTTTTTTAAATTTTTTTTTTTTTTTTAAGTAAATTTTGATTTTTTAACATTTTTAATGTTTTTTTTTGGGTCTTTTCATATACAATTATATATATATTTATATTTTTTTACATATTTTTAATGTTATTTTTTTTTTAAATTTTAAATTTCATTATAAAAAAAAAATTGCAAAGAAACAAAAAAACATATGTTTGAAAATCCCTTAAAAACTAATATCCTAGGACGAAAAGCACAAAGAGGCATACGCCAACTTGAAAATTTGTTAAATAATCAATATTTAGAAAAGAATTGTGTATACCTATGACATAAGAACATTTAAAGTGTCAAAAATGTCTTTAAAAAAATAAATGTTGATGTTTTTCAAAATATGCATGAAAATCATCAACATTTAAAAAAATATATTGACGCTTAAATTTAAAGTGTAAAAACTAAGCCCTCTAAAAAAAGGGGTCGATGCTATATCAACACTTTTTAAAATCAACATGAAAATCACTAACATTAAAAAAAAAAAAAATAACTTGACACATAAGAAAATTTAAATTGTAAAAAATATGCTCCCAAGAAAAAAAAGTGTATTTTGGATGAGCAATTTTCGAAATCGGATTACTTTTTTGCTACATCAAAAAAGCAGGTGCTCTTTTCCGTTCCCATTTCAAAGTTTACATCATTAGGCAGTATGTTTTATTTTCAACAGTTTGCTGGTTTTTAGGTGTCATTGAACACCGAGGATAGTATTCCCCCAAGGGGGAGGGTTTTGTAATAACCCTGGTGAAAATTCCATGTAATAAAGTTAAAATAATAAACACAGTTTATGGGACACGTATTCAAAGTTGAATGTTGGGCAAAACATCCGAGTGGGCGTGTTTATTATGGCTAAGAAAATTGGAAAGGGAAAATGCAAAGGATTTGGAAAGACAAAATGGCATTTTTGACACATTTATTTATGCAAATAATGGAAATTAGGAGAAAAGGGAGATGAAAGGTCACATGATGCATGTGAGGAGGAACATGAAGGAAAATAATGGAAAATGAAGAAAATAGAGGCCTCTTCTATAAAAAGGCTTCTGAGGATTAGTTGGTACCTTTATTCAGTTCATTTTTGGAGCTCTCTCATTATTCTCTCCCTCTCTCTCCCTCTTGGACACTTATAGTTTTATTGGAACACTTTGGAATTGGAGCAAGAAAGACAAACAAATCAAGGAAGAGTAAGATTAATCAAGTGCAACAATATTCTTTGCAACTATTGATTCACATATTCGGATTTCCTTGCTAGATCTGGCATGCATGGTATTGCATGTGGTCCTTTTCTATCTTGGCATGTGTTTTGATAGGTGTGACACCGTTTTCAGCCTAGCCTTTCCATTTCCTAATAGACATGGTGTTGTGTAGTTCTCATGTTTTGGTTTAGTTGGATTAAAGGATGGATTCGAAGCCGTGTAGGGTGGATCTCCAAATTGATATAACACATGGCCTAGTAACCCCTGAACCAAATTGTGGGCTGTGGTAAATCCAAATAGTGTGTTTCCTTGGTGGACCTAGGAATCCTTGATCAGTGAATGGTGGGATATATGGTAAATCCTAGAGGTGGTTGCCTCGGTTTAGGTCCTAGTGATCTCGGTTTAGATTGAGGTAAGCCTGAGAGGTGGTTTGCTCTCCATCAGGCCTTGGAATCCTGGGTTTGGGATATATGGTAAATCATGGAGAGTATGTATCGGTTTAGGGCCTAGTAACCCCTAATTTAGACAGTGGGTTGTGGTAAAGCCTGAGAGACTAGGAGATAGGAAAATTACTCACAGTTTAAGCGAAGAGAATCCAGTGATATCCATGCTTATGTTGGGTGTAGATCATGGGAAAGCCTAATTTCTATTGGATGAGGATGAGGTGGTTTAGCCTCGAGATGCCCTGGTTGGTTATTTCAGTTTGAGTCCCACATTCATGCTTGGAATATGGCACGGGGGTGATTGGCTGAAGAGAGATTTGGCTCAACCAATCTATGGTCAGGTAGAACATTGAAGTCCTATCTCTAGTTGCTTTTTACACTCATTAATGGGAAGCTCATTCCTTTAGTATTTGAGGTATAATTTCACTGGTTATTATGTGGATTCTATTGTTGTTGTATCCATGGTATGTATGTTGTTATTATGTTGGTTATAATCATGTATTTTATCAGTGACGATGTATGGATCTATCCATGTTTTTACTTGTAAATGAATGCACAATGTATCTATGGTTAAATAGATTATATTGCATCTTATGATGTAAGGGAGAAATGCTTCTTAGATTCTTAGATAAGTATGAGACCCCTATGCTTAAATTGTTTGTTTACACTTGTAGATTCAATGTTTGTGACATGTTTGACAAAATGCATGCCATGGTTAGGAGGGGTCTAGATGATTTCTTGTTGATGTTATTGCTTCTGTATCATTGTCCTATTGATATTTAGTATCCCTTAAGTTTTCATGGAGTTATAGGCAGTGACCTGGGCTCTGGGCCTAAAAAGGTGGCTCAAATCCTAGAGTCGCAGGCACAAAACTGAGCATTTGGGGCCATGGCCGCTGGCATGCAGTGTTATGCCTGTGACTATGGCTCAAAGAGGCCAAGATTTCAGTGTGACCTAGGGGTAAGAGGCCTGACAGGTTGGGTTAGCTCCTGGGAGTGTCATTGATGATGTACATGGTTTGTATGTTGTTTTTTCATCGATTCCACTTCCTTAAGGTCACCTAGGAGGTTGAATCTCATTATAGTAGCCTCTCATCACATGTTTACCCTGGTTGGCCGGTTACTTGGGTAGATGTGGAAAGGTGTTACATATTTCTAGCACCAACTAGAAGGGACCTACGACCTCCTGAACTTGTTTACTGGCTCCTACCAGAAGGGAGATCTTACCCCCCTTTTTGAAGGTTGCAACCCTTAGCTCCTTGTGGATCATTTTTCAAAATATTTCAGATTGGATCCACCTGCCAAACAATCATCACACAATCTATAAGAAAAATTTTATCATGCTATCAAACTAGACCCATATGAACTGTAAACCAAAAAAAACCAAAAAACTGAATCTGAGACACTGTCACACTGTAAATCAACTGAAATTCTAAAGCATCAAGTCACTGAATGAAAAACCCAATGAGAAACAAAAAATATGAAATTCTGTATTTGAATGTATTGAATAAGACTCATGTATATACATGTTTTCTATGTATAAAACTAGCGTACAGATCTCATAATATTGAACACCAAATCATTAATTACTAAACCATACATAGAATATTACACCAGTTACAGATCATTGAACCAATCACTAATTTCTGGACAAATTACAAATCATAGATCATACCCCGGTCAAACTCCTGTACCATTAAAACTGATCAATTCAACCAAGTCACCTCAATTTTCACCGTCATACATAGATCATCATGATAGAGACACCATTGACATACAACAACAAGTAAACCAGACAACATCAATTGTAAACATCAATCATCAGATCAAACCCTAATTTGTATATGAAACTTCCACAAGGAATATCTGTGTGTGTACACACTTATCATGCACAACACCCATGTACAACTCTACACATACTGAAAATTATTTCACAAAATATATACGTGACCCTACATAGATGGATTTGTGTATATATGTGACTGTTCCAAAACATACATGCGTATGAATCTGAAAAAACTTTCACTGCAAATACAATTTCACTTTCTGTGACCTTTACTGTTAATAATACTAACTTCTGAATAAATAATTTAGATCACAGTATCACAGTTTCATCAATATTAGCTGCTTAGACATTTGCAATAAGTAAATCAATCAAGCATACATGTCAACATATTTTAGATATTTCATATCCGAGTCTTCTTCTTGCTCCTTGGTGCACATCAGTTTCAGATCAAATCTATCATAGACAACCCAATACTTTCACCCTCAACACCTTGATCTCCATCTCTGTATATAGCTTTAGCCTTAGTCAATACCTTAGGCCAATCCCTTAGTAATTTTCTTGGTATTTTTTGACAGGATCAAATAACCGTTGTTGCATCCATTACTATGGTCCACAACCATGGTAAAGACCCCTCATATTCAAAATACCATGGTGCATATTATGTACAGGACTTTTCTTCATAGTACCTACATATGTACATGACCTTTCTTCACAGGACCCACGTATACTTCTTGAAACTTTGCTTTTATCATCCATCTGCCTCTAAACTGGCATTACTTTGTCCATATCACCTGTAATATTTTTACTAGTTTAAATAATAATCATGTTATCACAATTTTGACATCTTTATCAAGTAGTTTTCCATCAAGGACAACATATTAGCCATAATGCCAACATCTAACAAAGTGTTGTTCGTGATTCAAGGGAAATTACTATAAATATTTGTGTAGGATTCAAAATAATTAGAGCTCAAGGATCACACTAGGATTGGTGTTGGAAGTTGGACAGAGGAATAACTCCAAAATTCATTGCATTTGATTAACTAAAAACATCGATTTATACAAAAAATCATGACTCTTTATGTAACAAACCTCGTGAAAATTCCATGTAATAAAAATTAAAAAAATAATAACCACGGTTGATGGGACACTTATTCCAAGCTGAATATTGGGCAAAACATCCTAGTGGGTGTTCATTTCGGTTAATATGGCTAAGGAAATTTGCAAAGGCAAAGGAAAAGGCTTTGGAAAGGAAAAATGGTGTATTTGGAACATTTGATTATGAAAAATAATGGAACTTACAGTACAAGAAAAAATGACATGGGTGAGGGTCGAAAAATGTCACCATAAGCTCATTGGTGATGGTCAAAAGGGCATCCATCACCAAAAATTGAACGTCACCAAAGGTGGCGTCGCCAAAAGTATATGTGTTATGGTGACATTCAAGGTCTGTCACCAATATTGTCTTATAATGTCGAATAGTGACTGTCACCATTTCATATGAGTAATGGTGACGAACCTTAGCATTTGTCACCAAGAAATTGAATGTCGCCAAAAGTATAGGTGTTGTGGTGACATTCAAGGTCCGTCACCAATAATGTTTTATAATGACGAATCGTGATTGTCACCATTTCATATGAGTAATGGTGACCAACCTTAGCCTCCATCACTAAAAAATTGAATGTTACCAAAGGTGGCGTCGCTAAAAGTACAGGTGTTATAGTGACATTCAAGGTCCGTCACGAATTATGATTATAATGAACGAGAGTGTTTGACACCATTTCATATGAATAACAATGATTTATTATGATGGAACTTTCATCTCCGTCATTATTGATGCATATATATGGCGACGTTCATTGACCGTCACCATTTCATATTTTGGTGAGGGTCAAAAAATGTCACCATAGGCTCATTGGTGATGGTAAAATAGCTTTTGTCACCAAAAACTAATTGTCACCATTCCATATGAATATTAGGGCATGATGGAATCAAACCACCAACCTCATACTTATGAAGAAGGTGCTCTTCCATTGAGCTAGCACCCTTTAAAGAATTATGATTTACAAAATTAAACCTTGAAAATTTATAAATTGTAAATTCTATAAATTTTAATAAATTATAAAACTTTGTAAAGTCTTGGAAAATATTTTACTAAATAAGAAAAATAACATCAAAATTATAGATCCCTACCTAATATTTATGGAAGTTATGAAAAGTGGTTGGAGGGAAGAATAGTTACATATAAGATACTCAATATGTTCAGTTAAATACTCAATTAGAAGTGAAACCTTGACAACATTTATAGCTTATAAATGACCTATAATTATCATTAATAAAATCTATGACTACATCAAAATTTGTTGTGAAAACATAAAAATACGTCTCTAAAAGATTTATTTGCATGCCAAAAAGTAAAAGATAGTGAGTACATATGATGCAATTATGAATAATGAGCTACATGCTTGAATCCTAATGGCTGTAAGTGTTGGAAATATGATGTAATGTGTTGTCCTTGATGGCAACCTAATTGATGAAGTTTTCCTTGATGGAAACCTACTTGAAAAGTTTCCTATGATAAGCAACTTATTTATTAAAGATGTAAGAATGATGTATCTACAGATCAGTTCAGATGTGATAGAGAAAATAATTCTAGCAAGTGCCAGAGAAATGATAAATATAATATGTCACAATGTATACGCTACTTTTGTGAAGGCAACCCACGTATACATTTAGGGTTAGCATATACACAGTTTTTATGAAGAAACGTTGCGTATACATGCGGAAACGAACACTCCAAGTCATTCATGCCTTTTGTGCTCTAAAATTATGATACTGAGGGGCATTACCATGGTATTAGCCCATATTATTGAGTGTTGAATTGTCTTTTGATTCCATCTAAGAATACCATTGGTAGTTGTGTGGTTTGGCTCATGGTATTGATAAATGCTAAAACTATATAAGGAGAAGAATATCTTAGTGAAAGTGAGAGAATGTGTCTGGGTATTGAATGAATACTTCACTCTAAATTATATCTACATGTAATGGGTTGCAGTTTATTGATAGATCTGAATTAATAATGCACCTATGAATAAAATGATGGATCAAGATCTCTAGACCTAAAATGACTATGTATTTTCTAGAACTATTTATGGAAAGTTTGGATCTGTGATCTGGCGAATGTTTTTTGAAGTGAAGGGTAAGATCTAAGCTGTTTATTTGTTTTGAAGAGTTGTGCAGCCTTACAACGTTTGTATATCTATATGCAGGTTCGTCGTAGCGAAAGCGCGTATATACGCAGGTTGGCTTCAACAAAAGCGCGTATGGAATCTAGGGTTTTTTACAGAGCGTCACAGGAAAATCCTACGTGTTTGTTGTATTACTGTTGGCTACATCCAATGATGTCTTCATACAGATTTGAGTTATTTGAATACTGATTATGCTGCTAGTTGATTATGATTAAAGATCAGTGATTGGTTGGTTTATTGGTTGATGATTCAATGAATGAATTGAATGGGTTATAATTTTCAGCTTTATGTATGTTCTTTGAGCTTAAATGTGTGGAGTGGGTCCAGTCTGAAAATATGATGAAAAAAGGCCTACAAGGTGTGTTTTGTGGAAGCTGTTGGATCCAATATGAAAATTGATGAAACATGGTCCATGGTGGTGCTGAGGGTCGAAGCCTTCAGTGAGGGGGTTGTAGCTCCCTTCTAGTGGTAGCTAGTAAATGAGATCAGGGGGTAGTAGCTCCCTTCTAGGAGTGGCTAGTAAAAAAGATTAGGAGGTTGGAGCTCTCTTCCAGTAGTAGCTGGAGAACGAGAGAAGGTTGCAACCTTCTGTAGGTGGGTGCCTGCGTGCTGGTATGCGTCTGTGCCAGTATATGATTGTAAGCAGTTTTCCTTATAATAAATATTGAAGATAGAGACAACAACAACAGTGGTTTTCTCCCGAATTGGGTTTCCACCTTAAATCCTGGTGTTCATGTGTGTTGCTTATGTGTGATGATTTATTCTGTTCTTATTGCACATGCTTACTGCTTACTAAACATCTGATGAATGAATGATGCACTAATCTAAGTAAAGAATTATATGCATAATTATATCTCTGGTAATATGCAATTTTTCTTAAGGATATCCACATGTATACACGAGTTGGGTTCATTAAAGTCGCGTATGAAATTTAGTGAGGAAAAAGTAAAAGTTTTCAGTAAGCTCTAAATAATGATTCACCCCCCTCCTCTCAGTATTTTTCCCAACAATTGGTATCAGAGCAGGTCCTTCTGAAGAAGCTTAGCCGCTAGAAGGAAGATCAACCAAGATGAGTAATCAAGATGGGACAACATCTATCAGGCCTCCACTCTTCAACGGAAACAATTTAATCTTCTGGAAAACACAGACAAGATCCTATCTTCAGTCTCTTGGAGCAGACGTATGGGCTATTACTGAAGGAGGTTATCAATATCTAGCCTTAGTTCCAATAGATGCAACGAAAAGAAAGAACTATGAAACAAATGAAAAGGCGGTCAATGCACTATTGGGGAGTCTAACAGAATCATAAATTTTCAAGGTCATGCAGTTGAATACAACAAAGGAAATATGGGACAAAATCATTCTAAGCTATGAAGGTGATACAAAGGTAAAAAGTGCTAAACTCCAAACTCTCAGAATTCAATATGAAAATCTAAGGATGCATAATGAGAAGAGCATTGCCAGTTTCTTTTTACGTCTAGATGATGTTTTAAATTGTATGAGAAATTTGGGTGAAACCATAATTGACACTACTCTGGTTGAAAAAGTTTTAAGATCTCTAACTTCAAAATTTGAGTCAAAAGTGTCTGCTATTGAAGAGAAGCAGGGTCTTCAAAGTATTACTATTGTTCAACTTCATGGCATTCTAACTACATGTGAAATGAGAAAAGGAGGATCATCTGAAGTCAAAGAAGCTGTCTTTAGAGCTTCTACAAAAGGAAAAGAAGTACAAGAAATGGAAGGATCAGGGTATGTTTTAGAAGAAGATGAGGTAAATTTTGTAAAGAAGCTCCAACTTGGCACTGGAAGGTTCAGAGGTAAACTTCATTTCAAATGTTTTTCTTGTGGAAGAGTTGGTCATTATGTTGCTAAGTCTCCTCATAAAGAAACACATGAAAAAGGAAAGGAAGTAGCAATAAGAAATAAGAATCAGTTTAGCACTAGAAAAAATTATTATACTCATGAAGATAGTGATGGGTTATCAGACAGTGAGGAAGAATCTGATCAAGATCTTAGACTTCTCATGGCATTTGAAAAAGAGTCTAGAGAAGAAAAGGATACTTTTATGGATGCTCTAGAAGACAATGATTTTCTTGAAGAAATCAATCAGCTCAAAATATGTTTGGAAGAAAATAAAATATCCATAGAAACTCTAAAAAATTAGCTTGAAGAAAAGGAGAAACACAATGAGAAATTAGAATGTGAAATAGTAAGTCTAAGAAAGAAAATTGAGAAATTAAAGACATTGAATCTTAGATTTGCTAAAGGATCTGAAACCTTAGATGAAATTATCAAGGTACAACGTTCTCCTCTTATAAAGACAGGTCTTGGATATGTCGTAGAATCTTCTCAGTCTTCAGCACCAAACTATTTAAAAGAAGCTACAACCAGCCTACAACATTCTGCCACTCAGGAAGGAGACAAAGAAACTTTACAGGTAAAGCATGACCACCTCAATACAAAGAACACTAATAGGAATACCTTTCAGAGAAATACCAACCAACAGATAAACACAAATAGAAGGCCCCATGATCGTAAAAATTTCTTCTTCAATGGACAATGTTTCTCATGTCATAATTTTGGTCATAAAGCTGTTCAATGTGTTGCATAAAAAACCATCATGACTAGAGAAGCAAGAAAGAAAAGAATTGATACTGGAATACATAAGAATACATATAACAACTTTTCTCCTCTTCAAAATGAAATTGAATGTGCTTATTGCAATAAATTTGGTCAGGAAGAATCTGAATGCAGGAGCAAACTTAAGCCAAAAGAGCATATACCTTCAATTTCCAAAGTATGGAGAAAGAAGGAATTACAGGTTAAGAACTGTGGCATAGCTTTATTTGTAGAAGGAGAAGAAAATCAATGTTACATTGATAGTGGATGCTCAAAACACATGACAAGTGACAAAAATAAACTTCTTGTATACAATGCTCTAGAAAGAGAAAAGAATGTTACTTTTGGAAATGATACTCCTGCTGTCATTAAGGGAAAAGGTTCTATTTTTCTAAAGGAAAAGGTGAAAGCTAACAATGTTATGTATGTGGATGGATTAAAGCATAACTTTTTAAGTGTAAGTCAAATGTGTGATCAAGGAACTGAAGTTGTCTTTAGCTCAAAATAATGTGTGGTACGTGATCTTGATACAGGAAAAACAATCATAAAAGGAAATAGAACACCAAGCAATTTGTATGTATTGAAAAGCTGTAAAGAACAATGTTACTTAGGTAAATCTTCAGAAAATTGGTTATGGCATAGAAGATTGGGGCATTTGAGATTTTCTCAAATCAACAAATCTAGTAGACTCAAAGCTATTCGTGATCTTCCCAATATTACTCTACCTGAGAGTACCATATGCAAATCTTGCCAATTTGGTAAACAAACCAGAGTGAAATTTAATGCCAAAGAATGATCAACAAGTAAGCCTCTTGAACTCATTCATATTGATACATGTGGACTTATGAGAAAAAGGTCACCCCGTGGAGAACAATACTATATTTTGTTTATTGATGATTTCTCTAGAATGTGTTGGATTGGGTTGCTAAAACACAAAGATGAAGCATTTGAAAAATTTCAGATCTTCAAAGCACTGGTTTAAAATGAATTAGATCTAAAAATCAAGTGTCTTAGATCTGATCGAGGAGGTGAATATATATCAGATGAATTCTTTGATTTTTGTGAACAACATGGCATAAAATGACAGTTTTCTGTAGCTGGTACCCCACAACAAAATGGCGTAGCAGAAAGAATGAATAGAATAGTTCAACAGATGGCTTGGGCTATGCTTGATGATTCAGGAACACCTGACACATTTTGGGGAGAAGCATCACATACTGCGGTAAATATTCTTAACAAAGCACATGTTCATGTAAACAGTGATAAAACTCCATATGAGCTCTGGTATGGTAATCTTCCCACTGTAAAGCATTTTAAAGTTTTTGGAAGCAAATGTTTTATCAAGAACAATGATGAAAAACTTGGCAAGTTTGAACCTAGAGCAGATGAAGGAATATTTATTGGTTACTCTTCTATAAGTAAAGCATATAAATGCTACAATAAAATACTTCAGAATATTGTTGAATGCATTGACATTGTAATTGATGAATCTCTCTCAGCTCTAAAAGGGGAAATACAATCAACAAATGAAGATGATGATGATGTATATATTCTTGCATCTAATAGAGATAATATAGAAGGTGAATCCAATGAAGCAGCAGAAGAATATCTATTTGAAAAGGCTCCATCCAGGTATGTTAAGAAGAATCATCCAGAATCCCAAATTTTGGGAGAAAAGAGATCAGGTGTCCAAACAAGAGAACTCTTGTAGGGTCTAGTAGCTATCTAGCATTTTTATCCACCATTGAACCACATAATTTCAATCAAGCTAGCAAAGATGAATGTTTGATTCAGGCCATGAATGAATAACTTGATCAAATTGAAAATAATCATACTTGGGAACTAGTTCCAAGACCTCATGATAAAAATGTTATTGGAACAAAATTGATATTCAAGAACAAGTTAAATGAAAATGGAGATGTTATTAGAAACAAGGCTAGACTTGTTTGTAAAGGGTATGCTCAACAAGGAGGTATAGACTTCGAAGAAACATTTGCTCCTGTAGCTAGACTTGAAGCCATCAGAATGTTTCTTGCTTTTTCAAGCTTTCAACAAATCAAAGTTTATCAAATGGATGTTAAATCTGCTTTCCTCAATGGTGATCTAGAAGAAGAAGTTTATATAGAACAACCAGAAGGATTCATTTTGGGCAATGATGATTTTTTTTTTTTTAAACTTAAAAAGGCTTTATATGGTCTCAAACAAGCTCCAAGGGCATGGTATTATTTTCTTGACAAATATCTTCATCAACAAGGATTTTCAAAGGGATCTGGTGATAGAAAATTATACACAAAAACTGAAAATGATAAACTATTGATTGTGGTTGTATATGTTGATGACATCATTTTTGGAAGTAATGAAGAGTCCATGAGTTAGAAATTTGATTCTGTTATGCAGCAAGAATTTGAAATGTCTTTACTTGGGGAACTAACATTCTTTCTTGGCTTACAAGTGCAAAAAGCAACATATGGCATATTCTTATCACAAGCAAAATATCTTAAGCAAATTCTGAAGAAGTATGGGATGGAAGATTGCAAACCTGTAAGTACACCATTGATAATCGGGTGTAACCTCAGTTCTCATGATGATTCTTCCACGGTGAATAAACTAGAATACAGATCCATAATTGGAAGTCTACTTTATCTCACCGGGACAAGACCAGACATTATGCATGCAGTTGGGATTGTTGGACGATTCCAAGCTAATCCAAAAGAGTCTCACCTTCAGGCTGTAAAAATAATATTCAAATATCTACAAGGAACTTAAGACTTTGGATTATGGTATCCAAAGAATGCTGATCTCACTCTTCATGCCTACACAGATGCAGATTGGGCTAGAAATGTTGATGATCGGAAGAGCACTAGTGGTGGTGCATTCTATATGGGGCCCCGATTAGTATCTTGGTTCAGCAAGAAGCAAAGCTCTATTGCCTTATCTACAGTAGAAGCAGAATATGTGGCTGCTGCATCATGTTGCACACAACTTCTTTGGATGATGCAGAATTTACAAGAAATTCAAATCAAATGTTCACCTCCCATATCCATTATGTGTGATAGTGCAAGTGCCATCAATATCTCAAAGAATCCTGTTATGCATTCCAAGACCAAGCACATTCCTATCAAGTATCACTTCTTACGTGAACAAGTGCTTGAACAAAAGGTGAAATTGGAGTATGTTCCCTCCAAAGAACAAGTTGCTGATATATTTACTAAACCTCTTCCTAGGGAAGCATTCGAATATCTAAAACAAAATCTGGGAGTTGTCTTTGTCGCTTAGAAGATCAGATCTACTTAAATTCAGAAGATTAAATTGGATACATGGATTTCATAAAGGAAATTCGCGTATATACGCGAGTTTATATACATAAAACCGCATATGAGTTTTTGCTGGCACAATTTTTTGGGTCAGCATTTTCAGAATAGTTGCGGTGTTGATGGGTATCTTTGGTGATGTTCCAGTTCTCACATTTTTGTTTCATTCTCTAATATCTTTGATGAAGATGCCTTGATGATTTGCTGTTGAAAGTGTTCAGGGTGCACAAGCTAAGGGGGAGCACTTGTCCTGTGAGAAAGGATTCATTGTTGGCATTCTAAGTGTTTGCTGTGGTCTGATCTCATGATTGAGATTCATTGGTCTTGTTTATAAAAAATTATTTGATGAAAATATCATGTTGATATCTATGATGTAAATTGTTATATTCAGTCATGTAAGGACTTGTTCAAATTTGTACACCCACGTGGTTGGGTAGTTGAGTCAAATGTGTAAATCCACTTAGTTGGATCATTGATGTAAGTATGAGTCCTTGGTGATAGGAATGGTCATACTTGGTTGAGTTATAGAGTCATGTACTTCATTGAAAAATTTGTCTAAAGATTCATCATGAACTCAGGGGGAGCATGGTAAATACAGTGCACTTCAGATCTACAGAGCTCATCTTTCTACAAGGGAAGAAAAACATTGTTTTGGTTTGATCCGCCCTTTTCCCTTGATGTCAAAGGGGGAGAGTATCATGGTGTTTGAATAATGGGTATGATTAATGTATCTATCTGTTGTGGTGATCAAACACCATATGGTTGCCATCAAGTCCAAAGGGGGATATTGTTGGCAATATGATGTAGTGTGTTGTACTTGATGGAAACCTACTTGATGAAGTTGTCCTTGATGGAAAACTACTTGACAAGTTTCCTATAATAAGCAACCTATTTGTTAAATATGTAAGAATGATGTATCTACAGATCAGTTCAGATGTGGCAGAGAAAAGAATTCCAGCAAGTGCCAGAGAAATGATAAATATAATATGTCACAATGTATATGCTACTTTTGTGAAGGCAACCTGCGTATGGACACAATGTATACGCTACTTTTGTGAAGGCAACCCGCATATACATTCAGGGTTAGCATATATGCAGTTTTTATGAAGAGAAGTTGCGTACACATGTGGAAACGAACGCTCCAAGTCGCGTATGCCTTTTGCGCTCTAAAATTATGATACCAAGGGGCATTACCATGGTATTAGCCCACAGTATTGAGCGTTGCATTGTATTTTGATTCCATCTATGAATACCATCGGTAGTTGTGTGGTTTGGCTCATGGTATTGATAAATGCTAGGACTATATAAGGAGAAGAAGATCTTAGTGAAAGTGAGAGCATGTGTCTAGGTATTGAATGAATACTTCACTCTGAAGAATATCTACATGTAATGGGTTGCATTTTATTGATAGATCTGAATTAATAATGCACCTATGAATAAAATGATGGATCAGGATCTCTAGACCTAAAATGACTATGTATTTTCTAGATCTGTTTATGGAAAGTTTGGACCTGTGATCTGGCGAATTTTTTCTGAAGTGAAGGGTAAGATCTGAGCTGTCTATCTGTTCTTAAGAGTTGCACAGCCCTGTAATGTTTGCAGATCTATACGCAGGTTCATCGTAGCGAAACCGCGTATATACGCAGGTTGGCTTCAGCAAAAACGCGTATGGAATCTAGGGTTTTGCTAAAGTGTGTAGAAGGAAATCTGTGATCTGTTTTGATGTATTACTGTTGTCTGTCAATGATGTATTGATATAGATCTGAGTTGTTTGAATAGTGATTATGCTACTAGTTTATTATGATTAAAGATCAGTGATTGGTTGATGATTCAATGAATGAATTGAATGGGTTATAAGTTTTAGTTTGATACATGTTCTTTGAGCTTAAATGTGTGGAGTGGGTCGAGTCTGAAAATTTGATGAAAAGAGGCCTACAAGGTGTGTTGTGTGGAAGCTGTTGGATCCAGTATGAAAATTTTTGAAACGTGGTCCATGGTGGTGCTGAGGGTCAAAGCCTTCTGTGAGGGGGTTTTAGCTCCCTTCCAGTGGTAGCTGGTAAACGATATCAGGGGGTAGTAGCTCCCTTCTAGGAGTGGATGGTAAACGAGATCAGGGGGTAGTAGCTCCCTTCCAGGAGTGGCTGGTAAATGAGATCAGGGGGTTGGAGCTCTCTTCCAGTAGTAGCTGGAGAACGAGAGAAGGTTGCAGCCTTCTACAGGTGGGTGCCTGCGTGCTGATATGAGTTTGTGCCAATACATGATTGTAAGCAGTTTTCTTTATAATAAATATTGAAGACAGAGACAATAGCAACGGTGGTTTTCTCCCAAATTGGGTTTCCACCTTAAATCCTGGTGTTCATGTGTGTTGCTTATGTGTGATGATTTATTCTGTTCTTACTGCACATGCTTACTGCTTACTAAACATTTGATGAATGAATGATGCACTAATCTAAGTAAAGAATTATATGCATAATTATATCTCTGGTAATACGCAAGTTTTCTTAAGGATATCCACGTGTATACGCGATTTGGGTTCATTAAAGTAGTGTATGGAATTTAGTGAGGAAAAAGTAAAATTTTTCAGTAAGCTCTAAATACTGATTCACCCCCCCCCTCTCTGAGTATTTTTTGCAACAGTAAGGTCTAGAAAACTAATTGGGAGTGCTTCTCATTATTAATTAATTAATTCAAGATGTAAAATAAAATGATCAATAACAATGATCCTGAAATGTAACCACTAAATAGATGTTAAAATTGTAAGAAAAAAGTTTGGCTAATACATGTAGTAAAGACGAGGATACACAGGAAAAAAAATGACACCTACACTTTGTAATTAATGAATTAACTAATACATCAACTTCTTTAGCACTTTAACAGATTATATTAACATATACGGTGCATGATAGTTCACAAGTTCTAAATGAACATGGGATTGATAATTACATGCATAATTTTTATTTTATTTGTTAAGAAATTAGAAGGTAATTCAAGAACCTACCAGAGGACAAACTTGTAGTAGAGAAGCATAAATAAAATTAGTATAAAGTACAAGGATATAAAGAAATTTTAAAAAATTCATTGCAAGGTCATCAAAACACTTATTTTCACCTTGTATAAAAACCATTCCATTCCATACATTACCAAAGCTATCTCACCATTACCAGTTTCAATTTCCATTTCCATTTCATTCTATTTTCTTTCCATTCCATATTCATTCTTGTTCATTTTTGATAACTTTTCATTAACCCCTATCCAATGAAGAAAATTTTCCACCTAAATGCTCACCAACAAGAAAAATTTGCAAATTCCTTTTATTTCTAGAGGGAGGCTATAGGACTGAAGAAAAGCTACAAGTCATTGAAATTTTCATGGTCAAGCCTTAAGATTTTAAATAGAATACACTATAAGCATGACTCAGACTCAACAAAAAATGAAAATTTGAACTCAACTTCTACATGGTACCCTATACCTCCATACGAACCCCTATAGGTAGTCATGTAGCAACTTCATCATATAAAATGAAACATTGTATAGTAGTATAAATCACACCATTATTCGCTTATCCAACACCTCTAGGTATGATTGTACTTTGACCCCTCCCTTTACTAATATTTTTATGCAATTTCATTTAGTTGCATACAGTTCAAAATTGTATGTAATTGTTTTTGTCATCAAACTTTATATATAAAAAAGGGATAGCTCAACACTGTAGCTTGAGCCAAGTGGGGCTCATCTCTTCCACATAAGAAGTGAGAGGAGGGAATTATATAATTGTTCTCTTATAATTGGTAGATATACCATAGTCATATGAGACAACAAAAATATTCATCCAAAAGGAAATGATAAAAAAATAGAGTTTAACCAAAGAGATTATTAAGTAAAGTGCAACGACAACTAAAGAGAAGACATGAATAAAGGTTATGATTATATTCTTGGCGTTGATCCATTTCATTTTCACACAACTTTTTTCTCAACCATTTCATTTCACTTCTCCTCATCAATTTTCTACAAGAAGAATAATGATTTCTACAGGAATAGCTACATGAACCACTATAAGATTGCAATAATCTACAAGAAACTCTAGATAGGAAGAACAATAAGCTCAATAGAAGAAAACCACAACAGAAGCACAATAAGATCAATAGAAGAAAAAAATAACAATGGAAAGTCATTTGGTTTTGTTTTCCCTCTTCTTTGAATTTTTTTTCGAATTATTCTACTACAATTATTCCTAGAATATAAATATTGGTTGTACAAAATTTAGAACCTTCCTATAGGAATTTATATAAACAGAATTACAATATTTTAAGTTCAAGTTTATAAGGAAAAAAAAGAAAGATAAAGAAATATGATAACCCCCTTTCTTTCCAAAAACAACCTTCTTTGTGTACTTCTATATAATGGGGGTAGGGTTTAATGGAAGAGATCCCACAAACATCGTTATATTTTATCAGAGAATTAGGATTATAAACATTTTTCATAGAATTCGAGGGTATTTTTAGAAGAGTTTATGATGATGATGATGTGGCTTGTGAATTTTCCTCAACTTTCATAACTACAAGAGGAAAGAGTATGTGACCGTAGTGAGAGGATTAGTGATTCGTACCAATGAAACAATTAATAGAATCACATGCATTCCTCAAGGCTTAGCACGGGATAAGGAGGAGAGGCAAGATGATACTCTTGCTATTTTTTTTTCTTTGATAATAAGGAATTTATATAGGATAAATATGGATTTTTTTCCACAGGAAAAATCGTAGCTTTTATTAATGTAAATAAAAGTTACATGTTGTATATGCGTGAGCATATGTAAATCAGATTTGTAGCTGCCAAATAGATAGTGCTGAGAGTATTCAGAAAAAATAAAAATACATCCGCTATGTGTTTATATATACATACATCCACTATAAGTCTGATCGATATATATATATATATATATATATATATATATATATATATATATATATAAGGACCATAATCAAAAAGTCTGTTTTTTGTTCAGCTGCATAATCTATCGGGGGCCATCCCATATATATATATAAGGACCATAATCAAAAAGTCTGTTTTTTGTTCAGCGACATAATCTATTGGGGGCCATCCCCCCGCCCGAGTGTAGGATCAAAAGGTCTGTGGAAGAACTGGTAGTATGCATGCTCGTTCTGTTCCTGTACCTCCATATGTGCAGCCAATAGGTGCGTCACCTCCTTGGAAAGGAGGTCGGAAATGGTGTTCCTCTCCTTGAAAATGTGCCGACATGAAATACGATCAAGTTGTGTTTTGAGGAGTAGAGTTTCAGCCAACATATTTTGTAGTGTGTTTGTGTGACATGTCGATAGATCAGAAAACCAGTCAATGACAATCTTGGAATCCCCAAAAATTTGTAGAGCATGTATATCTTTGGTGATGGCAAAATAAAGTAGGCACAAGAGGCATGATAATTCTACAAAATTTTTGGTTCCACAACCAAGTCCAATTTTGTCTTTATAGTAATGATGATCTGAGAGATGAAGAATAAACCCACCACCACAACCATGAGATTGTGCAGATCCATCAAAATATTCCCAAGGATATGAGTGGTCAATGATCTTGGGGGTGATGATACGGGGACAAGGAGGAGGTGGGTCATCAGGGATAAAGTGATAGATGGAAAGGATATGGGAAGCAGATGAGGGCAAGTGATGTGGGATGTCATGAAAGATGGAACGATTGCAAGCCATCCAAATGTTCCAACAAATAAGAATGGGAAAATTCAAAAGTTTGTGGGGAGTAACAACATGCCACCAGTGATCCTAAGCATCTGTAATGGAGTGGCCAGTCCAACGCTGTCCAATATGAAGAGAGGAAAGTGTAATCGTCCAAAGTTCAAAGGCAACAATACAATTTAGGAAAAGATGTTGTGTGTCTTATGCCACTTCTTTATAGAGTACACATATGTGCGGTCCAAAGAAGGTTCTTTTCTGTAAATTGGCACCAGTAGGGATTTTGTCGCTGAGTATACACCACATGAGCAGTCATGCTTTGGCTGGTCCTTTGAGTTTCCAGAGGTAGCACCACCAAGGGATTAGTGTATCAGGTCTTTTGTCCCGGTAGATATGAGAGTACCCTTATTTTGGTGTATACGGTCCCATTTTAGATATGGTCCAAATAATTTCATCATCACATGCCTTCAATCGGACACGGGTTTCATGCAGGGCATCCAAATATGTTGTCCAGTTTTCGGTCCATTGTGGATGTAGCCGTATAGCCCGATGATCCAACCACCCTTGAGAGAAGAATGTTTTTCTCTCCACATGAGAAATCTGATTTAGTGTCATATAATAGGCTTGGTTGAGGGACGCTATAAGTGCCCGCGGAAGTAGATGTGCATTCTTGCAACCAACCCATGAATCATGACCGATATGAATCTTGTTTCCATTGCCAATATTCCAGGTCAGGTCATCCTTTATACACCCGGTCGCTGCTGTGATTTCATGCTAGATAGTGGAGGATTTTGAGTGGTGCTCTAGTGGTGACCAAATCCACTGAATGGGAGCTAGCGGATGAATATATTTCTGAATTGTCACCCTTGTCCATAGGTTGTTTCCCGTCAGAATTATCCAACCAAGCTTAGAAGCTAGGGCAAGTGCAAAGGTTGGCAGGTCTTTGATACCCCATCCTCCCCAATGATTGGGTAAAGAAATACGGGACCAATTAGTCCAGGAAAAAAATGTGTCCCTCTTTTGCGCCCAACTAAAGAAAACGCCTACAAATTTTCTGAATTTTTAGGAGTATAGATTTAGGAATCCATGCCAGTGACATCCAATATACAGGAGTTGCCTCAAGTACTGATTTGATCAGTGTCAGCTGGACAACTCTTGACAGCCAGCGATGGCACCTGTTGTTCAACCTTTTTTCAATTTTAGTAATGAGCCAATTCTAATCAAGAATTTTGTAGTTCACAGGTTTGAGAAAGAAACCCAGATACTTCAAGCCATCTTCAAATCTGGTGAGATTGTAGGGAAATCTTTGTTGTGCATAATGTATTTCATGTGGAGTACATCCATGGTAGGTTAATGTGGATTTGTAATTATTGCACTGCATACCTGTGGCAATAAAAAATAAATGCAATATCACTCTGATCACCGTGGAGTCACTAAGAGTCCCATTAAGGAAGAGAATAATATCATCTACACATAAGAGATGAGTGAGTACAGAGTTTTCCGATAGTTTGATTCCTTTCCATCTACCTCTAGAGATATCGTCAATAATGCATCTGCTAATTCCTTCCATAACCAATAGAAATAGTAGGGGAGATAGGGGGCACCCTTGATGAAGTCCTCGCTCCGCATGAAAGAAATTGGTTGCTACCCCATTGATTAGAATGTTGTATGAAACAATAGTTATGTTGCACATTATCCAATTGATAGTTTGTAAGGGAAAACTCAGATGGGTGAGTAACATGCGAATGTAAAGCCAGCTGACTTGATCAAATGATTTAGCCAAATCAATTTTAAGAATCGTCCCTTTGATGTGTTTAGTATTCATAGAGTGTAGACCTTCCTGTGCAATGCTAATAGCTTCATGGATCTGTTTATTTTCAAGAAAAGAAAAATTTTCAAGTGATATATAAGTAGATAAGATAGGTTTCAATCTATTAGCAAGAATCTTGGCCATGATCTTGTATATGCAGTTACATAAGGAGATTGGGAGATAATCATTGAAAGATGATGGGTGATCAGCTTTGGGGAGGAGGGAAATAAAAGTAGCATTGAAAGCATCATATATGCGTCCATATTGACGAGTTTCTTCCACTACTTCCAGAAGATCATGACCCAAAAGATCAAAGAATGCAAGATAAAATTCCACCGCCCATGCATCAGGTTCAGGGCTCTTGTCCATTTTGAACCATTTGAGAACAGATTCATGTTCTAGACTAGAGATAAGTTGCTGTAGATCATCCTCTGCTACTTCATCAACATACTTGGGAAATAGTGATGCCACCTTGATGATTTCTACCAAGGTTGGTTGGGGAGGTGCCTTGTAGATATCCTTGAAGTGGTTGATACCTTTCTGTGCAAGATGTGAAAAAGTAGAGGCTTTTGTTCCATCATCATTATCGAGTTCCCAAATGGTATTAATACTGTTTCTACCATTGGCATATTGATGAAATTTTTTATAATTTTCATACCCAGCTTTGATCCAGGTGGCACAGATCTTGAGACTCCATTCCTCATTCCTTATTTGTAGGATCTTTAATCGAGAAGTTTCCAGTGAAATGAGCTGAGACTTATCTTCTTCAGTGCCAAACCCACCCCCAATAGAAGATTCCAATCTATGGATTTGCTGTTCAATATTAATTAATTCACCATCCTCTGTTCTTTTTTTGTGCTTAGCCCAACTAATGGATTCATTCTTGATAGTAAGAAGTCTGTAGGTGAATATGGAGGATGGAAAGGTTAAATGTGATGGTGGAGGGAGTCTCCAAAGAGTATTCACCATATTGAGATAGTCAGGATCTTGTAACCAAACAGAGCTTAACTAGTATGGGGATTCTGACTTTTTGAATTCCACAGTAATTTCCAGATAGATTGGAGAATGATTAGAGATGTCCCCTAAGCCAATCCATTGTCTGAAGGAACCAAAGTTCTGAATTAATCCTTCTTTGATGAGAAAACGATCAAGTCTTCGAGCCACCCGATCATCCCCAGTGCGCCTGTTATGCCAAGTAGGAGAGGGGGAGGTAATTAGGGGATCCACCAGGTAATGTGATGAGAGCAGGTGTCTGAAGTAGTTGGATAATAAATCCGCTTGTGCATTAGGCCCCTAATATTTAGAAATCCCGAGAGAGAAATTCAGATCCCCAACCAAAATAATGTTTTCCGGACTCATTATAGATGCGTTCATGAGAGAGTCCCAATAATGTTGTCTATCAGCACAGGGGCCATAGATATTGATAATGGAGAAATGCAAGCCAAGGGCCTCCAAGAATACATCCATACCTAGGGAATTTTCCCTTCCCCAAACATTAATAAGGTTGATGTGGTAGGGGTTAATACAAAGGGCTAGACCCCCCAAGTGCCCAACAGCATCAACAACATGAATGGTCTAACTAGATAAAATAGGGGTGAGAGCACGAGAAACCAATTCTGCATAGCCATGAGTTTCCTGTAGCAAAATGATATCGACAGGAGTAGAAGTAAAGATTCGGCAAAGTGCAAGTCGATTTGCAGGGCTAGAAAGTCCACAACAGTTGAATGAAAGGCAAATCATTGGGAAACTAGGATGGTGGATTGTCTTGCTCTAAGAATCTCATCAATTGTGAGTTGAGTGTCGGAGGCGACTTCAATTCCGGCAAGGTGAATAGCTTTGGAAATATGTGAGTGTCTTCCTGGGGAGGGTTTATGGGAGGGAGAAAGAAAGCCAGTAAGAGTACTTAATCCAATCTGTGAGTGTGTTCAAGGACGAAGTTTGTAGGAATGCGAGGAAGAGGAATCAGAGGGTTCAAAAGCAATGGGGAGGCAGGGTTGATAGGGAGTGGGTAAGGGGGAAGAAAGGAGGGGTACAGGGAGGGAGGGAGAGGTAATCAGAGAAGATGCAACATATAGTATGGGTAATGAGGGGGATGGGGGGAAAGTGGAGGGGAGATGAGGAGGGTGGACAAAAAATAGGGGGGGGGGGGAGAAAAAACCAGCCAGTGGATACTCAGGACACAAAACAAATTCCGTAGAAAGAAAAGATAGGAAAGTAAAGTGTGGGGAGGAGGAAGTACCCACAATCGGAGGGAGTCTAGTAGTAGTGACGACAGACATGGACCAAGTGACCCTGGAGGGAGCATTCACAACATCAGAGGGTTCCACCATCGAGCATGAGTCAGATGAGACAATATGACCACATTGCGATGACCGTCTTTGTAGTGAGACTGATACATGTGCAATAGGATGTTTTCCACTACTAGTGTGAGGAGCCGGACTCAAACCCGATAGTGGAAAATCCTTGAAGACGTGACCCACTTTGTGAAAACGGTGACAGTAAAAAGGTACTCCTTCATAGTCCAAGATCTTCCTCTTGGTGGAGTTGCAACATTGCATGTTGATGGCTTCCTCCAGTCCTTCCCGCTTATCCAGATGAACCAGTATGCGGGCAATTTCCATCTTGCCAGAGTCGATGAAAGAACGGTCATGGTCGAAGTAGGTACCCAGAATATTTCCAATGTCTTTGAAAATATGTTCAGTCCATAAGTGATAATGAAGACCTGGTAGACGAACCCATGGGGCCAACTCCTAAAGGTTCACGATCTGAATCAAATAAGGTGTTCCATCTTTTGAGCAGAACTAGAGCCATCTCAATGTTCCAGAACTGAGATAGAATAATATCAGTGGGTTCTCTAGAGGAGAATCGAAGAGCAAACCAACCCTTGGTCAATGTGTGAATGGTGGGAATCTCTTGGATGAGATCTCCCAAAATCTCTTGTGCCCAAAATTTCAAGTGCTTGACCCCATAGTTCCTACCACACACCCTTCCAACTATAACCTTGTCAACAGTGCCCATAATGTCGGCCATCTGAACTCCAGCCCCGAGGGTGAAGAAATTGGCACAATGGTTAGCTTTGACACATTTCATGCGGCGAGGGGCACGCGGTGTAGTACCAGGAGGGAGGAGTGTGGCAGCCGAATGTGAGGGGGGGGGGTGCTATAGATGGAAGAGGAGCAAAGACGGGTGAGGGGATAGTGAAGAATCCAAAGGTACGACGAGTTGCATATGGGTTTGAAGCCGAAGGGGGAATGAGGGTCAAGGGGAGGGGGGTAGAGTGCGAGGGAATGTAGACCGTGGGGGCAAGTAGTTCCAAGGGAGATGGGGAGTCACAGTGAATGAGGGGGAAAGAGGTGGGTAGTTGAGGGTTTTTGAGAGAAATGCGAGGGATGCGGGAGACGGAGGTCGGAGATTCGATGAACTAATGTCCAGATCAACAGACAAGAAGTTTGTCGGCGAGGATGTGGATAGATCTGGGACCATAAAGGAGTCTAGGTCAAGGAAAGAGATGGGGGAGGGCACCGAGGAAAATGAGACCACAAGAGTAATACCACAAGGAGATGCAACCGGGAGAGAGACTTGCACACCCGAGGAGAATCAATTTGAGAGGGTCCAAATGTCGATGTCCTCATATGGGTCCTCTAAATATTCCACAAGCTTCTCATATTGGGCCCCTTCTATATCAAACTCCAAGACAAATATCGTTAAAAATCACCAAACGAATCCCAACTATCGCCAAAAGATGAGGACCTGGTCAGATTAGTAGACGAACCCCAACAGTTGCCAGAAGAAGAGGGCCCTGTCAGAACAGTGTCAGCCACAATAAACAAGATGGGTCCAGAAATTCGAGCACCGCCAGTGTATGATTCTTCATCGGCGAAGACAATGAGTGGGTGACGAAGCCGGTTATGAAGATAGTGTATGGAGATGCCGAGAAAACCCATCGAGAATATGACAATACATTCCATCATGAGTGTTCAGTGTCGGCAAGCAAGGCGGATAATAGACGCGGCACACAAGGTAACAGAAGAAGCAGATGCACAGTAACTTCCATGGTTGCCTATGGCGCAGGGTCGCCGCCTAGGGTTTCCAGTCGTATCCTTTTAGCTTCTATCAGGATAAATATGGATTCAAAAGAAAGAGTTTTCTATATCCTTGGAATGAAGTTGCATAACACATACTAAAATAAATATCTTATGATGGGATATTTACTGGGGTATATGCATATCAGTTGATACTACTATATCAAATTAGACACCAATATCACTACAAACATCTCAAAATATATAAAAAAAATTACTTCCTTTTACAATCATTAAATGAGATGAGTGGTAAGGTGAAAGGCGGGAAACAAGACTCTTTGGCCAATCATGGGATTATTAAATTGATTATTTATGATGCCTCATATAGCTTGGAACATTCTATTCCATAGACTAGGTTCATATATATGGATAAATAGGGATTCTCAAAGACCGAAGAAGCATTAAAATATCTTGGGCTCACGACTATCAATAAATAAAAATAAAAAGTAGCCACTGCGACTATCAAGAAAGAAAAAAGAAAAATTAGCCACCAGCCTTGGGTATTCTAAGTGAAAAAAAGGAAGAATATTAAACTAAAGGTAACTGAAAAGGAGATTTTAGCCACACTAGTGAATATTGGGGAAACCCCCTAAGCCCAAGAAAAGGACACAAATAATCAAGTACGAATCTCAAGTTTAAAGGCGGCATAGGTCTAGGGCCAAGTATATCTCTAAATAGAAGGAATATTCCCAAAATGTAGTAAATATAGAGGAAACCTTCAGCCCAAAGGAGCTAATAAATATCTTGTAGAATGAATATAGATATAGGAAGAGGACAAATTGCACCATGAAGAAAGAAAAGACAAAAAAAATAATAGAATCTAAAGGTTGTTGGACCATACACTACAAGAAGAATGCCATGTTAGAAATAGAAAAGGCCAAGGTAGATTCCCAAAAATGGAAGACGATTGCAATAGAAAAGGGAGTAGAGGAAGTAAAAAAATTGGAAATCAAATAGACCAACTTAGAGAGGATATGATGATCCTCAAAATTCAAGTGGAAAATAATAGGGAATAGTTCAAAAACGAAAATAGAGAACTCAAATAGAAATTAGAGCAACCAAGAGGAGTGAACTATCAGATTTAAGATATGGAAGCTTTCTTGGGAGTCATGAAAAAATTTTCCTTGGAACTAACTAGTTGCAAAAGAGCAACGAGGACATATTCTCTTTTTTCTAAAAGAGAAATGGTGTAGGTATCATATTACTCATTTTGACTAGTAAGGAAGATTTCATGTCCAAACTCCTAGATATTTCATCAAATATTGTTGGGGTGCAGTAGGGGAAGCATATCACAAACAAAATAGAATTGGTTTCCATAGCTTGGAATTCAATTGACCCGAAATTTCTGTCATATTTTCAAACTAAGCATTATAATCAGTTGATAAGCAATAATTGAGCATGTTCTCAACCTAATTTTAATTGAAAATACCTAAATTTAATTTAATTTAATTTCATGAAGTATTAGTGTTCGTCAAATGGATAAGCCATAGGCCTACTGTTTTATAGATCAAATGTGTAGAGAAGGTCCAAATACTAGGAGGAGTTAATTTGAGAAAGTAGAATGGAAGAGGAAGACGAATGCATGAAATGGAGAACATTAAAAAATAAAAATAAAAACAGACTCAAAGCGAAAAGAAAAATTTAAATAGAGTTATATGGCACCTGTAAAGGACACTTACAAAGTGATACGAGAAAATGGAATAAGAAAAGCAGTTTTGATTGAGGAAGTGAATTAAAAGAAAGAATATATCAATAACTAGGTCCAAGAATAGAAAGTTTGGTTTAAAAATTCCACTCAAATGGAGAAGTATTATTGAACAATAAAAACACCTCAACTAGAAATTAAGGGAAGAAATAATTTTCAAATCCAATAGAAGCTCTAGAAGAGGGGAGGAAAGGTGTGCTGAATGATTGAAATAAGACATCTACGAAGAAAAAAATGGAAGGGAATAATACATATGGAAAGACAATTTACTTGAAATAATAGAAAATATACCTCCACAAGGAAAGGAGACATGGTGTAAAGACATAAGCAAGTCTCACAAACTCAAAAGCAAAAAGTTTTGCTAAAAGAGGCAAAATAAGATCTCTTGTGCACTCCTAGACTATTTGATGCTCATAACTCGTCAACCAAAAATGTCACCTTAGGTCCGGAAAGATAAATTTTACGTTTTATACATTCATATATGCTGAAGACTTACGGAAGTAAGTGGCAATATAGACAAACTAAAATTAGGACTAACATGTATATTCTTATGAAAAAAAAAAAACCATGCCAATATGCAATCAAATGGGTAAAGCATAAATTCTTCATAAACATTGATAGGGAAGGAAACATAGATATACATGAAAAGAATAGTTAACAACATAATGAGATGTAAAAGAGAACATGATGTTGCATAATTTAAAAGTGTCAGAATAGGAGGATTATTTTAGGAAACACTCTAAACTATGATAGGCTAATAAATGGGAGAGGAAAAAATGTCGTCAAATAACTACAATCCAAAGGCGCATTAGTAAGGTCATAACAATAGGCATACAAGGAAGAAAAAACATACTTTTATAATGTGACATAGTTCTTCTAGAAATATTACAATATGACCCTTGAACGTGCAGGGAAGAACAACAAAATAAGTTAAGGCTCTAAAAGATGTGTTGTGAAATTGATGTCGGCTAGCCAGATGGCATTAGGCCATATTTCATAATAGATTTTACAAAATAATATCGAAATTAGTTACAAGTAGACTAAGGTAGTCCTCAAAATATAATGTTGATGGAAACAGAGTAAGCTTTGTGGCAGACACACAAAATATATCAGATAATGGTAGCTCAAGGGACTGAACGTGAGCAGTGGGAAAGAATAAAGGAATGCTAACAAAATTAGACATGGTTCTCTCTACAAAGTGCTTATAGATTTTGGATTTTCTTAAGTTTGACTAAGTGGGTCAGAAGTTATTTTTTGTTAGGATCATTTGCAGTGCTAATTAATGGGTATCTTGGAAACCTATTCCAAACTAAGACAAGGGGCATAAATCATATACCAACAGAAAAATATTAAAAATTAACATATGTATTATGCTGAACAAAAAAAAGGCCCACTATAATGATGTCAATAGAGTCTAAGTTTACACTGAAATCTACGATGATACAATTATACACCAAAAAAAACCTGTTAAAGTGCACAAGCTTCACACTGATGGATCCATATAAACCAGGTTTGGAGTAATGGATCAATGGACCTTTTGATAAAAAATTATAAAAGGTGTAGTTCTTACAAAATAATGCAGTTCACTAACATAGATTAAAAGAAATGTTAAAATGATTTTTTTTTCTCCAAAGGAGCATAGATTATAATAATACTATCTACGAAAAACACAATATATGCACCTATCCCTTATATGCCAATATATTAAAAGATTTAAAAACACAGAAAAAAGAGAGCTTTGAACCAAATCATGCTTGAGATCAAGAAGTATCCACCTCAAGAACACAACATTAATGAAAAGAGAAGCCCTAGGCCAAGCCCTCTGAAACCTCACATTATGTTGTAGTATTACAACAACTCCCCATTATCCAAGTAAAATAGATTAGAAAGGATAATAGGGACCCTTTAAATTTTTTAGGATTAATATTTATTTTTAGAAATAAAACCTAAATATAGGATTTTATTAGATTAAGTTTTTTTAAAAAAATAAAATAAAATAATAAAATCACCTAAAAAAAACCTAAAAGAACCCACAAAGAAAAAATCATAAAAGCGGGAAGAAAACAACAGACAACAAAGTTGCAAATAACTAATCGTCGAAATAGCGAATTGCCAAAGTACGAATAGCGAAATGACGATATGCGAATCACTGAAATGCAAAGTAGTGAAACCCATCACATAACAAATGTCGATATCGTATTCCATCATCTAACATACCTCGATATCGCATCTCGTCTAAATTATAGCAATATTGCACTTCGCATTTTTCACATTGCTTTGAAGCGCTAAAACTTGCCAAATACCAAAATCGTTGATCAATAGATCCCAATGTGATGACATCTGTCAAAACCATACGAACCCATGCTTATCAATTTAATGTTAATTCAGGTGTTTTGTAATCTCGAGGCTTGCAATCGATTTGTAATTATTTCAGATTTAATACCAAGGATTTCCCATTATGCATGAGTTAAGTTGATAGGACAGTTAATAGCGTTCGAAGTGATTTCTACTTATCCTCTTTGGTTTTCTTTTCAACAGGGTAATTCCAAAAAACTTAGGCATAAAAGGGTGTCAAGGCTGATTAAATTACGAAGGAAATCCACCACCCCATCACTGTTAGTCATACAACAAGAGGAAAACAATGAAATGGCTCCCCTAATCTTGGATACTACATGCAACCCAAAGATTGGTTCTTCAAGCTTGGAAGGGATCTATAAGTTGTTCGAGAACAAGAAACCGCAAGTAATCTTGGACAGAAAAGCTGTGGCCGATGATAATTTATCCAATGATTCAGAATCATGGACGAATACCGCTAAGTCTTTTCTTCACAAAATTGTTGCTCGTCCTAAAATGCTGCCATATACTGATTTAGTGAAATGGGTGTTGGATAATTTAGATATCACAGATAGGTAATTTGTTACTATAAGAAGAACTGTCATTGGCTCTCTTAGGCCATAAGATTTGAAGAATATGTATAAATTGCTAGAACCCTAGAAGAGATATGATGCCCAATTTGTTCAAGAGTTCATGGATTAGAATGACCATCCTGCGACTATAATTAAAGAATTGAGAAATGATACTAACTGGCATAAGTGCGAAGATAAGGGTATGTATTCAATCATCTCTCTTAAAAGCCCATTCTCTCAGATAGCTGCAATGATCTGTCGTTTATTTGGATCTGTAAATACGACAAAGTTTAAAGAGAATTGGACAACCCTTGATAGAGGCAACCTGTGATGACTATATTCTAGATTGGGCTACTATTCTTGACAATTTGATAAGATTTATCATAGCCTATAGAGAAAATCGAAATGCCCCACCCAATGCAGTCCCTCCTTTTTATACGAGTTCTTATATATTTGACGCAACCTGTTTTTCCTTTGAATTTTTATCATTAGGATGGAAATGGACTAGAGAAGTTGAAACCCCCATCTAAGTACAATTATATTTCCTGTGGGAATCAAAATATCACTCTCATATGTTCATAATATGCAATGACATAATGCTCTCAGTCTTCCCAGTCATTATCGAAAGAAAATTCCCTAGTGTCACCCTTGAAGCCAATAAAAGTCTTATGTCTATAGGTAGGTGGTTTGGTGAAGAGAAATTTACATACATCTTGGAATTTATGCCCATCCTCATGTCATACCCTTGTGTATACCAGACAAATTGTTGGCCAAAGAAATTTCTTATCAAACAGTTGGTAATGGTTTGACAAAAACCCTGAAAGATGCCAAAAATACCGTTTGGCCAACTTTTCTTTTTTCTTGTGGTTCATATGCCCTAAACAATTTCAAGCATGCATGTCTTGAAATTTATCGATTAAAACCTTTCAATTTTTCAGTGTTACCCAATAGAAATTATGATTCATATGGTATTTCTAGAGAGATAATGAATCAGGTCAAGCTGCGATCATTTCCAAGCGAGCTTGATAGATTTGACGATATGTTCGAATTGTTGGAAATACTGAGAGGGGGGGTGAATCAGTATTACTTAAAATTAGAGAATTAGTTAATATTCAATTATTATCAGTGTTTGTAAAATGATAGCAGTAAACAAAAGAAACACAAATGCACACAGTTTTTAAGGTGGAAACCCACTCCGGTACAAAAACCAACTAATGCTTTTCTAATAATTCTTTAATATTTAACTCCAATTGAAAATAAAGCTCCAACTTCCTAGAATCTAGAAAAGCATTCTTCTCCAGCTCCCACTGGATGGACGCTCCAACACCCGAGATTCTTCAGTAGTCAGCTGAATGGATGCCCCAACACCCAATGAGCTACAACTCACCCTAGCACCACCCTACCACCCTATAGAAGAATAAAAGAAGAATGGACTCCTGTACCAGGGAAAATGGTCCACTTTACAATGATATAGAATGATGTAGAAGAAGAAGATACAATAGAACATAACCCAAATTTTTTCACAACCACCTAATGATGATCCTAGACCACTCGACACTGCCTTTTCAACTCTTGGCAGATAGACACTAGTACAATTTGTACAATAATGTATTTACAATGACTAAGTACAATGACACCTTTACAATGATTGTATGCAGTGCCGCCCACTTGAGACTTCATGTGATGAACTTCTTGCTGCTATTCCACACCTTGGTTGTTGCTCTTTCCATGCTACCCTCTGCTGCACCTTCCTTTGCTTTGTTTCCCTAGAAAGTCTGGTCCTTTGCAGCCCTTGACAACACATGATATAGCTTTTTCTTTGCCTTCTAGGAGCTTGATATAGAAACTAGTGTATCTATGTTATTTCAGATCCGCAATATCTTATTTTTGCTACTGTATTAGTCCTACGAGTCCTCTTTCCAATGCCACAGGTCTGACCCAATTTGGATTCTTCAAGGGAGAGTTATACCCAATCACTCACAATGCCCTAATTATGGACTGTTTCAGCAGAGCAAACTTGTACGGCGTGCTAGGTGTCACTGTTTCTTCATTCAGCTTGAAATTGATAGAACAAAAACTAAAAACTGTGCGCTATCTTCCATTTTTTATGGAATTCCAATCTGATACTCAGAGAGAGAGTTATGATGATTTTCCCAAGGTCACTTCTTTGAGATGAATTTCAGGAGCCCGCAAAAACACTAACTTCCACAGATCATATCTCTGAAAATATTGTGCACCTTGATATGAAATTTTAATAGTAGCTTCCTCAGGATTTCGGCTTCACCTCATAAAACTTTCAGCTTTTGAACCTTTGTAGAAAAAAATTCAGAGCGAAAATTCCACGATGACTTGTTTCAGATGGTGAAATGGTGAAATCCCTTGCATGAGGATGATATGAGGATCACAATTTATATAAATGCTCAGGTTGAGAGGGGCTTCAACAAGTGAACATGGGAGGGATATTAAGAGCTTAAAAAATATTAGTTATGACTTTTCAATGACCCATGCCACAACCCTATGGGGTTTTAGCCCACTAACTGGGGGTACAAACTTCAAACATGAATATCTCTCAAACCGTGAAGAAATACATGTCGTGCCATATATCAACGGAAACATATCGACAAGTAGAAACCATCAAAATAATTATTGACCCATAATATATTAATTTGGTAGGTCAAAATTCCCATGCAATATTGGGTTAGCCCCTGGTGCTGCTTGGGTTGACATCAATGACAACTGCTAATCAACATGAATCAATCCCAAATTTTGAATAGTTCAGCAAAAGGCAGTTGAAAGGTTCAGCTCAGAAGATGTTAAGATTCAAAGTGTATCAATAATAGAGAAATTCCCATTTTCCAGATTATTTGTTTCACTTACCAGAGCCAAAGGGAGAACATTGTATAGTTTCAATGACTTCTCAGGTATCAGTACTAATTCAAGAAGTATAAATCACAAATGTTCAACAACATGATAATTTCACCCAAAATTGGGAAGATTTTGAGAAAGTACTATCTGAGACTACTCCTGCCACTCAGAATTCCATTCAGTAAAAAACCATGCTGATTGTGGGTGCTACATGTTTCGTAAATCATACATATGATCCAGGTGTGCAACATGTTTATGTTGATATAAACAACTCCAAGGATCAGGAAGAAATAAGGGAAACCTCATTTACTACAGAGGTTTCCAAAATTGTTATTGAGAAAAGCTAGATCCAGGGACACAATGATACTGAGGAGAAACCATAAGATACATCAGCCTAAGATATGGAAATTATCCCGACTTTACTGACTGCTGAAATAGTCCTAAAAATTGAAGAGATACCTCCATTGGACATATTTTATAGTCCAAGACACAAAGCTGTCATGACCAATGTTGAAAATTGCAACAAGAAACAGTGAAATTGGCATCCAGAAACAACATCCAAAAATGTCATCCAGAAATGGCTACCATGGAGGCTTTTGATTTAATTATTTCTTAATTAAATTAGAAGAAATGTGTGTCAAATTTATTTATCCCTTAATAAATTGGACAATAAATTGTAATCTTATCTCATAATCACTTGTAATAGTTAACTGAGTGTGAGAGACTCAGTTAGCTCATGAAATTCGAGTTGAGGGTGGTTGGTGAGGCATGAAAAGTGATTCTATTAGTTTTTTAGTCCAAGTTGCAGTTAGTGCATTAGTTTAATGCATGAGAAATCGATTAACTCAATTAAGTGAGTTAAAGTTAGTCTAACTAGTTGTAACTGACTGTTGCACTAGTGAGAGGTCAAGTGAATTAAATCAAATTTAATTCACATGAAATGATATGTCAAGTGACTGATTATTTACTATTAATAGTTGCATGCATGTCAGTTCTGATGAAGACCCAGTTGAGACACAGGTTAAAGGGAAGTTAACTATCAATTGTATTTTTAGAAAACTTCCCAGATGCAGTTAAAACACCATAGGATTTCCCATGATGTTTGCGCAGTCAAGGAAGGATGAAATTCCTAAATAATAGGGATTTCATTCCTCATGAATTGCGTGAGCAAGAGAGGCTGAGAATTGGCTAAGTACTAGCCCGATTTTGTCTGAATTAGTGTGAGATAGTGAGGATAGTGCATCAGACTCTTGTGAGAAGAGTGCATTGTATTGTTTCATGATTCCTTAGTTCATTATACAATAGAGATAGATGGGTTTTTAGCAGCAAGCTTTCCCCAGGAAAAATATTAGTGTTGTGGATTGATTTTCTTCTTTCTTTTACTTGGTGTGATTGTGCGATTGTGTTTAAATTCCTCAGAATTAATTGTAGAAGGATTCAATATTTTTCTCTAGTATATTGCATGATCAGATTGAATCCATTGGTATACATATTTCTTGTATAATTTCTACATGGTATCAAAGCACCAGGAATCACAATAGTGGAGAAGATTGAGTTTGTGTTGAACAACTTGCAGATACTTTCATTAGTGCGACAAGCAGATCAAGATGGATTTCAATGGCTTAAGATTGGAATATGCAATCGAGGGCAGTTCTAATTATATTTCATGGAAAGATAGAATGGAGGTAGTTCTAGAGGACAACAGGTTGAAATAATTCATTGATAATGATATTCCCAAGCTCACAGCAACAGACAATGCTCTTCTTGATGCTTGGCAAAAGAAGGTAGAAAGGGTGAGGAGGATCTTATTAGACGGAGTTCGAGATCACATTGTATCAAGTCTCCATGGCAAGGCGACTCTATATGCAATGTGGAAGACCTTGAAATATATTTTTCATAACAACAATGACGAAAAGAAGTTGGAGTTGAGGGACAAACTCAGGAAGATCAAGAAGGAGGAGGGCGAGACAATACCAACATACTTGGAAAAGTTCACTCAAAGTCAAGATGAGCTTGGAAGTGTTGGTGTGACTGTAGCAGATGATGACTTGGTGAGCCTATAACTTCTAAGCCTTCCCAAGAGTTGGCATAGTTATCAGGACTCTGTCAATGGGAGGGAGAAGTTACTAGATTAGTAGCGACTTTGGTTGGATTTGGTACAAGAAGAATTTAGGCAGAATACCAGGGATGGATCCTCATCCAAGACTAATGATGAGGAAGATTGTGCCTTGGCCAGTAAGGAAAAGAAGGCAAAGGGAAATAAATCCCAAGGAGAAGTGGAAAATAAGGACTTGTCTAAGATCATATGTTTTCACTGTCACGAGCATGGGCACTATGCTACAAATTGTCCACAGAAGAAAAGAAAGAAGAAGCCTGCAGCTATAGCAGGTGAAGCATTGGCTTCACAATTCGAGCTTGATTTTACTCTCATTGCATGCATGGCCAACATTGTAATGGGATGCATGTGGTATTTAGACAGTGGTACCTCATTCCATATGACGGGAATAGAGATCTCTTCAGTGACTTGGAGGAGAAGGACCTCCAATAGAGCATAGAGTTTGGAGATTGCAAGAGGCATAGCACTACCGACATAGGTACAATTACCTTTCAGAGGGAGAATGGCTCCCATCTTAGACTAGCAGATGTTTTGCATGTTCTAGGTAAGGAATAATCTTGTCTCCATAGCGGTATTGGAAGAACGTGGTAATGAAGTAATGTTTAGAAAAGAAAAAGTTTTCCATAAAAACATAACCATGGGACAAGTGAAGCAAATCGGTGTAAGAGTCAAGAACCTGTATGCTCTCAAGGTTGAGGATGAATGCAAGGATTTGAGGAGAAAATAAGTGGTTAATGACTTGGTGGTTGAGAGGGATCATCTCAACATGTAGTCTCAAAAGGTTGTGGAGCAGCCACAATTGGAGAAGTAGAGAAGATATCGAATGGAAGATTCCACTCGAGAAGAGACCTCTAGGATGGGAAATTTCGAGCCAAAAAAGCAGAGGGAGTACATGTAGCTATACCTCTAGGTGAGAGGTGGGGTGATGTGTAGAATTATTCCCAAGAAGAAATTTGGGTAGGGTTCATTGAGATGTTGTGTCTCATGGATTGAACTTGGCTTCGAGGAAACCACAATACAACAGTAGAAGGAAGGATTGGTTAGACTGATGTAGTTAGATGTCAGGAAGACATAAATTAGAGTGACAGATGTTGGATATTGGAGCGTAGATCAAAGTTTGCAGCAATGCAGAGCTCATGGATGTAGATGTCAACAACGCAGAGAGTCCAGTAGACATCTTCAGTAGGTACCAGCAGTTAGAAGACTCTAATGACATATTTATTATAATGATTCATTTGTTTGGAGGCTATTCAATTTCAGAAGTGTTGCATGTGCGAACAACACTAGAGAAGTGTTTCATGCAAGAGTTGAATGTGTGAACAACACTAGAGAAGTGTTGCATGCAAGAGTTGCATGTGCGAACAACACTATAGAAGTGTTGCAAGAAAGAGTTGCATGTGCGCATGCAAGAACATTCCAAAGGTACCAGATTGAGACATATTGATTCCTTTCTTGTTGAGAGGGGGTGTTGAAAATTGCAACAAGAAACAGTGAAATTGGCATTCAGAAACAACATCCAGAAAATGGCATCTAGAAATGGCTACCATGGAGGCTTTTGATTTAATTATTTATTAATTAAATTAGAAGAAATGTGTGTCAGATTTATTTATCCCTTAATAAATTGGACAATAAATTGTAATCTTATCTCATAATCACTTGTAATAGTTAACTGAGTGTGATAGACTCACTTAGTTCATGAAATTTGAGTTGAGGGTGGTTGGTGAGGCATGCAGAGTGATTCTATTAGTTTTTTAGTCCAAGTTGCAGTTAGTGCATTAGTTTAATGCATGAGAAATCAGTTAAATCAATTAAGTGAGTTAAAGTTAGTCTAAATAGTTGTAACTGATTGTTGTACTAGTGAGAGGTCAAGTGAATTAAATCGGATTGAATTCACCTGCAGTGATATGTCAAGTGACTGATGATTTACTATTAATAGCTGCATGCATGTCAGTTCTGATGAAGACCCAGTTGAGACAAAGGTTAAAGCGAAGTTAACTATCAATTGTATTTTTAGCAAACTGCCCAGATGCAGTTAAAAAACCATAGGCTTTCCCATGATGTTTGCACAGTCAAGGAAGGCTAAAATTCCTAAAAAATAGGGATTGCATTCCTCATGAATTGCGTGAGCAAGGAAGGTTGAAGACAGGCTGAGAATTGGCTAAGTACTAGCCCGATTTTGTCTGGATCAGTGTGAGATAGTCAAGATAGTGCAATAGACTCTTGTGAGAAGAGTGCATTTTATTGTTTCATGATTCCTTGGTTCATTATACAATAGAGATAGAGGGGTTTTGAGCACCAAGCTTTCCCTGGGAAAAATATCTGTGTTGTGGATTGATTTTCTTCTTTGTTTTACTTGTTGTGATTGTGCGACCATGTTTAATTTCCACATAATTAATTGTAGAAGGATTCGATATTTTGCTCTAGTATATTGCCTGATAAGATTGAATCCATTGGTATACATATTGTTTGTATAATTTCTACAACTAAGTCAAATAAGAAACATAATACGAAAGATTGTCCAGAACTGCCTATAGATGCAACACTAATGCAAGTCCTTTGGAAAGAAACTCAATCAAATCCAGAGAAGGAACTTAACAGATTATCTCAATTTGCAGGTGCTTAAGCAAATGCAACCATTCATAAGGCAACATAAGTTAAATCATTAATTATAGAAAAGTATCATAATCAAATGGAACAATTTTTCTTTGATGAGAAGCAAAGGATCGAGCAGGAGTTGCAGTCAAGCATTAATAATCTACGACAAGAGTTTGAAGGTCTTAAACTCAAAGTCGAAAACGCGATTAAAGAAAAGGATCAAATAATTCATCAATTGCAGCAGAGGTTTGAAAAGCTTCAGGAAAAGCTCAAAATCAATGAAGAAAAGAAAGAAGAAACAGAGTTGGAAGCATTACTGGTAACACAACAAACAATTTTCTATCATAAATATAATCAAATTCAAGAGAAAGTTACTACCAGTGATCAATTAGTCACTCATATTTATAATCTGAGAACTTATTATGAAGATATTTATGATAAGGTGTCAAAATATATAGATTGGAAAAACATTGCACAAGGTAGAGTGGCTGATCTCCCTCATCTGGAAGAAACAATTAAAGATATAATATTTGGAGATTGGGATATTAAAATAAAGAGCGTTGAATTAGATATTATCAGAGATAAGAATTTATCTTCCAGTATATCTAAGTATATAAAATATTATCTTCAACAAGCCAACCTGATTCAAGAAGCACCAAAAGACACCATACCAGATATCAGTTTCCTAAAGAAATCCTGGCAAGAGACATCAAATAGAAAAACTCTTGACATAGAAAATCTGACAAGGTTAAATATGCAGATTTATTGGTACTTGTTGATTAAGCCCCATAACTAATTGATAATGTTGAGGTGCCTCTCCAATGTAGCAGCTCAACTTCTTCCAGCACTATACGATGTAGTATTCATGGGGCAGATGAGAATGTAGCCGATTCATCCCCCCCCAGATCGAACATATGATCAAAGCATGACAACTCAAAAACCAACTAGAGAGTGAATCCGGGAAACAACCATAATACTGTTACAACTTATGCATTTTATTTTCCTAGTTTCTAGTTTTATAGTTTAGAGTAATATTAGAGACTTCTTTTACAAGTGTTCTATTTTTGTAATATTAATTAGTATTTAAATCCATTTCATGCATTTAGAAAGGGGTCCATAATTTTTAGAAGAATGCTTTTGGAACTTACATAGTTGATGAAGAAATTAATCACATAAAATATCTCTAAGTCTCACATAAAGCAACATTTTGTTCAATATATTATATTAATAGTAATAAGAACATACATCAATTCAATGCTTATCAGAATGAAAATAATAGACAGAAATAAGTTTGCCAAAATTTCAGAAACATAAAACAATCAATACACATATAATAGTACTGTTGCACCATAGATTTAGATATGAAAAGCAGCTGCGTGAGCTACTTACAACCCTCATTAGTGAATTACAACACCAAGAAATCCACGCACATCAACACCTCAATGCAGTCAAGCAGGATGTCATGACCCATGGTACTGAAGATGCCCGGCTCCAGGCTGCACATGTTTCCCTTCTCGTGGATTAGGCTACCTTGGAACATCTACTTGATCGACTATGCGATGATATGCTTGGGGTCATTCCGATGTCTGCTGAGCCCCAGGCCAAGGTTGAGGGTCTGGTAGCCGCTCTGAAGGCATCCAGGGCTGAGGTATCCATTGTTAGGACAGATTTCGAGCTTCGGATTGCGTCGCTGCAAGCCAAGCTCCAGCCTGGGACCCCCTCGAAGGAACGTGCCCAACGGGCTACACTAATTGCAGAGGCCACTACTACTATCTCGGCGCAGGTTAGTTAGGGTGTTGCTCTGCTGGAAAAAGCTATGGAAATTTGGTCGCAGGTACACCACGATCCTATCCTCCATGAAATTTTTCACGAATTAGCCCAAAAGGAGCAGGATTTCGAACGACTGGAAGCAAAAATGTCTACCCTTGTTCCTGATCAACGCTTTGCACAACTATAAACCAACCATATGCTTCATAACAACATTGTTGTGCTCTAACACAAAAAGCAAATCCTCAGCGACCATTTGACACCCTGGTTGGAGGACGCCCTCAAGCTCTCACAGGACATAGATGGGGCGGTCGAATAGTTGAACCAGGCTCTTGAAAGACTCACCACTACTTCAGAAGAACCTCCATCACAGAAATTGGTGGAATTTGCATAGGCAGCCGTTGAGTAGAACCTTCAAGTACTGCCACCACTTATTACCGTCTTGGAGTAGCTCAAAGAGAGAATGAATATTCCACCCAAGCTGCGACTCGGGACAAGTTAGAAGATTGTGTTGGGGGCTTGTTGGAATGGGGCTCCCTAAAGCTGCGAATTTTGTATATTTTTGTATTAATTAGTCTAATGCAGGGGTTTTGGGGTAATTCAAAGCCCCAAATGCATTGTAATGGGTTGAAGGGTAGATCTAGAGTCCAAAAACCACGGTTTGCGGACCATAGGATAACATAGGCTAAGCTGATATAAAAAGATGATTAGTTTGAAGTCTAAAGGAGGGAAATAATTAAGTCTGACGCTAAGTGCGAATTGTTAGATCTGTCTTGGGTTGTTTGGGCAAGGACTCCTACTGGATGTGTGCACGGAGTTCCCAGGTATAACATGATCCTCTCCTCCATGAAATTGATTAGGAATTAGCCTAGAAGGAGCAGGATTTCGAACGATTAGAAGCAACAATGTCTACCCTTGTTCCTGATCAACACTTTGCATGACTCCAAACCAGCCATATGCTTCGTAATGACATTTTTGCACTCCAACGCAAAAATTAGATCCTCAGCGACCATTTGACACCCTGGTCAGAGGACGCCCTCAAGCTCTCACAGGACATAGATGGGGCTGTCCAAAGGTTGAACTAGGCTCTTGAAAGATTCACCAATGCTTTAGAAGAACCTCCATCGCAGTAACTGGTGGAAATTACGCAAGCAGCCACTGAGTAGACCCTTCAATTATTGCCACCACTTATTACCACCCTGGAACCGCTCAAAGAGCGAATGAAGATTACACCAAAGCTATGGCTCGGGACGAGTCACAAGATTGTGTCGGGGGCCTGTTGGAACATGGCTCCCTAAAGCTGCGAATTTTGTATATTTTTGTATTAATTAGTCTAACGCAGGGGTTTTGGGGTAAGTCAAAGCCTAGAACGCATTATAATGGGTCAAAGGGTAGACCTAGAGTCCACAAACCACTGTTTGTGGACCACAAGATAGTGTAGGCTAAGCTGATATAAAAAGATGATTAATTTTAAGTCTAAAGGCAAGGCAAGAATTAAGTCTGACTCTAAGTACGAATTGTTAGATCTGTCTTGGGTTGTTTGGGCAAGGACTCCCCCTGGCTGTGTGCGTGGAGATCCTCAGTCCTGCTGTGTGAAAACCCTGCTGGCTATGTACGGAGGCTATGTTAGGTTGTAATAAGGTTTGAATGATAATATATGCAGATATAGTTGAAGTATATCCATGTGATTGGGATCTATTATGTTATTGTTGATGTGAACCTTTAGAATCTCTTCAGAACTGCGAATACATTTACGTTATATGCTTATGTTGCAATTATATCTGTGTTCTGCATATGTATTTCTGTGATCTGTCTCAGCTACGAGTACAAGGGTTCTGTGATGGTTTCTGTTTAGCTACGAGTACATCTGTTAAGAATATTTTATTTAAACCTTGAAGCTATCTTTTCATATCTGAATCTATGGTGCAATAGTACTATTATATGTGTATTGATTATTTTATGTTTCTAAAATTTTGGCAAACTTATTTATGTCTATTAGTTTCATTTTGATAAGCATTGAAGTGATATATGCTCTTATTACTATTAATATAATATATTGAACAAAATGTTGTTTGATGTAAGACTTAGAGATATTTTATGTGATTAATGTTCTTCATCAACTAAATCAATTAAATTGATTTAGTTTCTTAAATGTGCTTATATTCATTAAGTATGAAATGATCTATATTGTTTCATGCTTGTGAAATTCTACTCCTTAATCATATATTTGAATCCAATCCCGGGAAGTAGTTAGATTTAGTTTTAATTTATGTTATCATTAGAAAAAATCACCCCGCTAGTGTTGATTTTATTTATTTTGTTATATAAACTCTATTTATATGGGAAACTGGTCCCTTTATCCCCAATCAGACCCACCATTTCAACGGAAAAGGAGTTGTTTTAAGCTCCCGCATGGGTGGAATCCTTAATATTGAGGAAGTCACTTTCCAACCTTCAACATTTTTGGTGCTAGAAGGAGGGCCATCCGACTATGTATGGCATATAAATCTAAAGCTCAATAAAAAAGCCAATGTAAGAGTCAATCCCCCTCCAAAGCTTCTACCTAGATCTCTTTCATTATCTCCAGATCATAAGTCTAAAGTTGTAGAGCCATCTCTATCATCTCCTGAAACATTACCTTGCAAACCTTCTTCAGATTATATTCCCGAGTCTCCAGAAGTTCAGTCTTTGATTAAGAAGTTAGAACAAATAACCATATCTCCAGAAAAGCCTGTTAATCCTGAAATTTTTGATGAAAGTGCTACATCCATATTTCGAGGTACTGGTGTATTAACCCGATCACAAAGTGAAAAACTTGGGATAAATCCTTTTGAGTTTCTTATTCATTCTCATCATAAAAAAGTTACTACATTAGCATCTCAATCAGGCGTCAATGAGATCACATCATCTTCATATCCATTTACCTCTACCCTCTCTTCTCATCAACCCATATCTTCTCATATACCAATTTCTACTCAAACAATTAGTGCTGCTATAAGTAGTATTAGTCCAGTAGTAAGTTCCTCTCCATCCACATCTGCTTCTAGACCTACTATCTCATCTTCACAAACAACAAGTCAAGTAATGGCCAAATTATCAAGGGTCAATCTGGGTGCTATTCAAATGGAAAATTTACATCCTCTCCCAGATCATCCATAAAAATGGTTACCAAAGTATAATCCTGATGTGGTCTTCCCACTGAAGAACACTCAATAACTTTATGTTAGCCATGAATATCAACATTGTTGAACATGAAGATTGTAGAAATTTGAATAAATGATATATTATTCACCAAGATTCTCCTGATCACACACTATTTTATCTTCATGCATAATACAGAATCTCTTCTACCATTGATCATTAATTGCGGAAACAAAATCAATTGCACGCACACATTAAAACCACGAACAATCACACATATGAACACAGTATTTAATGGGAAATCTTAAAGCTGAAAACCCCAACTATCTGTATATTATATGTCATGGAGATCATGTAACTATAATAGTACAAATCTCCTCACAAGATCTCATGCACACCCTCAATTGCTACACACTATCAAGCTAGATCTAGCAAAACACATGCTCCAATCTTTTGCCACTTGATAGCCAGCCTCTATTGCGTAATCAATGCTATGGTATGGCTTCATTAAATAGATAAACCACCTAGCTTGTACTGCGCAATCCTCATGGGCTTCTCCACCTATCTGTGTGTTGCAAATAGCAACAGTATAGTCACAACTGATAGTTAACCTGCTCTTTCACCTATTTCTGCACTGGTCTCCACTGAAACTGTCCATGCACTGAAGTTAACTCATGCATTCTTTAGTTGATTAATGAGTTTATAATTAGTGAATTAATTAATAATTAATTCACACCACTCTCACTAATTGTATCAATCAGTTAAACCAGATACAAATAGCTCAACTATGTTTAGATTAGTTAAACTGAATACAACTCCACTAACTTCCTCAATCAACTCCACCAAACTCTGTCACATGAGTTCTAACTGAAGTCTTCATGTAATAGCTCCACATAACCCTCAAGAATAGCGTAATTCCTTCTGTCAGCTCCTGTGCCACATCTGTGCACTTAACTGAAGTGCTCCAAGAGAATAAAATAATGTTTATAGTCCAAATATTATTAAGAGCTAATAATATTCGACATATCTATTTTTAGACCGGCAATCTAAAAATAGATTCTGCCCAATATGTCTAAAAATAGAAGTCCATATATTTTTCCTGACTTGACCAACCATCCACAAATAGCATCCCGCAACTCATAGAACATGATCCATATGTCTAAAAATAGACATAGTCTAAAAATAGACTTTGCGCCAAAAATAGCCTGCGGGCCCACTTAGTGAAGGCGACTTCTTTCCACTAAGCTCATCATCTTGTTGAAATCTCAACACTCCCTCTCAACAAGATAAGGATTATCTTCCACCCCTATCCTACCTCTGTGGTATTCGAATTTGTTCTTGGTGAGCGCCTTTGTCAAGATATCAGCATCCTGATCCTCCGTGGGAATGTATGAAAGTAACATGATCTTCCGCTGCACACAATATCTGATATGATGATACTGGATGTCAATGTGTTTAGATCTATCATGAAATAATGGATTAACCGAGAGTTTGATGCAACTCTGATTATCACAATAAATCACAGTAGGATCCAAGTGTGAACCGAACAACCTGACCAAGATCTTCCTCATCCATATAGCATCGCATGCAGCCAAACTTGCTGCCATATACTCGGCCTCTGCTAAACTGAGTGCCACAAATCTCTGCTTCCTACTATACCAAGAAACTGCTGTCGACCCGATACTGAAAATCCCTCCAGATGTGCTCTTTCTGTCCGTTGGGCTCCTTGCCCAATCTGCATCCGTGAAGCCACACAGCTTCACCTCATCCAACTGTCTATACCATAATCCATATCCCGATGTGCCTCTGAGATATCTCAATACATGCTTGCCTGCCTTCCAGAAGAGCTTGGTAGGCTTAACCATAGCTTTTGAAAGCTGGTTAACAGTATAGCATATGTCAGGTCGTGTATTGACCAGATACATAAGCGACCCCACCAACTGTCGATAAACAGTGGCATCCACTACCTCCGCTAAAGTAGCATCCTCCTTCCTCCATCCACCAGGAAGAGGAGTATCAACAGGATTGCAACCATGCATGTTGAACTTATCCAGTATCTCTCGGGCATACTTACCCTGAGAAACAAACAGTCCATCACTGCGCTGCCAAATTTCCAATCCCAGGAAATAATGAAAGAGGCCCAAGTTCTTCATCTCAAACTAGTGTATCAACAGTTCATCACCTGTCAAAATCAAATCATCTACATAAAGTAAAATGATCAGCAACTTACCCTCCACCATAATCTGGTATAGGTTAGGATCCGCCTCACTCTTGGAGAATCCAAGTCCGGTGAAATAACTGTCTATCCGTGTGTACCAAGCACGAGGTTCTTGTTTCAACCCATACAACGCTCTCTTGAGCCTGCACACATGCAACTCGCTGCTGAAGATATCAAAACCTTCAGGCTGCTCTATGTACACGTCCTCCTCAATGACTCCGTTGAGGAACGCAGTCTTCACATCCATCTGATGAATGTGCCACCCCATCTGCACTGAGAGAGCAAGAATCATCCGTATGGAAGAATACCTTGCGACAGGTGCAAAGGTCTCCTCATAATCGATCCCCTCAGTCTGTGAAAAGCCTCGGGCAACAAATATTGCCTTATACTTCTCCACACTCCCATCAACTGCCTGCTTCACTTTGTCGATCCATCTCGAACCTGTTATTTCCTAAATCTACCTCAGGCTGAAAGAAGGCAGAGTTCAGGGTAACATCAAACCACGCTCATTTTGGTAGCTAGCCCTACCAGATCAGGAGAGGGCTCTCTCCGGGTCAATCTAAATCTCAACAAATATAATCAATAGGGCTTGAGATGACTTGAAATAAAAGCTAATTGTAGGCTAGGTATATATGTAAGAGAGTTTGATTTTGATTTTGGGGGTTTTTTTGGAATCAAAGGGAAAGGCAGTTTTGGATTCGGGGATGAGGCCTAGTTTTTGCAGAGTTATGAATGAGGCAAGGAAGGCAATTGTTTTGATGCTTGGATTAAATGAATGGATATTTTCAGACCGGTGAGGAGCTGAAGAGGGCAAGATGCTTTCAAGAATCCTCTTCAAACAGATGAAAACATGGAAAATTAAACAAAATTGAAGGCAGAGCAAAGCAATCTAACGAATTCCACCTTTATCACTCATTTGTTTAATTTGAGAAGGAAGGAGAAGGGAAATGATACACATAAAAAAATCAGTGAAATTACAATCACATAGAGAAAAACACCATCAGAACACAGAGCCACATGGATCCCAAAGAGTGATGCAAACCCTGGTCTATTCCTTTGCCAAAATTGCAGAGATAAAATGTACAATGAAGTGCCAAGCAATCCCAAGTGTCCAACCCTGAAAATGATTGATGAACTACATGATATAGACAAGCCTAACTCATCCCCATGCCTCTAGGGGTTGAGCTCACCATTCTAGGAGCTTTTTCAACCATATCTAAACTAAGAACTAGAAAATAGGCAATGAAACAACTTGCCTCTATATGATAGGAAACTGATTCATTCACTTACATTTCACTTTTTGGTGAATGAATCTACTAGGATGAGTAAAAATGTGCCAAAATTACATCATAGTCATGAAATTACATCAAGTTACATCAAGAGTTACATGAAAAAGTCAAACTAGCCAAAACTAGGCGAAAATTTGAGCTGCTGAGTGAAAAATAGGCCAAATTTCCCAATGCGCCGCGCCTGAAATCTCTATGCGTAGCACAACTTTGAGGCTGATTTTGAGGGTCTTCCCGAAGTCCAAATTGAGCGCAGGATAGCTTGTTGGAAAGAAATACCTGTCTACTTTCCAACCCAAGTGGAATTTATGATTTTGGTTGCCATTTTACCCTCCAAAAATCCAAGCTCCCAACACTGCTTCCTGTGTGTGCAAAAAGTGGCAGAAAGGTCATTTTTGAGGTGTTTTTGACCCTTTAGGCAACCAAAAAATTGTCAAAATCCTTAGGTAATGGGTAGCCATGCATAAAATTTCATGAAAAATCTAGAAATGCAAAGTTTTATTCAATAGGAGCTGCTAATTATAAGCGCGCGCCAAGTGGCGCTACGTGTTGGGCAGGAAAATCTGTGTTTAGGCCAAAAAATTCAAAATTGACAAAATGTTTCCCAAATTTCTTGAAATTTGGGCTGAATTTCCTCCATCATGCATTATGCTAGGCCAAAGAAGCTTCAACCAAAATTTGGAGTCTATCATGCCTTTTGCGACGCTTTAATGCCTTCTTGGTGCATGCAGTTCAGTGGTGGAATCACTGTCTCGGTCATAGGATGTATTAGTATTTGCCTCCATGATGTCCAAGGTTGATGCAAGGTCTATGTTTTCTTGTATGAGAATTTTTTGTTTTTGATTGGATCGCCAAATATTTGGTAATATGGGAGGGAATATGGAGGAATAGGGTAGTAGGAATAATGAGCTTTTATCAAGTGCAACTTGCCATTTGTAATCTGTGATTTAGGGACAGCCACTTAAGTTTGGAGAAATTTCACAATTGGGATGGGGAGGGAATGGAAATGGGTAGAAATGAGTAACTAGGGATATAAGGTGAATAGGAAAAAGGTACTGTGGTGTGAAGGTAAACAGTGAAGAGGGGAAAAACAAGGTGGAGAAATGGAAATATTTGGTCCAAAACAAGTTTCAAACCCTAAAGGAAGAAAATTCTCAAACAAGATAATAGGGTTTGGTTTTTCGTGTTCAATTCCTCACAAAAAACACCAAATACCTATTCATGGCAATGGAATTATTGCATGGATTTACTTGGATAAAGATTGACTGAGTTAGTTTGATGAGTTGGAAGAAATAACAAAAAAAATTGTCTTCTGCCATGTGCGTCGCGCGCCTAACCCAACGCGCTGCGCCCCTCCAATGCACTGCGCCAGTGTATTTTTTACACTGGGGAGGCAGGCCCAATGCACCGCGCTCCTCCGGTGCGTCGCGCTGGCTGCCCAATGCGCCGCGCACCCAACTTTTCCCAGTTTTACCTCCAAGCTTCTTCCTTCAATCCTCACACCTCTTCTCTTGCTCATTGCTGTCTCTTGGCACACAAATGAAGTTTAAATTTGAAAATATCTTATATGCCAAGGATTTAAATTTCTCATTTGAAAAATCCACCTTATAATGTTGTAAACTTTGACATTTCACTTTACAAACTCTGTTTTGTATCCTTTGTGCTTTTGATTGAAAAATGAGCTTCTGTCTGCCTGCAGGGAATGGATGGCATGGAACTTTGGCAAAGGCGACTAGGGCTACGAATGGAGCACTATTACAACTGAAAAACTTAAACATTACATTGCATTTATTCCAAAAGGATAAAATAGGCAATTTTTCTTCAAAACAGAGTTTTGAAGAAAAATCATTGTCAAGCATTATGATGATGAAATATTTTCACTGAAACCTTATTTCGAACCTCCTCATGTGCCTGCTAACCATTATTAGACATTTTAAGACCTGATTAATAAAACCCTAGATCTAATGAGACTAAAAACTCTAAAATAACTCTTTGCCAAATAGGAGACCTAACATGACTGTACATGATTTTAATGAACAAGAATAAGCCAACAGGTACAAGACATGAGGGATATGAGTGACAAGACCCTACCGTCAGATGATCCATGCTCCTAATGGAATGCAGCTGACTGAACTGAGTGAGACACCTAAAATGAAATGCAACAAAAGATATTTTGATCTCTGACGGAGGGATGAAGATACCGACTCTAACATTGGCTCCAATGGGGATGGTAGCTCCTTGGAGGTGCCAAGAACTACAGATCTTTGGAAAGCAGACAGTGCCTTCATCCATTGGGAAATGGAGTAAAAAAACTCAAGCTGAAATGCATGAATGAAAACTGATGACTTGACGACACAAATTGACACTCACTCAACTAAAAACTAACTCGATACTTAAACACAACTGACAAACTAGAAATGATGCTCAATATGAAGCTTATTCATAAAAACCTACTCTAACGGTTTCGTTCATCACCTGATCAAGTGAAATGAAACAACCAATGCAACCAGGTAAGTATTCCAGCTGGTGTTTGAATTCTCCGCAAGTGCTCGTTTATGAACAACAAGGGAGAACTACTGAAAGGCAACTCCCATGAAAACTTGTGAACAGATCCATTGAATACTATGGATTCTCTATCCGCCTCCAAAAACACTGCATAAGGATCTTGAAATTCATGCACACTAGGACTTAGCTCATCCAATGGATTACTTCTCTTTTCCTCATACCATGAATGCAAACTTTGTTTTGAGCTTTGTGACGAGACTCCTGCTAAAAATGACAAAGAGACCGACAGCCGGATCAAGTTTGTATCAGTACACGTTTCAAGCTTACATATAATCAATGGAGAAGGACTTTGATTGCAGACATCATCCAACACATCAGCTATTGGATCATGAAAAACTTGAAAAGACTGCTGCAACCCATTTTCTATTGGTTTCGATGAGATTACATGATTTCCTACGGGCTGCTCATTTGAAGATTTACTATGAAATTTACCCTTCAAAAACTGAAATGATTCAAAACAAAATGGTATGGAGTCATCTTGTATCATTTGATCATATGTGCCAGCTTCCAAGTCTTCATTTGCAACTTGACAATCAATGGCATTCGGGGATTGCAAATTTGGATATGGGAAGTCTTGAATAAGGTTTTTATTGCCCTCAAGATGGTCTAGATCAAGACTTGTCGACAGTTGATTTCTGAATGCATGGAAGTTTTCTCTGATGAAATGAAACAAATCAAAACAAAAAGGCAAAGATCCTTCACTTACTTCAAAATTTGCTACACTTTCCTCATCATTGTCATAGCTAATATGCATCGGTTGATCACTATACTCAAGCTGCTGAAAGTGAACTTCCTCCTTCCACAAACTAGTTGATGATTTGTCTGCAAGATTAGCTTCTGTTTGGAGAACATAATCATCATCATATTGATCAAACTGAGGCAAATCATCAGTATAAAACACATCATCAAGCATACATGTCAAATCAACATATCTCTCTTCTCCAAGATGATCTATAAAACAATCATTATCAGATCTATGACAACTGGGATAAGAAACAAAATGTTTTGGATCAGCAACTTGTTCTTCTTCAATCATTGAGCCATGGACTTGAACATTATACTCATTCCTTGTGATGATCCTCTGCATCATCTCTTCCACTGCACTTACAGAAATGTCAAGTTTTACCTCTAAAGATGTCGATTTCTCCAGATCTATGTTTTTCATCTCTTCTTCCTTCAACTTTTCTTTTCGGATCTGCAAATGAGCCTCTACATCTACTGCACTGTTTTGCATCTCTTCAAGTGTTGCAAGATTCTTTTCTCTCAGCTGAAACTCCATTTCCGGATCAAAGGCACCTGGGTAGTGCAATAGAGTAGATCCAGGAGGAGGTCTTATATCTATTGGCATCGATTAATAAACTTTGTTAAATCTGGCAGTCTTTTCAGCTGATTATACTCTTCTATAATCAAGAAAGGGTTCTGTCTGATCACCCACCTGTCGAGGAAAACTTTGGCGAACTGCTGGAAATCTGAGATGCTCGCATTAGGCAGGGTTTTGAACCAACTCTTGACTTTTCCTTGCAAAAAAAGAGCAAAAATCCCAATACTGACATCCTCTTCATCAACTTCAAAAAGGTCAAGAAAAGACTCAAAATTTAGAACATGTCTCTCAGCAGTGATATTGTCACATTCACCATCAAACCTCGGCAAGTAAAGATAATAATTTGCAGGGAAAGCATGGAGTATAGGAGGTAAAATCAGAGGCTTGTATCGATCTGGAATTTTACAAGGTATAGGGGTATGTACAAATGTTGTAGAATCAGTCTTGGTCTCTTGAGGCTCATCAGTTTGAAGATGGTCATCACAAGATTCGGAAGAAAGGTCTTGATCAATTTCAAAAGCATGCAAATCTTTGGTATTCACAATCTTCAAAGGGAAGGAATCAAATGCAGGCTGAGGGTCTTTTCTCAAATACAATATACTTTGCAAAGCCTTCTTGAAATTCACGGGAAAAGAGAAGAAATAATTTATGACAAAGAAAAAAATGTCTTGGATGAAATTCCAACTTGAATACCTGAACTTTCCATATTGTCCTTTCATGTTTCTACTGGTCAGGTTCATCCTCTAGTGGAGTCCTTGGATCTGATCTCGAAACTGATTTAGAGTCACCAGGTGAATGATTTCAGCCTTGCGGTGTCTGATCATTGTCCACCATCAACAATAAGATCTGAACTTGATTAGATTTTACTAAGGAAACCAGATGTTCAGTTCATAAACTAGACCAGAGATTGACTGAAGCAACATTCATCTACTTTCACTAATGCAAAGCAAGAGAATTTCGAAGGCTACCTGGCTAACTTTAGGCTCCGTCTGTAGTTTATAAAGCAAAAAAAACTTTTTCTCCCTAGTATGGTCGCCACTATGTTATTGCCTAAATCTACCTCAGGCTGAAAGAAGGCAGAGTTCAAGGTAACATCAAACCACGCTCAGTCTGGTAGCTAGCCCTACTAGATCAGGAGAGGGCTCTCTCCGGGTCAATCTCAATCTCAACAAATAAAATCAATAGGGCTTGAGATGACTTGAAATAAAAGCTAATTTTAGGCTAGGTATATAAGTAAGAGAGTTTGATTTTTATTTTGGGGGTTTTGTTGGAATCAAAGGGAAAGGCAGTTTTGGGTCTGGGGATGAGGCCTAGTTTTTGCAAAGTTCTGAATGGGGCAAGGAAGGCAATTGTTTTGATGCTTGGATTAAATGAATGGATAGTTTCAGACTGGTGAGGAGCTGAAGAGGGCAAGAGGCTTTCAAGAATCCTCCTCAAACAGATGAAAACATGGAAAATTAAACAAAACTGAAGGCAGAGCAAAGCAATCTAATGAATTCCACCTTTATCACTCATTTGTTTAATTTGAGAAGAAAGGAGAATGGAAATGATACACATAAAAACATCAGTGAACTTACAATCACATAGAGAAACACACCATCAAAACACAGAGCCACATGGATCCCAAAGAGTGCTGCAAACCCTGGTCTATTCCTTTGCCAAAATTGTAGAGATAAAATGTACAATGAAGTGCCAAGCAATCCCAAGTGTCCAACCCTGAAAATGACTGATGAAATACATGATATAGACAAGCCTAACTCATCCCCATGCCTCTAGGGGTCGAGCTCACCATTCTAGGAGCTATTTCAACCATATCTAAACTAAGAACTGGAAAATAGGTAATGAAACAACATGCCTCTATATGATAGGAAACTGATTCATTCACTTACATTTCACTTTTTGGTGAATGAATCTACTAGGATGAGTAAAAATGTGCCAAAATTACATCATAGTCATGAAATTACATTAAGTTACATCAAGAGTTACATGAAAAAGCCAAACTAGCCAAAACTAGGCGAAAATCTGAGTTGCTAAGTGAAAAATAGGCCAAATTTCCCAATGCGCCGTGCCTAAAATCTCTATGCGTAGCACAACTTTGAGGCTGATTTTGAGGTTCTTCTCGAAGTCCAAATTGAGCACAGGATAGCTCGTTGGAAATCCTTGCCTGTCTAATTTCCAACCCAAGTGGAATTTATGAATTTGGTTGCAATTTTCCCCTCCAAAAATCCAATCTCCCAACATTGCTTCCTGTGTGTGCAAAAAGTGGCAGAACGGTCATTTTTGAGGTGTTTTTGACCCTTTAGGCAACCCAAAACTTGTCAAAATCCTTAGGTAATGGGTAGGCATGCACAAATTTTCATGAAAAATCTAGAAATGCAAATTTTTCTTCAAGAGTTGCTGCCAATTATAAGCGCGCGCCAAGTGGCGCTACGCGTTGGGGAGGAAAATCTGTGTTTAGGCCAAAAAATTCAAAATTGACAAAATGTTTCCCAAATTTCTTGAAATTTGGGCTGAATGTCCTCAATCATGCGTTATGCTTGGCCAAAGAAGCTTCAGCCAAAATTTGGAGTCTATCATGCCTTTTGTGATGCTTTAATGCCTTCTTGGTGCATGCAGTTCAGTGGTGGAATCACTGTCTCGGTCATAGGATGTATCAGTATCTGCCTCCATGATGTCCAAGGTCAATGCAAGGTCTATGTTGTCTTGTATTAGAATTTGGTGTTTTTGATTGGATCGCCAAATATGTGGTAATATGGGAGGGAATATGGAGGAATAGGGTAGTAGGAATAATGAGCTTTTATCATCTGCAACTTGCCATTTGTAATATGTGATTTAGGGACAACCACTTAAGTTTGGAGAAATTTCATAATTGGGATGGGGAGGGAATGGAAATGGGTAGGAATGAGTAACTAGGGATATAAGGTGAATAGGAAAAAGGGACTGTGGTGATAAGGTAAACAGTGAAGAGGGGAAAAACAAGGTGGAGAAATGGAAATATTTGGTCCAAAACAAGTTTCAAACCATAAAGGAAGAAAATACTCAAACAAGATACTAGGGTTTGGTTTTTCGCGTTCAATTCCTTGCAAAAAACACCAAATACCTATTCATGGCAATGGAATGGTTGCATGGATTTACTTGGATAAAGATTGACCAAGTTAGTTTGATGAGTTGGAAGAAATAGCAAAAAAATTTGTCTTCTGCCATGTGCGTCACGCGCCTAACCCAACGCGCCGCGCCCCTCCAATGCGCCGTGCCAGTGTATTTTTTACACTGGGGAGGTAGGCCCAATGCTCCGTGCTCCTCCAGTGCATCGCGCTAGCTGCCCAATGCACTGCGCACCCAACTTTGCCTAGTTTTACCTCCAAGCTTCTTCAATCCTCACACCTCTTCTCTTGCTCATTGATGTCTCTTGGCACACAAATGAAGTTTAAATTTGAAAATATCTTATATGCCAAGGATTTAAATTTCTTATTTGAAAAATCCACCTTATAATGTTGTAAACTTTGACATTTCACTTTACAAACTTTGTTTTGTATCCTTTGTGCTTTTGACTGAAAAATGAGCTTCTGTCTACCTGCAGGGAATGGATGGCATGGAACTTTGGAAAAGGTGACCAGGGCTGTGAATGGAGCACTATTACAACTGAAAAACTTAAACATTACATTGCATTTATTCCAAAAAGATAAAATAGGCAATTTTTCTTCAAAATAGAGTTTTGAAGAAAAATCATTGTCAAGCATTATGATGATGACATATTTGCACTGAAACCTTATTTCGAACCTCCTCATGTGCCTGCTAACCATTATTAGACATTTTAAGACCTGATTAATAAAACCCTAGACCTAATGAGACTAAAAACTCTAAAATAACTCTTTTCCAACTAGGAGACCTAACATGACTATACATGATTTTAATGAACATAAATAGGCCAGCAGGTACAAGACATGAGGGATATGAGTGACAAGACCTTTCCGTCAGATGATCCATGCTCCTAATGGAATGCAGCTGACTGAATTGAATGAGACACCTAAAATGAAATGCAACAAGAGAAATTTGATCTCTGACGGAGGGATGAAGATACCGACTCTAACAGGTGTCATAGTCCCCAATACTCTAATTGATCTCAGAGATGCCATCAATGTAATGACCAGGGAAACCATGCTTAAATTCAACCTCCAAGGGACATTGATGAAAACCACAATGGTTTTGCAACTTGCAGATCGGTCCACAGTAGCTCTAGAATGAATTGTTGAGGATGTTATGGTTTCAATTGACTCTTGGGATTATCCTACATATTTCCTGGTTCTCCACCCAAAAACCAAGTTTAATGGATATCCTCTCATTTAGGGAGACCTTGGTTAGCCACTTTCGATGCTTATATGAGTTGTTGGGCTGGAACGTGACTATTAAGAATGCGCCCTTGTCTAAACAACTATTGTTATATCCTCCAGCCCAACCTTACATTAACCATGACCTACCTATATGGTTGGAGGATGAAGAAGAAGAATATGAAGTATACAACACTACAACCTACCCCATTTTTACCATAGATATTTTTCTTAGAGGGGGGTAGCTTGATGAAGATGAATTCACCGACCAAAACATTCAGAACCAACCCCCCACTGACAGTCCACTTGAAAACCTAGTCAAAGAGTCTAAAATCCACCCTTGGATGGAACTGCACTTAGTTGATTCAACCTATGAAACCACCAAGGTTGTGGAATTTGTCCCATCCGAATCTCTGAAAATTAACTCATCTCTCTCAGTTAGAGAAGAAGAGCATCTATGCCATATTTTCAAGGAAAATTTTGATGCATTTTCTTGGGACTACAAGGACATGAAAGGGATGCATCCCTCGGTGTGCACACACCATAGCTACATTAAATAGGAGTGGAAGCCTATGTTCCAACCCTAGAGAAGGATGAAACCAACTCTAAAATACCTAGTCAAGGAAGAACTGTATAAATTGTTGGATGCAGGTTTTATTTATCTTATATCAGATAGTGAGTGGGTATCTCCTCTTGTCCTAGTCCTGAAGAAGAATGGAAAATGGTGAATATGTGTTGATTATCGAGAACTTAACAAAGCCATCAAGAAGGGCCATTTCCCCTTTCCCTTTATAGATCAAGTACTGGATGGACTTGCAGGAAATAATTTATTCTCTTTCCTAGATGGGTTCAGTGGGTACAACCAGATCCATATTAGCCCTGAAGACCATGACAAGAAAATTTTCACATGTCCTTGGGCTACCTTCACTTATAAAGTCATACCCTTTGGGTTATGTAATGCCCCAGCTACCTTCCAAAGAGATGTCTTGATCATTTTCTCTGAGCTAGTCCATGACTCGGTTGAAATCTACATGGATGATTTCACACCCTATGGGGATGACTTCCAAGAAGCTCACTCCATTTTGGGAAAAGTGTTGAGAAGGTGCATTGAGATGCATATCTCCCTGAGCCCAAAAAATTGTGAATTCTTGAAAAGAGCAGGAGTAGTATTGGGCCACTCAATCTCCCAAGCAGGAATACAAGTGGACCCGAACAAATTCACCATCATCAAAAGGGTACCTACTCCTCAAAATCAGAGAGATGTCGGGAGTTTCTTAGGTTTATTTGGCTACTATAGAAGGTTCATCAAAGATTTCAGCAAGTTGGCTTCGCCACTATTTGGTTTGTTGGACAAAGAATCTAAGTTTACCTGGTCTAGTCTCTGTCAAGAATATTTTGAGATCATTAAGGGAAAGTTAACTACTGCCCCTATTCTCCGAGGTCCAAATTGAGCTCTGCCTTTCCACATCCACACAGATGCATCAGACAAAGTTGTGGGGGCAGCCTTGGGGCAGTTAGTAGAAAAATTACCTTCATGCAATCTATTTCATTAGTAATAAATTGTCCAAGGTTGAACTCAATTATACTGTCACAGAGAAGGAAATGTTAGCCATTATCTGTGCTTTAAAAAAATTTAGACATTATATCACTGGTTATCAGACCTTTGTATGTAGTAACCATGCAGCCATCAAATATTTAATGAATAAACTAGATTTTAATGCTAGAATAATTATATAGTTGTTATTATTACAACCGTTTGACCTAACCATTGTCGATAAACCTGGAAAAGAGAACGTTGTTGTAGATTTTTTTATCTAGGATAGCTATACCTGTAGATGAAGAAGGAATGGTGGATGACTAGCTCCCAAATGAACACCTCTTTTGCTATCTCAAAAATCTCTCCATGGTTTGTTAACATAGCTAACTACTTGGTTGCTGAAAAGTTCCCTCTAAACCTCTCATCCAAGGAGAAGAGAAAGATCATCAGAAAAAATGCCCCTTTCACCTTGATCAGGGGAAATCTCTTCAAGTTGGGTCCTGACCAAATTCTTAGGAGATGTGTGAGGGAGGAAGAAGTTTTTGACATCCTCTCTGCATGTCATGATAGCCCTTTTGGAGGCTACTTTGCTAAAAAAAGGACAACCTTCAAAGCTTTGCAGGCAAGTTACTATTGGCCTACCCTTCACCAGGATTCCAGAAGATACACTAGCAGGTGTGACCAGTGCTAAAGGATGGGGAAACCTACATAGTGGGATGAGATTCCTTTGCACCCTCAAGTGGATCTAGAGCCATTTGAAAAGTGGGGCATGGACTTCATTGGACCCATTGATCCACCATCTAGATAGAAAAAGTATATCATAGTTTGCACTAACTACCTAACAAAGTGGGCTGAAACAAAGGTTGTAAAGGTAGAAATTGAGGAAGAGGTAGGACAGTTTCTGAGAGAGAGTGTATTCTACAAATTTAGATACCCTAGAGAGGTAGTCACTGATCAGGGGGCACAATTCACATCTCATCTAATTGAGAAAATCCCGAGGAGGCACAAGATAAAGCATAAAACTTCCACTTCATACCACCCTCAAGAAAGTGGCCAAGTGGAAGTGACCAACATAGCCTTGGAGAATATCCTCACCAAGGTTGTGAGCAACAACAAAAAATATTATGCGTTGTTTTATGACTTAAGGTTCAATGATTTCAAAGGAAAATTGATGACAAGATGGTTAGGACCTTATAATGTGCAAAAATTCAATGATAATGGCACAGTTCAGATCAGGACCATAGAAGAGAAGGGGATTCCCCTGCTTGTCAATGGTTATGGGCTCAAAGGTTACAAAAAGCCCCTGTATAGGGCTCAATTTATAATTCCATAAATAGGGAGGTGTATTTCATTGGAGACTCCATAGTTTCCAGTGCCTCCCCCTCTTATAAAAAAGAGAAAAATAAAAATAAAAAATAAAGAGGCATGGGTGAAAGCCTATTTTAGCCGCCCAAAGCCAACCCTAGGGTTGAAAACCTCCATGAGGGAATTCTCGAGAAAAAGAAGAAGAGAAAATAACAAAAAATAAAATATCCTTGGGTGAAAACCTCCTAGAGGTGCCCAAGGTAGGATTGTGGGTTGAAAAAATCTATGGAGGCAGGCCAAATTCCTTCAAAAAAAAAGAGAGAGAAGAAAACAGAAAATAATCAAAAATAAAAAGAGAAAGATGATACCTATGCACTCACTTGTTTTTTGTTTTTTAGGTTGTTGATCAAAGATGGATTTTAGATCCAGAGGAGCAATTTTTCTTTGCTTCTCCCTCTCCTCTGCTTACACAGTCCATGGACCATGCCAACATGCACCCATTCATTCATTTCACCTCACAAGTAGGCAAAAAACTCCATTTTTTCCCCTGACTGTAATTGCTATAGGAAAATCTAGTAGCTACAAGATTCCTGTAGTAGTACACGAAACCCTGTAATTTCTACAAGAAAGTTATTTATGAGAAAATAAGCTCTCTCAAAGGTTTCTAAACTTCAAAAAAAGCATGATAATTTTTTTTTTTCCTATCCCTACCACTCCTAACCCTCACTTCACTCCATGCACAAGGATTCACTCTCTAAAACCCTATGTTGCACCACTAGCAGCTAGATCATTTATACCTTGGCATGAGACCTCTCCACTTACTTTTCAATCACTCCACTCATTCTATCACTCCATCCCTGACCTCCATAAATCATTTCACTTCATATCTAAGAAATATGTAGCCCCAAGAAGCAGAGAGAAGGTTGCTACAGGAAGTTGGAAAGTTTCCTGTAGCAATTACGTGTATGGCACAACAAGGTCAAAATATGAAGATAATTTGATTAGCATGGCTTCAATTTAAGGACCAAAAGCATACTCCAAGAGAGTGAACACACTATCCAAGGCACCTGAGGACCTCCATGCAACACCTATAAGAAGAAAATACAAATAAAAAGGTTAAGTAACTCACTCAGAAAATAAAAATAAATAAAAACACAGCAAGAGAAAGATAGCCATGGATGTCACCAAACTCCAACTCCCTGCACTAGATCATGTTTGCAATGCACCAGCACTAGGTAGGCTTAGTTATGGCCCTTCAGCTCTCACTATGCACTCATAATGATCAAAATGATTTAATGTCGAGGTTTAGAGACTTAAAAGGCAAAAAGGTGGATAGTTAACTTGGCCACCCTTGTAGAGATAAAGTGGATGAAAATTTGAGTGTACATGCCACCTGGGTAAGTAAAATCAATCAAGAGAGAATTAAAAAGGACAAGGATTTGATTCTGAGGTAGGGGAAATGATTAACTGGAGTGGGACCAACAGTCCCAAAAAGGAAAACCCGTGCCCAGTACAAGTCAACACTCCGCTCCAAATTCGGTTAAAAGGCCATAAAGGTAAGTTTTGGCTCATTATACCTACTCCGCTAAGAATTTCAAGAGAAGTGGGAAAAAAGGAAGTCATAGGATCCATCAGAGAGAAGAGCATCAATTCTGAGCTTTCATGCACCCTCATGCTACAGGAAATAGTGAAGTGCTACAGGAAAGTACACAGGAAGATCAACAGGGATAAGGAGAGCAAAGCATAGCCACTCTTGGGTGATATTACCTCCTAATACCACCATATCCCAAGAAAAAACTCCAGAGGATAGAGGTAAGTGGTGGCCACCCTCCATAATTGAAATTTCTCCATGAAAATTACACACAGTCAGTTATAATTTAGGAATTAAATGGTGAAATTTGAATTTGTTTGAGACCATAATCTCCAAAACCTCTTCACAAGTGACTCTCAAACAAAAACCATCTTACCACATTCCTATCACAGCCACAAAAATGGGAGGGGGATTTAACGGAAGGTAGCCCACTGATATCAAAAGAATAAGGCTACACCATCAAGTAATGGGGATTTTCAGGAACCACCAATGGCTAGGTTTCTTCAAGCTTCTCAAGGGTTTTGATGAGGATATAACTCAAGCGTTTGCAGTGGCTCTGCAATCACACTCAGAGGAGAGAGCCACCATTGTGGTTAGAGGCCTATTCATCACACTTTCACCTGAACTAATCAACAGAATCACAAATTTTCCCATAGGAGTCAAGTGGATTAAGGAAGATAGGATGCCAAGACATGTAGCCAAGAAAAGCTTCTTTCTGCTAGGAGAAGACTTCATTGAGGACAATAATGGAGTGAGGAGAGAAATCCTTCCATACCCCTAGGATGAAGTAGTTTTCCACATCATGAAATTAATTTCCCATGTGGCAGACTTAGTGTAGTTTATGGATACCATTTCAGGTTGTTGAATGAACTTAGATTTCAATGAGAACTCCCTCTAGGACAAATATTGAGCATCCCTTATTTCCTCTTGAACTCAATAACATACATGAGAAAAAAGGTGAGGGAAAGGAAGTACCATAATTTGGCTCATCATGGCCTCATCAAACTGATAGTGAGTGATGCTCTGAGCATATTAAACCTCCTTGTATCTTGGTCCTCATTCACAGAAATGGATAGGGAAACCTTCATAGCTACCCAAACTAGACAAAACTCTTCATCTAGTCTTAGAGAGAGGGAAATAGGAGAAGAAGAGGGGGTGGGGGGGGGGGGGGGGGGGGGGTGGGGTTGAATATGAGGAGGAAGAAGAAGAGATGGAGTTTGAAATAGAAAACATGGAAATATTAGAACTAGAGGAAGGGAAAGAGAAATAAAAATAGGGAAATGAAACAAAGAAGGAAGAGAAGACAGAGGGGAAGGAAATATTGGACCTTGTGCTAGGCACTAATACCTCTCCTCAATAGACCAACATATCACATGAGATAATAGAGAAGGAAGTGGCTACTACCTTAGCCACTTTGAGCACACCAGTGAAAGAAGAGAGGAAGAGACAAACACCCATGTACTTTAGGACTAGGAAGAGCCTAAGGGTGAGGCAGGGGAAACCATAGACTCTAAATAAAAGCCCTATTACCATTGAGCAGTCACCCGATAAGGATGATGAAATAAGGTTAGAAGAAGGAAAGCTTCAAGAGGTCACCTCACCTATGAGGACCCCTGTGACCTACATAAGAATAAATTCATCAAGTTTGGCATCCCCTACACATCTGCCAACCTCCATGGACCCTCAAAAGACATAAAATAAGTAAAACCAAGAAAGATAGGGTTTTCCACAGGAAAAACAAATTTTTCTACATGAAACTCTTTCTTTGCTACAGGAAAATCCAGCAGGGCCAGAATCATAGAAGGAAGCCTTGGATGAGGGAGAAAAGACACCTAGGGGTGGGAAAGAGGCCCAAGAAGTTTAGGAAAAAGCACAAGATGAAGGGAAAGATGCGAAAGGGGAGGAAGAGAAATATGTAAAGGAGGAGCCTACCTCACCAAAACATGTCCCCATAGATATATCAATAATGTTTCACCCTAGCCCTCAGCCAAATCTCAGCTTCTATTATACATTTATTGAAGGGGGGAAATTGATTCCTAATAAGTTGACAATACCTCTATTCTATCAATTGGAATAAGAGAGGTGTTATAGCATCATTTTCCACCTTCATGTGCTTGATGATTGGCACTTTGGCCTTGGGCACCCTTTCCCCTTAGACTTGAACATCTTCACAAAATAACAGTATCTTAAAACCCATACGCGACTTTGCCCAGACTTTTCTGCGTGTATACGCGAGTCCATTCATAGATATCCGCATATACCTTTTTTCATTAAAAAAATATATATTATTCCCTATTTTCAAGGCATGGTTGATGGTTATTCCTGTAATTCAACCACCCCAGCCCGTGGCCTAAATGTTTCCAACTGCAGAAACTAATTTGAGAGAGTATAAAAGCCCCTCATGTGCATGGCTTAAGGGAGGGAGAAAAATATAGATATTATACTCTATTGGAGCCCTATTTCAAGTCTGATATTCCCGTGATTCCTGCACTTCCCAGGTATATTCAGGAAACTCGTGTTTCCTTGAGATGCTCATCATCCTATATGAAATATCGTGTGCACACAACTTGGAAGAATTCTTGCGAGGCTAGGGCTGGACGGATCCAGAGGACAATATGCTTGAAGGTCGTGGAAGGATTTAGGTGATCTCTCCACGTTTCTATTATTGTACATGCCATTTATAATAAGAATAACCATCTTGTTCCCGATATTCACGTGTTTATATCTCTTTATATATGTGTAATGATCATTAATTGAATATTTAATATTTTTTTTATGATATTATGCATGAGTTACACTAACATCTAGGAACTATAAATGTTATGCAACTAGAGTTTTGTGTTCGCTCTTTCTTGATTTCAAGGTACGAAGCATGAAGGGTTGTTGGGGGTTTGCACCCCATGGGATCTACATCAAACGTGGGACTTTTGGGTAAGTTCCGTAACTTGTTATATCTAGTTTTCAGTGTAAAAGATAGGTTAAGTGAGTCCTTCTTGAATGGTATGCCCTTGATTTGTGAAGGTTGCCGACCCAAAAACCTTTAGGGCATTATATCCCAAAACAGAAATGGTGACTCCAATGGGGAGCACATTTTTGTGATTTCTTGTTTGGGTTGTTTTATCTGTCTTGTAGGTTCCCAACCATTTTTATCACTTTTTCCAGTTCAGTAAATCTTTTTCCAGTCAAACTGAAGACCTGGTCTCTTGATCAGGCTTGACCTTTTTGTTTTTCTTTATTTACCTTTCCATACGTGGTTTTTCTTCTACACAATCGCATATACACGTTTTTCTTTGCAAAGGGACCCGATTATATGTGAGTTTCCTTTTTCACATTTTGATTTTCACCTTTTTGAAGTGTTTGGTTTTCTTGATTTCATAGACTACTTTTGTTGAAATTTTCGAAGCATTGAAATTTTCGAAGGGTCTCTTATTGATTCTTTGGAGTTTCTGTTCATTGCAAGTATATACTATTGTGCTAAGTTGATTTGTTGAGTTTCTTGTCTTCCTTTTGCTCATACAAGTCCTGCTGCGAGAGTGGCATGGTTAGCTTTGGGCATTTTGTTGAAGCTTTTTCTTGAAATTCAATTTTTCTTGACTTAGTTGCTCGATAGTTCCATTGGTATTTTTTGAAATCTCTTTTCCCTATAAACTCAAAGGCCCAAAAAACATTTTGTTTTCCGTTTCTTTTGTTTTCATTTTGTTTGAAGATTTCTTTTCATCCTTTGAAGCTTTGTTGAGTGTTTAATCTTCGGTTCTTGACTTGATTAGGAAGGGAGCCTTTTGGATTTCTTTCTTTCATGTCAAGTATGTGTTGGCATTTTTTATACATAGGAGTTCTGATTTGGAACTGGATCTGTTGACTGCTAAAAAGTGATTGAACCTTGAGAGACTTTTATTTGCTTTTTTAGGTTTAGCATCTTATAATTTGCATGTAATTGGTAGTTTTCATTAGATGCACATAAGAATTTTTAGTCTTTTTCGTAACTTCTGAGTTGTGTGAAGTGTGAGCATCCAAAAAGAAAATAAAAGAGTAGTCTCATAGAACCTGTGTAGAAATCACTCTTCATCGAAAGGAAATCAGTGCATTTGCATGTAGTTTGGTTTTCATTGGTTTCTTTCTGTGTCATACAAACACCATTAGTTTCATTTCCACATGCCCTTGACATAAAATAACAACCAATTAAAATAAGCACTATAATTAAAAACAACTAGCAATTTTTTGCATTATTGTCATACACCAACTAGCTAGGTTGTAGGGCCTTGGATTAGGTGAGTGGAGAGTTAACTCTCTAAGGCCGCTCAAATTTTGAAACATAGAAGTTTATTAATGAGAAAAATCCAACACCATTAAGTGGACCGAGAAATATCTCCTCTAAAGAGTCAAGCGCAAGGGAAAGTGCAAGCAAAGAAGAGAGATACCCCCTCTCCTATCTGCTGAATCTTGACCTAAGACCGTTTCGCTCGGCTCCCGATACAGATTGGTGCCCATATTTTCCTATCCTAGGGACCACACAAGTGACTGCGGGGGGGAATACCTGTGGTTCCTGAGGCAGACGTTGCATCACTTACATCAGTGCTTCTAGAGGGTGCCCTTGCGAAGCTTGGGTACTTGCACCGGCAAAGGCTATTGTTAGGAGGTCAGCGTAACTGTTTATGTTACCTTCTCTAGTAGGCCTGGGTTGTAATTACCCCAGAATACTTTCGGGAGATCCTATTTTTCACTTTCTTGTATTTTGGTGTTTGATCCTCATCACCCGGAGTGGAAATACCTGAGAGCTGCTTGTTTGGATGTACCTTAGGGACTTTGTAAAGTGTGCTCTTTGCTCCTAGATTGCTTATCTTCATATATTTTTTGAGTCTAATAAATCTCTTAAAGTGTTTGACCAATCGCTTTGTCAATCGAGGAGGCTCCGTGGGTTGTCTCTCGCGAGTGCCGAGCCTTCTTCAAGAAGGCGTAGGAGTAATTTGGAGGGTGAATTTCACCTGGTGTTTTCAGATGCAGCGGAGAGAGATCCTCTGTTAGGGCTAGTTGTTTCTATAGTTGGTTCTGGTGTTGGTGTCAGTGTTGAGAGGAGTGCTTCACTCATCTCGAGAGTTTTATTTTTGGCAGAAGATGTAGAAGTAGAGGAAGTCCCTCAGCCTACTGAGTCTCTTCCATCTCCTCTTCCTGCTAGTTATCCGTTTATCATCGAGTACATCAGACCTGAGTCTCAAAGGCCAGAGAGTCCTTATCCATCATATTCTCACCTTTCGATGGCCACGACTGGGAACACAGCTTCAGCTGTGAGTGTTGCAAGTATTTAGACTCCTTCTTCAGTTGAAGGAGGAGGCACTATTGTTATATCTTTGATTTTTTCTAGTACTGCTATGTTTGGCTTTGGTCACACCCAAGCACGGGCTTCTCAATCTGGTCCCTTTTGTTTCAGAATGCCCACTAGTGGGATTCCTTCTTTTTCCTTTTCTACTGATGCAGCTGCATCTGCACCCATATCCTCTATGGCTAGTGGATCAGCTTCTTTTCAAGGGTTCCCCTTTGGAAATGGGCACATCCCTAATTCAACCCCTTCCTTAGGCTCTTTTCCTTTCACTTCCCACTCCCCAGATAGTGCGCAAGCAGGCTCGATCGATAAGGAGAGGACACCTCGAAGAAATCAGACCTATTCATTTCCCCATTCTTAGATAGAGATAAGATATACCCTACCATAGAAATTCACTCTTTGTGGTTTGATGCGGTAGCTTCTTCCCAGTGCGGTCCCTTCAGATAGACACGTTTCCATACAAACTCCCCCGCCCGGTAGTTATAGAGCCCACTCCCCACATAGAAACACACTTCAAAGATTAGTCTTGGTACATTAATGACAGGGATGAGGGGCCAGATCCATACGGTCATCGGATGCTGGGAATGAATCAGGTGAGCTTGCTCTATGATAGGGACTGAGGAAGAATATGCATTATATCGTTATAAATAAGCGATTACCTTCCCGATATCTTACAGTTGTTCTCGCCTCTCAATCTCTCCCTTACGATTCCATCTCTCACTCGATCTCATTCCCCTTACGGTTCTCACCCTACCCTTTATGCTACCACATGCTTACCAATGATGCACTACCTTCCACTTGTCGATCCCTACTCAAAGTTTCAATCCATGGTCTGGAGGTCAAAGTTCTACTACCTTTACAGGTTGGAATCTTATCTTTACAGCGTTAGGATCAGGGAATCAGTTTCTTGCTGGTCACCAGGGGAATGTTACTTTACCTTCATCGAGTGCTTATTAGGAATTTTCTCCTTTTTCAAATGCATGGAACCCCTACCAAGGGGTTTCTTCTTCATTCACTACCTCAGTGGGGGGAAATGGTCTAGTTTATAGTAACTCCATGTTGGGAGGGGGTCCTTCTCCGAATGCTGGGTCACAAGGATTTTCCTATGGCCCAACATTCTCTACAAACTCTACCTAGCAACCTGGTGCCTCATCAAATCTAGGTTATTCTTTTCGAAATATGGGGAATCCATCCTACGGGGGATGGAATTCCCAAGCTCCTCCTCGATTACCATTTATGGCAACGTTAAACTTGCCAAATTTATTTAAATTGAATAATGATCCTATCCAATATAGTCCGAGGTGGCCTCCGGTCCCTACTAAACTACCCTCATACATCCCAAATTTTGAAGGGAAGAATGGAGAGGATCCGGCGGATCACATCACCACTTTCCATTTATGGTGTTCATCAAAATCCCTGATTGATGATTCGATTAGGTTGAGGTTATTTCAACGCACCTTAACTGGAAATGCAGCCAAATGGTATATTGAGTTAACAGGGGGCAGTTTTGCTACTTTTGGAGATTTGGCTACCATGTTTCTAAATCATTTTCAGTTGCTTTTCCATTACGATGCCGTGACTGAACTCTTGGCTAATTTTAAGCAGGACAAGGCAACTCACATTTCTGATCATATTTAGGAATGACGAAGAAGGAAGAGGCTCATTAAAGCCTATATTCTAAATGAATTCCTTCTAGGAATGGTTTTTGAAATCCTTGCAGCCAGATATTTCTAAGGACGTATCCCTATCAGGGGTATTTTCCGAGGAGCAGGCTATTTTTAGGGCTCAACAATTAGAAATGATTTATTCTCAATCTGGAGTCCTCAATAAAATTTTGCCTGATGCTCCTCACTTAAAATTGGACTTGTCAAAAACTAAAATTGGTCATCATGGTGATGGAATTATTGGTTCGGTCGATAGCGGTGCAACTAACTTGCTCAGTCAATTGCAGTAGTTGTCCATACAATCTGCTTCTTCTAGTCAGGCTGTGCCTTCAGTATCAACTCCTTCCCAGTATTTGTCAATAAATGTTGTCCAGACTTCTGACCCCGAAGGAAATCAACAATCCGAAGGGAAGAAGAAAGGACGAAATAATAAAAAGAAGGGAAAATATGGAAAGGGGAATGAAAATAAATCCAATGAACATGTTGGTGAGGGTCAAAAGGATAAAAATAAAGTCAAGTTTCCATGCAATTTATGTATTGGAGACCATCTTACTCACCTTTGCCCTAAAATTCAGGGCGCGTAGTGCTTTTTAGCTCAACAGGGTTCTTCTAGTTACCAAGTTGTGTTAACAAACCCTTTTCCCCAAGGGAAACAATTAGTTGTTGGCGTGAATCAAAATACTGGGGCTCCCTCTGGGGGCATCCAGGAAGGGGAAACCACATCAAACATATATATGATGAGTGCTCACACAGATATTGCTATGCGATATTTTGATTATGGCGAAGCTGTGTCTTTGAAAGCCAAGGATGTCCCTGATAGTACTGAGTCGCTTTATATTACAAGGTCCACTGTTGAGCCAATACCTCAGATGCCAAAGGCATCTACAAAGCGTACAACGATTAATCCAAATGCCAAGGTCGTCCAGAACTACTCTGTTGTAGAAGATCTAGTGCAAAGTCCTTGTGCCATGTTAGCTCTCGAGGTGCTCTAGTCTTGTCCAGCTCAATGAACTACTCTCCTCGCTGTTATTAGGGCTGTTGATCCAAAGAATTCTCTTATGATTACATTTGATATGTCTAATTTCAAAAAGAGACTCCCTCATCATATGGCTTTCCATATTAGATCGTTGTATTGAAAATTCAATATTTTTTGAATGGTCGTTGATGAGGGTGCTTCCATGTGTGTCATGTCTCTCGCATGCTAGAAGGGAATAGGATCTCCCACAGTTGTTCCTTTAGCCACTCTTTTGACTGCGTTTGATGGTCATTCTCACAGGCCGCATGGGATTATCCCGGATTTTCCCATCTGTGTTGGGTGCAAAACTGTTAACATCGAGGTTGAGATAGTTGATGCAAGCTTGGACTATAACCTTCTGTTGGGGCGGAATTGGATTTATGAGATGGATGCTATTGAGTCCTCAATATTTTGCATTATTTCTTTCCCTCACGAAGGGAGGATTTTTGTAGTTGACCAACTGGATTGTTCTCCTATAGACCCAAATGCTTCTACTGACTCAACTATTCCTTTAGTGGATAATATCAAACCGCTTGTTGAGAATTTAGGGGTTGGAATGTATTCTTCTTTGATGGGTACTTTTGATCTTCCACCTCCTTCCGTTCATATAAATGAAATTTCATCCTCCAAGGCTCCTATTCGAAGAGAATTATTTAGAACTCATTATTTTTCGGACCCTTGGACCTTACCTTCCCCTACCTCCACATTAGCAGAAGGTCAAGTGGGTGGAGTGACATTTCCTATGTCTGCAGCTAAGATTACATATAGCTCTATTGTTGACTCTGCAGAGTCCACTCCAGTTTACCTTTCATCAGAGGAATTGGATGGAGATGTGGCCCCGACTTGGATTCTTAGTTCTTCTTCCACCCAGGATTGCCTTGATACCACTCTTCCCTCTGAAGAGGTTATCCTGGAAGCTATGACTGGTATAGATAGATCGTGGGATGATTTGCATCACTGGTCTTACTTTTTACCATATTTGAGCGAAGTTGAATCAATTTTTCCTAGTCCTCAGTATTTTGGTCCTCTTCACCCGGTCCTAAACCCTTTAGCACCAACACAGGTTTTTGCTGAAGGGAACATGGCTGTGATTTCTCTGACTATCTCGGTGAACATTTCCAAAAATGCCAAAATTATCGAGAATGTTTTCATTGGAGTTGAATGTTCCCTTGAAGAGGTTCAAATCTACACCGATCTCTTTCGAGAATTTAGGGATGTGTTCGCTTGGTCTTATGAGGAAATTCCTGGTATAGATCCATCTATTTTCCAGCATGAGATCAAGTTATACAAAAATGCTAAGCCTGTAAGGCAAAAACTTCGTCCAGTCAACCCTAGGAAGGCAACATATATTAAAGCCGAGATAGAGAAGTTGCTCAAGGCAGGATTCATTTTCTTTATTCCTTTGACAGAATGGGTTTCAAATCCAATCCCAGTGGACAAGAAACAAGGAAAAATTCGAGTTTGTATTGATTTCAGAGACCTAAATAAAGCATGTCCTAAAGATAATTACCCCACACCTTTCATAGATCAGATTATCGATGAGTGTGTGGGCAATGAGATTTTCTCCTTCATGGACAGTTTTTCTGGATATAATAAAATTACTATCTGTCCTGAAGATCAACATAAGACTGCATTTATTTTTCCCTGGGGTACCTTTTCTTACAATAAAATTCCTTTTGGCCTTAAAAATTCTTGAGCTACTTTTCAGTGAGCCATGTAATATGCCTTCCATGACATTAAACATATTATCGAGGCATACTTGGATGATTTAGCTACTCGTTCTCGAAGAGAATTGATCATCCTTCTCACCTCCATCAAGTATTTGAAAGATGTCGGTTTTACAAGATCAGGTTGAATCCGAACAAGTGTGTTTTTGCAGTCACATTCAGTTGGTTGTTGGGATTTATTGTGTCTACGGAAGGGATTCGGGTAGATCCCTCAAGGTTGAGGCAATACTTCTATTTCCTCCCCCGTCGTCTATTCGTCAACTTCAAAGTCTACAAGGAAAAGCTAATTTTCTACGAATATTTATCATAAATTATGCCAAGATTACAAAAGGATTTATGAGATTATTGAAGAAGGGAGTCCCATTTTTGTGGGATGACTTTTCTCAACGCTCATTCGATGCTTTGAAAAAAACATTGACCTATGCTCCTATATTGAGTCCACTTGATTATAGTAGGGATTTCCTCTTGTATCTCGCAACAACAGAATCTACTATTGGTATGGTTCTGGTTCAGGAAGATGATGCTCTTTCAGAGCATGTTATATACTACCTTAGTCAAGGCTTGGTAGGACCTGAACTCCGGTATTCTTTGATAGAGAAGCTTTATTTAGCACCTGTTCATGCTATACAACGACTCAGACATTATATTCTGCTTCGAAAAACTTATGTTTTGGCAGTAGTCAATCCATTTCAGTTTGTTCTCAGTGGGCGAGTGATTGGGGTCAAATAAAATAGATGGGTTGTGATTTTGTAGGAATTTGATCTTGAGTTTATGTCTACAAAGTCCAAGAAATCATTGGTTTTACAGAATTAATTTCTGAGTTGCCTTGTGGAGAGGAGATAGTTTATGATGAATCCTTTCCGGATGAACATATTTTTCTCATTTCTTCATAGGATCCATGGTACGGGGATCTCATAGTATATCTTCAGACTGTGAAGTTTCCCTCGACTTTTTTGAAAGATGAGTGTCGTAAGTTACATCACTTAGCTAAAAATTAATTAATCATCGATGACAATTTATACTGTCACGGGGTTGATTCGATCCTTAGACAATGCTTAACTCTTGAAGAAGCTGAGGTAGTATTGAATGATTGCCACAGTGGAGCTTGTGGTGGTCATTTATCTGGGCTTGCTACAGCCCAAAAAATCTTGCGTGCTGGATACTTTTGGCCTTCAATTTTCAAATATTGTATGGAGTCAGTCAAACGGTGTCATCCATGTCAAGTATATACTCGAAAGGTGCGTGCTCATCCAGCTCCACTCTTCCCCGTCGTCACTGTCGGTCCCTTTACAAAGTGGGGTATTGATTATACTACTTGTAACCCACCTTCGGCTAAAGGTCACAAGTACATTATTGTAGCAGTAGACTACTTCACGAAGTGGGTCGAGGCTATGCCCACTTTTGGGAATTACGGTGAGACAACAACTCTTTTTCTCTTCAATCATGTCATTTCTTGTTTTGGTATTCCCAAAGAGATTGTCACTAATCATGGCAGTCACTTTCAGAACAACATGATGGCTGAATTGGCTCTAAAATTAGGTTTCCGGTAGGAGCATTCATCTTTGTATTATCCTAAGGCCAATGGGCAAGTGGAAGCCGTGAAAAAATCTTTGAAGATAATTGTTCAATGGAAAATTGATAAAGCTCAATCCAATTGGAACATCATGTTGTATCCTGCACTTTGGGCATACCGGATGTCAGTAAAAATTGCAACTGGTTTTACTCTGTTTCAACTAACTTATGGTTGGAAACCATATTTCCCATTGAGTGTGAAATTCCTTCTCTTAAATTAGCCGTAGAACTTCTTTTTGAAACCTCTAGTCTTGAAGAACGTCTCCTTCATCTGGAACATATCGATGAGCAGTGTCGAGATGACGCCACGATGAACGAGGCACATAAGAAACGGGTAAAATTTTAGTACGATAAAGCAGTCAAACATAGGGTTTTCTCCGAAGGAGACCTTGTCTTGGTTTATGCCTAGGAGAAGGATGCCTTGGGGGTAGGTAAGTTTAAGTCTATGTGGTATGGCCCCTTCATCGTTAAGAAGGTCCTAAAAAAATGAGCTTATACCTTGGTTGATTTTGATGGAAATGAGTTGGCGGAGCCTAGAAATGGGCTCTATTTGAAAAAGTATTATGCCTAGGCCTTGGCCTGGCATCTTTCTATTTGTATATATTTTTGTTTTTGTTTTCATTCGTATCTGAGTTTTCAATCTATGATGTGATGGTGATGTTTTTGATCTACTTTGGCAGGTTGTGTTGGATGTCATGAGTCATTTTGGTTTTGCTGATGGTGCTAGTAGACACACCCAGAACTTGGCTTCCGCGGCTTGGGTACTTAGTTATCCATCCGGTCAACTGTTAGTTTCAAGAGGGGTTTGCATTGATCCTACTTAAAACAATGTAGCATAATAAAATGCAGTAATTTATCTACTCTCGGAGGCAATATCTTTGGGTGTTGATTCATTAGTAGTTTTCTTGGACTCCAAGCTGGTGGTGTCACAATTGAACAATACATATCGAGTTCGGGATCCAGTTTTTCGCCGATTGTTTTTGAGGGTACGTTTGTTACAAATATTATTTAAATTTATAACGTTTATTCATATTCCTCGAGCTAACAATTGGATGGCAAACTCATTGGCTAATCAAGCAATTGATTTTCATATTCATCATTCAACACTTTAATCAAATAATCAAATTCATCATACATTTTCATACATTTGTTTCATCACATCATATAAATCGCTGTATATATATACATCATCCGAATGTTCAAAAATATATACAAAAATTTGGACCCATATGTCCTACAAAATTAGGGCTTATGCCTGATCATGTTCAGTATCAAAAATATAGTGTAGTCATCCGGTAAAATCTATGGTCCCTGCCCAACATTCGTGTTCCTATAGAACACGATAACAGTAGCCACATAGCGGAATAACCACACCCAGTCTTGCGGTACCCCGACTGCCCATCTTTGGATAGCCTCTGGTAGGTCCTATACTGCAGACATAGGCACTTGGCGAGTTAAACTCTCCAAGTTTCTCTGAAAGGCATGTAGGGTTATACCAGGGTCTTTAGCATCCGCTTCGCCTCTGCGACGTTTGTGCCTTGGGTATCCTTCAGGACGCACTGGTCCCATATATGTATCATGGTCATCACATCATTTTGTAAGTCATTTGAGTCCAATCAAAAACACTTTTTCTTTTCATTGTTGCATATATTGAAAAAATAAATGAAAAAATCATATAATAAAAAATCGCAGTCTCACCGATTGCACCCGATGCTGCACCGGGTGGAAGGACTAAGTCTGGATCACCATGAAAATCCATCCCAGCATAGGGATAATCATCCACGACGATAACTTGTTCCTCCCACCATTGGAAGAACTCGTCATCCCAGGTGGTTCGGGGAACTTCACTTCCCCCCAATCTCTTCATCAAATCAGCCCACCAGGCTATTCTTGGATCTCTGGGGCTATTGATGGATGAGATCACTTTGGGTTGAAGTCCTAGAATCCTCTCAAAGAAGAATGTCAATAAGATAGCCCCATACCTGAAATGCTTTGTTTTTACTTTACGGATAGAGGTTAACTGTTTCTTCATGTTATTCAGTAGTGTAGTACACCAGTCAAAGAGGTGAATCAAGAATTCGACCGCAATACTCATATGTGTCCTGGAAGCCTGGTGTAAAGAAGCAGACCCTGCTACCCTAACAATGGTGAAGAGGAGAATTTTAATATGCAGTTCTGATAAATCTTTGGTTGCAATCTCAGTCCCTACTTTTTGAGACCCCTCTACGCAATAAACATGGACATAATCATCCACTGTAAGCCCTCCCACAGGCTTTCCATGTACATCTACTGGATCTCCTCATCGAGAGAGTCCAGTAATGAAGTAAATGTCTTCCACTTCTATGCGTATGGGAATTTGATCAATCATGAAGCAGTCTTCCTCTGGTTCCCAGTGATCCACCAGCATTTGGAGCAACCAGACATTACTTTTCATATTTGGCATTTTGAAAAATTTGAGAAAACCACAATTTCAAAGGATAATGAGCGAATTTTGATCTTCCATCACTTCATTGTCGATGGCACTATGCTCACGTTCCCTCCAAGAGATAGAAATCCTGAAATAATCCATTAAATTCTTCATTAGGTTCATTTTTTACATTCATGGACTACGCATACGTGACTTCCTTTGAGCACAGTCACGTACCGTACATGGGTTCATTCACACGAACCCGCATATGCACAGAAAGGTCAATCAAAAAAAATATTTCCTACGGTGAAAAATCAAAATTTTTGTCCTATATATGAATGAAATTGATGGCAATGATGGATTTAGAGCTTACCTGGCTGATCTGGCGAAATTTGACGGCTGATTGCTCTTGTTTTGGGGAAAGGGGTTTTTCTCCAGAGCTCCTTTCTCCACTTCAGCAAAATAACAATGAACCAAATATGAGGTAAAATGAGTATTTATGCCCAGAAATTGAAAGTTTTTTGCAAAATTTCATTATTCTTATTTTTCAAATCTATCTTAAGCTGCATAACCGTGTTGCTTGGGGAAGGTATATTTTCAGGTACATTTTAGTGAAATTGAGATTTTTCCTGATTTTTCGAATCCATGACCGCTGACCTGTCATGACATGTATACGATCTTAACTGGCATATAGGTTAGGGAATCCACGTTTCGTTGCATTCTACATTCTAGCCTCCATTTTGATCACTTTCCATAGGGTCGATCCCATCATGTCATGAGTACTTAATCCATTTCACTCCCTGATTTATAAATCATGACTTGGTGGTAGAGCCTTCCTTTACATATGCTTTCTAGTTAGTTCCTCACTAGCACTTGTCGCCCATGTTGCACTTTATGTAGGCTCGGGAGTCCTCTTTATTCCTACCATGACTTATGTGTTGAAGCTTCATTATTCTTCTTCTTCACTATGGTTTTTTTTGGCTATTACCCTGTAGGCTCCCTGTTGTTGTTGAGTTGTATCACTGCATTGCATATTGGTTACTTGTTTATCTTGGCCTTCAGCCGGCTTCATTTGGACTCGATGTTTAAGCCATATTTTGACCATGACTCTCTATACAAGTTAACCATGGAAGCATTTAGCTATTGCGACTTGAAACCATTTTACCCAAGGATGGAACACTCCTTTGAGTATCATTTACTAGTTTCCGCCACCTTGCATTGAGCATAGCATTGTTCCTATCCCAGGAACTAGTGCATCTGTTTCCTGATACTCATTCTATCCATTGTAATATAGCATTCTTTTATTCCTTTTCAGGCTTACTGTATGAAAAAGGCAAAAAAATCAAATATATAAAAAATAGCGGAAACGGGATATTACTTCATATTTTGATGACAGTTACAGTTTCAGTTTGTCGCCTTTGAACAAAACACACAGATCTATGTCTTTCCTTCATTTTGGATGGTTTTAGTTTTGACATAGGAGAAACCATAACCTTGTTTCATAAGTCAGTTCTCCCCTGGTTGGTTATCTCTTCCAATCATATGGAGAGTTTGTTTTTTCCTCCTGCATAACAAACTTATACAGAGTTATCATTTGCTGCCATAGTCAAACATGAGTTGTGCTTTTGTTCAAGGGAAGTTTAACCTGAGTCGGCCATTCTGCGGTGTCTCTTGACTTATTTTTCATTTGGCCTTCCCGGTCTTGTCAGTATCTTGTTCTATCACATCAAATGTTTGGTACTTTGCTCGTGCTGGTTTGAGAAGGTCTCCATTTACTTCTTGCCAGTGGGTTTCTCTCTTATCGACTACGACATATTTCTCTGAGAGAAAACCTAGAGCCGCACCCTGGCCCTATTCACATCATTGATAGGTGACCTTGTGCTCAACATTTGATCATCATTATGGGTCTTTGACTGAGTGGTTTCTCTTGTGTTTGACATTAGCATACATTATTACACTTTGGATTCATGCAATACCTTGATTTCCATTTGACCCTATTGGTGGATATCTTGCCTCTTTGTCAGCTCTCATTATTGGTTGATTCAGAGGGTTTCTACTGTTCCCTAGATTCATCTTATGCATGTCGAAAACGTACTTCGGGTTGGTTCATTCACTCTAATTCATCCGATTCCTTCCAAATCTTGGCCTACGGGTTACACTTGCACTAGATTGATGTGGGATGCCTTAATGCCTTCCTTCCAGCAGATTTTTTCCCATCGACTCCGACTCATTGCCTTGGGAATAAGGTCTAGAGTCTTTTTGTCAATACCTTAGGGTTTGCAGTCATCAGTGGCAGAATCTTCGCTGTCGACAGTGAGGATACATCACTGCCTCCTGATTGATGGATTCTTACAAGTGTTTGACTTCAACTCATTCATTCGCACTTGTTAGATTGTACTGGGGTACCTTGACACTCATTATCATTATCGGTGGGTTGTCTCGTGTTTGTTAACGATATTCATTAATGACCGGTAATCAAACGATTTCTCACATGGTCGACTTCAGCTCATTTAATCCCATTGTGAAGAATTGTGCCATAGTGATTGGTGAAGACCTCGGGTTTGCATCAGCATGATTTAGTTTACTTTGACAGTTCATCCAGTTTTCTCCTAGTGATACCATCCACCCTTATATGTTGCAGTTTCAGTACAACAACATCTTATATGTTGGCTTCCGAGTTGCGTGATTGTACCATGTGTTCCACCCCTTATGATTTGGTACCTGGAGCTTCTGTTATTACTCGTGTGATTAGATATCTATTGCAACATCATTGATCAGTATTTTATATGTGATACTCAAACTTGATTTTGACTTTTACTTTCAGGGAGTGATCAGACGATTCACCATGTACTTTACAGTTATGTTATAATTGTATACATCTTGGATCTGCTCTGTAATTTATATGCAGACATGATTTTCTTTCACTGAGCATGGGTATACCCGCCTCAGACATGAGCTATTTCTTTGATCTATTTCATTGGTTTTTTGGCAGAGTGAAATCTGGTGAAGTTCTCTCTCGTCTTTACAAGTTTCTTTCTATGCACATAATATATTTCGGCCATCATGTACCCCTTCTGACCTCATATATTAGGGGGCATCTGTTATAGCATCATTTTCCACCTTCATATCCTTGATGATTGATACTTTTGCCTCGGGCACCCTTTCCCCTCAGACTTGAATATCTTCACAAAAAACAGTATCTTAAAACCCATATGCGACTTTGCCCAGACTTTTCCGTGTATATACGCGAGTCCATTCATAGATGTCTACGTATACATTTTTTATCATTAAAAAATATATAATATTCCCTATTTTCGAGGCAGGTTTGATGGTTATTCCCGTAATTCAACCACCCTAGCCCGTGGCCTAACTATTTCCAACTGTTGAAACTAATTTGGGGGAGTATAAAAGACCCTCATGTGCATGGCCTAAGGAAAGGGAGAAAAATATAGATATTATACTCTGTTGGAGCCTTATTTCAAGTCTGATATTCCTGTGCCTCCTGCACTTCCAAGGTATATTCAGGAAACCCTTGTTTCCTTGAGATGCTCATAATCTTATATGACATCTAGTGTGCACACATATTGTGAGAATGATTGTGAGACGAGGGCTGGACATATCCAAAGGAAGGTATGCTAGAAGGAAATGGAAGGATTCAGGTGATCTCTCCACATTTCTATTACTGTACGTGCCATTGATAATAAGAAGAACCATCTTGTTCCCGATATTCACGTGTTTATATCTCTTTATATATGTATAATGATCATTAATTGAATGTTTAATATTGTTCTTATGATATTATGCATGAATTACACTAACATATAGGAACTATATATGTTGTACAACTAGAGTTTCATGTTCGTTCTTTCTTGATTTTCAGGTTACAAAACATGAAGGGTTGCTGGGGGTTTGCACCCCGTGGGATCTACATCAAACATTGGACTTTCGGGTAAGTTCCGCAACTTTATATATCTAGGTTTCAGTATAAAAGATAGGTTAAGTGATTCCATCTTGAATGGTATGCCCCTAATCTATGAAGGTTGTCGACCCAAAAACCTTTAGGGTATTATATCCCGAAACATGGACAAAGGGATCATCCAACCAAGTACTTTGCCATGCGGGTCACCTATTGTGTTGGTACCAAAGAAAGATGGAACATGGTGCATGTGTGTGGATTTCGGTGCATTGAACAAAATATTGGTAAAGAATTGTTATCCACTTCCTAGAATAGATGATTTACTTGATCAATTGAAAGATACAAAGTATTTTACTAAGTTGGACTTAAGGAGTGGCTACCATAAAATTAGAATTTTTGAAGGTGATATTTGGAAGACAATATTCAAGATGAAACAAGGTTTGTTTGAATGGATAGTTATTCCTTTTGGTTTATGTAATTATCCTACTACCTTCATGCGTGTGATGAATGATGTATTGAGGCCATTTATTGATGAGTTTTTCATATTCTACTTATATGATATATTTATTTTCAGTAAATCACTTTATGAACATGTCATGCATGTAAGAAAAGTACTTGATGTATTAAGGAAAGAACAATTGTTTTTGAAGATGTTAAAATGTGAATTTGGTAAAACTTCTTTAGTGTACTTAGGGCATATTGTTAGAGGAGGTGAGTTGAAGATAGACCCCTATAAGGTTGAGGTCATTGTGAATTGGACAACGCCCAAGATAGTCACTGAGGTAAGAATATTTTTGGGAGCATCCCAATATTGGAGGAATTTTATTGCTAACTTCCCTTCTATCGCACCTCCATTGCATGCATTGACTAGTGTGAAAAAGGACTTCCAGTGGGGAGGCAAGCAAAAAAAATCATTCAATGCTTTGAAAGAGAAGATCAGTTCAGCCCCAGTACTTTCACTACTAGACTTGAGACAAGCCTTTGAGATTCAAACTGATGCAAGTGACTATGCCATGGGCGTAGTCCTTATGCAACATGGTAAGCCCATTTCATTTCATTCAGAAAATTTCAATGGTGCAGTGATTAACTATCTTACTTATGACAAGGGCTAGCTTTATGTGTTGGTTCAAAGTGTAAAAAAGTGGAAACACTAATTGATGGGAAATTAAACCATCATACACACCTACCACCAACCATTGCAATACTTGCAATCGCAAACTAAGTTGCAATAATCAAGGCACTTTCGATGGATGGGTTGCCTACAACAATTCCACTTGGTCATCATTATAAGAAAGGTATATATAACAAGGTTGTAGATATTCTTTCTAGGCCTATTTTTAGTGCAGCTACTTTACTCAAACATAATTTTGTTTTGGATGAAAGTTATGTTGAGCAATATGCATTTGATAAAGAATTTCAAGATGTTTATGCAAAATTGAATCAATGAAATCAAGTAGAGGAATTGGATTACCATGTACATAATAACTTGTTGTATAATTTGGGCAAGATTTTTATTCCACAATGAGGGAGAGTAAATTTCATAAGGGAGGCACACACTTCTCTTATTGTTGGAAATTTCGGTGTAAGGAAAACAGTCTCACATCTTTAGAGGTATTGTTATTGGCCTCATATGCTTGAAAGTGTGTTACGTTTCATTAAAGGTTGTTCATTGTGTGTAGTCAGTAAGCCTAGCAATATGAACTTAGGATTGTACACACCAATTCCCATACCTTCACGTCCATGGTAGAGTGTTTCTATGGATTTTGTAGGAGGTCTTCCATTGTCAAAAATAGGTCATGATTATTTTTATTAAGTTGTGGATAGGTTCAGAAATATGTGTATATTAATGCCACGTAAAAAGAAAATCACAGCTGAACAAAAAACTCAACTATTCTTTCAGCATGTTTGGGTTCATTTTGGGTTACCCACATCCATTGTTAATGATTGAGATTATCGATTTGTTGGGAATTTTCGGTCAAGTTTGTGGGACTTGATGGATACCAAGTTGAAAAATAGTACATCCTTTCATCCATAAACATATGGTCAAACCGAAGTGGTCAATCAAATAGTCATACATATTCTTTGAGGATATTGCAACAAGCATCCTAAGTTGTGGGATGAAAACTTGCACTACATTCAATATGCTTACAATTGTGCAAAACACTCCTCTACATAGACATCGTCATTTGAGGGATATCTTGGATACTTGCCTAGATCTATATTGGATTTGATTTTTGGGAACGATGTTGCTATTGATGGCCATAGTGACATAGAAAAAGCCAGTAATTTCATAGAACAAATCCAATTGATACATCAAACAGTTCAAGATCAACTTGAAAAGAGTCGAGGAAAGTACAAAGCAAGGCACGATAAGCATTGTGTAGATCACAAGTTCCAAGTTGGTGATGAAGTTTGGCTTCCCATTAGAAAAGAGAGGCTTCAAGGGGAAGGTAAAAAACTAAAACCAATCTGTTATGGTCCTCTCATAATTTTGGAAAAATTGTAGGATGGTGTTGAATTTGGAGGAATTTGTGGAGCAGTTACTGCAAAAACTTGGGGAAGCCATAACTTACTAAGTTTTTGACAAAATTCAAAGCAGAAAGAGGCTACATAGGAATTTTGAAATTCTGGAGCCATTGGAACGGGTTTCAGAGTTGTTTGAACTTTGAAAATGTATGTAATCAAAATTTTGAGCATAATAGAAGAGGGCCAAGCCATTGGAAGCTGGACCAAGGAGACATAGCCCAGGAGGGGTGAACTCCTTCATCATGTGCTATTGTGTTACTGTTTATGGTGATGTTCATGTCTGTTAGATGCTATTGTTCAGTTTTTTTTTTTTTTTTATCTGTTAATGTGCTAAAAAAAGTCACATAAAAACTCATGGTTAACTTGAAATTTACCTAATAATCCTCAAGCACTTTGTTCATATTCTGAATTTGAATTGACCACAGAAAACACTAACTTTCCCATTCATATCAACTTCTCTTCTTATTATTTCCTCCTTTCCTCTTGTTCTTCCTCCAACTTCTATCTTTCCAACTGCAACCTCGGTTATATTTCTTGAAACCTCATTGTTTCCATATGCTTCCATTATACTCTCTACATCCTATGCCTTCTCTTTGCCTCAATTACTAAATCCATTTTCATAACAAGTGGATCTGATTTCATATTATGGATTATTTCTCCCCCTATATTATAAGAAAAATTTCTCTTTCTCTTATCCTGCACGGGGTTGCTCCCTTCTCCCGGCACTATTTCTAGAGTTGCTTCCCTTTGCAGAGTGGCCTGTGAAGTACCTGCTATAATGAATAGGTCATGGAGTTTGGAGGAATTGTATCAATTATTCCATGGATCCTCCTCTGGCCAATAAAAATTCTCGGTGAGCCACTGATAGTGTATTGTCACACAACGACCTTTGTAAATACCACATGGATCATATGGATTAAATTATCGAGTACTAAATGCAAACTTTACTTTCTCATTTCCTTCGGTGTCCTTGAATTTGATATTTTTGATCTTGTACAATCCAACTTGCAAAGGAAGAGTGGTCCATGGTGCTTTATTATTCCTATGCAAGGTTGGTGACAACCATGTGGCTAGATGATATGACACTTCTTGCATGACAAGATTTTCAATGGCATGCCTAGGAAAAATACGTGGTGACTTCTGGGCGCTAAAAATACTAAGGAAGGTGTCATCTAGTGAGGAAAACAAATCTTTGATCTTTGATATTTCCTCCATTGCTCCTCACCACGTGCAAGGTGGTTCTTCTTCAAAGATAATCTTGTATAGCGGAATTGTGAAGTGGTTAGTTATTTTTTCCATAACTCCTCGATGAATGCAATCTGAAATCAATTTGCAATAGATATGCTTTGAAGGGTATCATGGTGTCCATGTCCAGTCCATGCCAAGGAATCAATTTTGTCCACATATCGCATCCAGTAAGTACGCACACATATAGTACCTTGTTTCCTCACCCTTGGGAGGATTTCAAGTGTGTGCTACATTGGATCTCGGTTGAACAACTTCGCCTCTTTCACAACATGGTCCAATAAGAGCATCAACCCTTCAGGAAAGGTCTTCGTTCTTTGTTGACCATAAATTATGCAAGCTAAGATAACCAAGAGCTAGTAGGCCCTATTAGTGTCAGTCAGTTTTTCCTATCACTAGTGATCAAATGGGCTCTTTCAAAAAATTTATTAGGGTGTCGAGTCAAATTTTTATGATTTCAGTAGGTATTCAAATAAAAATTTGGTCACTGGCTAGTGTTTCTAGGACTATTACTGCTCCTTCAAAAAAAAAAATCACCTGCTGGCCATTACCATCTCTCAGTTGGATGAGTCATCATTCCAAGGTATTCATATTCATTTCAGTCAGGTCACCATGGTCCTCATTCAAATCAGTGTCACCATTAGTTCATTAGGGTTCAAATCACCAAAATTCATCATTTCATTAATAAAACTGGCAAATGAGGGAGTAGTAATAGGGATTTTCTCAATAAATTTTGTTTCATATGTAATTTTGTTCAATCATGATGTAATAAGTTCCTAATGTTCAAAGCTGCATAGTTTTAAAAGAACAAGTGAAATGCACTTGGTGGGCCACCACACCTCGATGAAGAAAAGACTCCAAAAGACTATAAAAGACCATAAAAATTCATTTATCTCATTAATTTCATTGATAAAGAGCTCTCACTCACCTACAAAGACAACCTCAACACTCTCAGCATCCAAGAAGACTCCAGAGAACCGGTTTCAAGGTTTCATGTTGCGTTTCAGAGCTCATATACGCTTTCATTGTACGTTGTGTTTTCTCTCCTACGCTGTGTTTTCTTCTCTTAGTCAAAAAAAAACTCCAATCATTCTCCAAGGAAATTCAAGACTCCATCGGTGTTTTACGAGGTAATTTGAAGGCTTGGCACTCCTCCTCTCGGTTTGATCCTTGATTTGGTTGCTTGAAATTCTCCATTTTTCCCCCCGCACTTCATTTTTGTGGGTGGGCTTACATTTTCACATTTTCATGGTGTAAATACCTATCCCTATAATACTACACCCTCCCTCACACTAAAAAAAAAAACGTCCATAACCTTGGAATTCACTATTCCCATTTCCCAGTCCCAAACACCAAACCCTACCTCTACGTTGCGTTTTGAGCGATTCTAGGGTTTGGACAACGATAAATTTCCCTAGCCAATTTCCCTATACCTATTTCACCCCCTCAACTTCCTATATATCCCTAAATACCACCTTTGCCTCCATAAGTTTTCTCATCCTCATACCCATTCCCCTACGCCCTTCATCCCTTCCCATCGCTCACTACCTGTTTTTCACAGCTAGGTTTTACCTTGTAACTTTGTGAAATATGGAAGGAGAAAAGAAAACCTATAACAAGGGAGGCCACATGGAAATATATGAACCACTCAATACAAGTGAGATGATGCCCTCTCCACACACCGCAAGTAGTGTTTTCAAAATGTTAGGGGTGTATGATATTTTGCGAGCAAGTTCAAATCGTCGAATACCATGCCAAGCTCACAAGTTTGTTTGCCCACTAATCTTAAAAAGAGACAAGGTCATAATTGCGGGGGTGAGCTTCAAAATCTCGGTGAGGCCATAGCTATAGCTACGGGGATACCCTAACGGTGGTGAAAAATGGTTTAAAAGCCTTGAACTTGATGTTCAAAACTACAATTAATTCATCAAAGGTCCCTACAAAGTTGCCATTAAGGAAGTGTTTCCTTTTGGTCAACTATTGTATAGGTTTTATCCATTGATGAAGGTCACTATGAAGCACTTTACATGTGAGGGCATATTTTCTACATTGTACAAGTACCATGTGTTGAACCTCAAAATTGTTCTTTCTTTGACATCCTTTTTATTCACTTCTCCCTACCTTTTCATAAATCCATAACTCCAATCAATGATAAATGACATATTTCATCTCAGAGAATGAATTTGAATGGTCTCTATTTTATTATTTGATGCTTCTTGTTATTTAAATAAATTATTGTAACTCAGCTATAGAACGTGTGCTATTCTGCAACTAATTGTTGTTTCCACAGCTACTATGATGGTTTGACGGGTTCTGAGGAGAGATTGAAAGAATGAGTCACATGGGAATCTTTGGAATGATCCACACATGGATCCCATCCTATCCACCTATTTGAATTTGACAAAAAAAGGTGCCTATGCTCGTAGACAAAGTTCGGTCAAAGGTCATGAACTGAGAACGAAAGACTCTCGATTTTCTCTGACATAGAAAATCGAGAGTTAGCTACTTAGATTTTGCTTCTATGTTCCAGTTATAATTTCCATTTGTGGGCAGAAATACCTCAATACAGTTACATTAAAATTTGTTTAAATACCGATAGTTCTGAAACCGGAAGACAGTCTTATTATTGTGAATGTAGTGTATGCCTTAAAAATTTATTTTGATAATACGAAGACCATGTTCATTTGTTCCAGATCCTTATTGATGTGTGCATAGTCTGCTAGGATTTCAACTCGTTTTGTTGCAGAGGGCCCCTGCACAGAAAGGAGGTTTCACTAGTTGTTTTTATTTTAATTTTAATTAACTTTGTTTTGTCAATTCGTAGTTAGATTTACATTGCTTTGTTGTTGATTCTTAGATTAAATTGCTTACCTTTTCATAGATTAAATTCATGAAGGCTTTCTTAGAATTAGTTTTAGAATAACTTTGTGATCTTATGCTTATCAAAGCATCTCAAGAAAGTATTTCTTCTATTTTCCAAAATTGGATTGTGTTTGAAGCATTAGAGCATACAATTATCTTAGTTTTCTTTTACATGTTTTTATAACGCTTTCTTCGTTAAATTCTCAATTAAATGTATAATCGGTCTTGCTAAATCATATCAAGAAGATGACTATCATTTTCCAAAATTGAATGATATTTGAGTACTTGGTCATATAGTAGTTAGGTTTCCTTTAAATCCTCTGTTTTTAGATCAGATTCTAACCATTTAAAGTTTGATTCATTTTTATAAATTAGAATATTTAAAGAACATTTCCTTTTCTTCCTTCTTTCAAAACTAGTGTTTAACATTAAACCTCATTAGATTTAGTTGCTTAATTCCATAGTTTTCATTTCTTAATATTAACACCTTTAGAAATAAAGAAACAAAACCCCCCAAAACAATATAAAAACATACACAATGAAGTAAGAATAAGGTTAACTAAGCATATATAGTGCACCACACTTCATCAGATTACTAACCTCGGTTGATGATTTATGATAAGAAATTTAAGACATTAAATTGGCTAAACATTTTGGCGTCGTTGTCGGTGAAGTGTAATTAGGTAGCCTTATTTCTTACATCTAAAAAATGATATGCATAAAGAAAGAGATTCTAGGGGTAGATTCATAGATAGATGCAGGAGTTTGATTCCAACAACCCCACTCGCCCCACCTAGACCACATAGTGTTACACCACCATCTCAAACTCATAATTCCACATGTCACTGCAAGGGAATTTCCTTCAAGTCTTAAGGTTGTCTTAAATCTCAGCCAGGAGGATTCCACTCATCCATACTCAAAGTGGAAGCCAGAGAAATAAGATCCAAGACTACAACAAAAGGAGTAACCTTTCAATTGTGACAAAAGAGAACACAATTTAGCTTCAAGAGTTAGAAATTCCTAGTGAGGAAGAAGAAGAAGAAATTTTCTTCAATATCCCATCGATAAAAGAAATCTGAGGAAGAGCAATTAAATTTATAGTTAGAACCTTATATTAGCTCCTGGTGGAATCTACAATGGCAGGAGAAGGAGAAGGAGAAATTTAAATGGGAGGAAAAATGCAAGAATTGGAGGAGGAAGAGGTAGAGGAACAGAGGAGGAGGTGAAGAAAATAGGAAGAAATAGGGAAGATGATAATTCTTTTGATTTCTATAGTTTATGAGGATACAAAGTTGAATGAAAATATTTCAACTTCCATTCTTCCAAATTTTCATGGATTAAAGAATGAAGATCCTAAACATTTTTGTTTGAATTTGAAGTTTCATAGATATTATGACTACTTACAAGACCCTCAAAAAACTGGGTTATTTCCAACACTTAAAGGAGTAGCTTTAAAATGGTTCATGGGTTTAATCACATAATCTATTAGGACATGGAATGATATGAAAATTCATTTTTACAAAGATATTTGGATTATTGCATACCCATTAGTCGAAAGGATGAAGTATTCAAGATGATGAAAAAAAGAGGATGAGAACATGGAATATCTAATTGAAAGATTCAATTACGTCATAAAAAGATTCCAGAATGGAAAACTTAGATCAAGATACTTTAAAAGCTTCCTTTGTTAGTGTCATTAGAGATGAAAATGGATAGACATTCTCAACATGATGGGTAGGAGACATATTCAAATCCACATTAATCGAAATTGGTGAATTATGTATCTATCTCTCATGAGGAAAATCAAGAACTGGAAAATACAAGAGATCATAGAGCCTTCTGTAGTGAATAAATCTCTTGAATCGGGAATAAAGAAGTTAGGAAAAATTGGAAATATGCTTCGATGAATTTTAAAATGTGGAGACCTTGGGGAGTCTAGGAATGACAGACACCCTAAAATTAGAAAACAAGAAGAAAGTTGAAACTGATGCCTTAGATGTTTTTTGTCCTAAATGCGTAAAGAAGCATGACTTAAGAGAATGTCCTTTGATTTAAAAGTCATAGAGACCTATGTTATTTGCTCGGTAAAAATAGCAATGTAACTAAGAGTTTCCTTCTATTCTAGGTTTTAAGGTTGTTTTCAGAAGAAGTAACTTCAAATCTCAAAGAGACCCTCTTTTCTTTGTCTCTAGAAGACTAAGTATGTGGACCACAAACTCAAGTTTTTAACAACCAAAATGTATACTTAGCCCCCACAAAATAATTGGAATTTCAGCAACCTTGGTCCCAAACTCAACACTGGACACAAGGAATGCAAAATCTCAAGCAAGAGATATATTATATAGAATACTTCAACAATATCGCCCATCCTATCGAAATTATCCTCCCCAACAATTTCCACAACAAAAAATCAACAACCCCAACTCAAAACCAAAACCCAAAACTTTCATTACCATTTGCACAAATGGCCAAAACCAACACGTCCATGTGCCCATTGCCAAACCCAAATAATAAAAATTCCAAAAATGCTTACACCATAGAAGGACAAAAATTTCAACCAGATGATTACTCCACTAGATCTTAATGATGTTCAACTTATATCTCAGGTGAATATTAGTGGAAAAATCCTTTGTTGTTATTCAAGAACGAGATAATTTATGAAATAAATTTCCATTTCACAAAGAAAAAGGTTCTCAAGAAGGAACATCTCTTCGACAACCATACTCCTAAAATGAAAAACAAGAAAATCCAATAAACTCACCTCCTATCATAGAGAACCATAAAATATTCATTTCTAACCTTTTCCGTAAATATTACAAGTTGATAGAGGGGCAGAAAAAATAAATAATGTTGCCCAATTATGATTTTCAGATGAATTGAAAAATGTTTGTATCAAAATTCCTTTGCTACAAGCCATTAAAGAGATTCACCTAGCCAAAACAATAAGAGAGTTTATATGAAGAAACTAGGAGAAAAAAATAAGAAATAAAAAGAATTCAAGTGAAGAGAAAATTGCGTACATTATGAGATGAGAAAAATTTCCATACAAAAATATTTAGATCCGGGTAAAGTCCAATTGTAAGAACACACATCAAATGGTATTGAAATTCCAAATAAATTTATTGATTTAGAGAAGCATAAACATCATGAGCAAACAAATCATGGAATAAAACAAGCTTCCAAACCTTCAAAAGATACACCTACATTATCGCAATCCATGTATACGTAATCAAGCCATATGGTATATTAGAAGACATTTCGTATCCTTTAGACTCTTGGGAGTATCCACCCTGATTTTATGATTTTAAAACCCAAGAAAACCTAGGAGGACATCCAATAATATTCGTAAGACCTTGGTTAGCTACAAATGATGCTTTCATTAGTTGTGCAGATCCGGTGACATGTACATTTTATGAAAATTCAATAAAGAAATTCACTTTATATCCTCCAAAGAAAACAATCACAAAATAGAAGATGAAGACTGATTGATGATGACATTTACTCAGAAATACAACCTCTCTTTACTATTTTGTATTAGTTAAGATAGTCACATTCAAATTCAATAGTAACTTGGAATCATCCTCAAAATATGAACATGGTCATAGTTTTCAAGAAAATGCAAATATTGAATACTCTGGTCTAGGAAGATGTATTTATATTCTATGGAAGAATTGCACCAAACTTGAAATATTTCCTGAAAATCTGAACATAAACAAAAACTTGAAAATTTTACAACAAGAAAAGTAATCAAAACATTACAAAAATAAATTTAGACATGTACAAGAAGGCATTGACATACGTAATTAGTCCTAAGATTTTTATACATCATATCTACATTGAGGAAAATTTTAAGCCTATCGCACAACCTCAAAGAAGGATGAATCAAATCTTAGGGAAATTTTGAAAGAAGAATTGTGTACCATCGAATGTAAACTTCATTTATCCAATTTAGATGGGTTCAATGGGTTTCTCCCTGGGTGATTGTACCAAAAATAATGGTAAATGGTGGGTATGAATTGATTATCGAGAGTTGAATAAAGCTACTCTAAAATATCATTTACTTTCATAGATCAAGTATTGGATATATTAGCACGAAATAATTAGTTTCTCATTCTTGGATGGTTTTAGTGGTTACAATCAAATCTGTAGTAGCCACCGAAGATTAAGATAAAACCACATTCACCTTTCCATGGGGAAGTTATGTCACCAAGTACCTCCGTTTGGTTTTTTCAATGCATCTTCAACATTCCAAAAAGGGTATATTAGGATTTTTCTCCTGATCTAATACATGATTGTGTAAAGTATAAAGATGATTTTATAGTTTATGGAAATTAATTTGAAGAAGTTCTTGAAAATTTGGAAAGATTCTTTCAAAGATGTAAAGAAGGAAATCTTTTCATTAAGTCATGAAAAAATATTTTATAATGCTTATCAAGGAATTTTTAGGACATCATATCTCGAGATGGAATGAAGTTGAATCATCTAAGGTGGAAGTCATCTCCAAATTATCAGGGCTCCAAGTTGTCAAAAGGATGTTAGAAGTTTTCAGATTCACAGTATTATAGAAGATTTCAAGTAGAAAATCCTACTCAAATAGCATCCCCACTCTACAAATTTCTTTACAAAGATTGTAATCCAGCTTGGAATTGATTTCCAATTGGCATTTGAAATCTCAGAAAAAAAAATTTTGGGCAATCTATCTTAAGATGTCCAAATTAGAAAGTACCTTTTCACATTCTGCTAACAAAGACAGTTTCGTATACAACTCTAGGAGTTTTATTAGACAAAAGTATTTGATCCTCAAAGCAATACAAAGCAAAATTATTCTCAGCCGAGTTAAATTAATCGTAACTTAAAAAGAATTTGTAGTCATTGTCCATGGTATTAACAAATTTAGACATTACATCGATCACCAGAAACCTTTATTCATACGTATCATTCTACAATTATAGTGGCCAATGAATAAATCTATTACTAATGGCATAATCACAATATGGTTATTACTCCCCGCAAGAATTCAATATCACCATTCTGCATCGACTCCGGAAAACAAAACACAAAGCACGATTTCTTGTCTAGAATTCAAAATAATGAAAAATGATACTCCAAGAGAAGATAATTTTCGATGAATATATTTTTGAAATATTTACTAAATATCCTTGGTTTGCAACATTTTAATTACTAGCTACAGAAAATTACCTCGCATACTTTTTTACTAGAGAGAAAAGAAAATTATTCAAACAAGTATATTGTACTCAAGGGTTAATGATAGAATCGTATAAAATAGGTCCATATCTCATCATCATAAGGTATGTTCGAAAAGATGAAATTCCCGAGATTATCAAGGCATGTTTCCATGAACCTTGTGGAGCACTTTACCGATAAGAGACCCGCCATAAAATCCTTTCCCTATTTAGGATAATACAATATCCATATTTAAATATTCTGTGAGTATGTCAAAAGGTGTGACAACCGAAGCCAAAGAATGGGGACATGTTCCTATTAGATGAAATTCCCCACAACCCTCGTGTACTCATCGAACCGTTTGAAAATGGGCTCTGGATTTTGTTGACCAATGAATCCACCATATAATCAAAAAAGTTGTATTCGGTTTAAATGATTATGTCACTAAATGGGGTAGAGGCTAAAGCACTTTCTTTAGCTAATGAAAAATCAGAAGTTAATTTTTCTCTTTGAGGATATTTTCACTCGTTTTGGTGTTCCAAGAGAAATTGTGAGATCATGGATCTCAAGCATCTAAGTTGGTGAAGAGTCGTGGAGGATTACAATATCAAACATATAAAATCCACTCCATATCATCCACAAGAAAATGGTCAAGGGAGTCTACCAATAAGGTGATCAAGGAATTTCGTCAAAGATTGCAAGACATCTACATAGGAAGGATTTGGAATGTAGGCTTCCTCAAGCCTTATGGGCTTACCAAACTACATGGAGGAATAACATGACATACTCCATATGAACTTGTCAGGAAAGCAAGGCTTATTTCCTATAGAATTTCATATATCAAACCTTCGCATGGAAGTCCAATTGGGGCTTGATTTATCGAAGCTCCTGCTACAGATTAGAGCAACTTAATGAGCTTGATGAGATTAGGGCAAGATGTAGCTTTAAAGAACCAATCTAGTCCATTAAGGAAAAGGTCCTAAATGGCATGATAAATATATAAAGGAAGAGAAAAGTTTTCCAAGTGTGAGATTTCAAGCACTTTTGTTCGACTCAAATTTCAAAGACTTTCAAGGAAATTTTCGCACTACTGGCTTGGGGCCTACAGAGATTGAAAGTATTTTACAATGGAGTAGTCGTGGATAACCACAAATTTCTGATGAAGAAAATCTAACCTGGTTTTGTGGATGGAAATCGATTAAAATTCTATCATAAGCTAATTACAAAGGATGAGTTTATCAAAATTTTCCAAGTAAGATAATACAGATATGAATTTGTGAAGAAGAATCCTTCTTCTTCTCAACTTAAGATTATTTTTATTTTTCATATATATATATATATATATATATATAGAGAGAGAGAGAGAGAGAGAGAGAGAGAATAAAAAAGTATATATATTATTTACTCTCTCTCTCTCTCTCTCTCTATATATATATATATATATATATATACATAATTAAAATTAATAATAATAATTGTATATATGAAAACCAATCAATGATTGGCATCCTATACGTAAAAACATGGGGGATGAAAACCGGGGAATTCGACATCTGACATTGCCCATTCTAAAAATCCCAAAAAATATTTGTTCTCTCTTTTCTAAAGCAATAAGTGAGTATCAATAATCCGTTTCCATTTGCTAGTCGTCATTCCAGCTTCCGCAATGATGACTACAGCTCGTTACATTTTTCTGCACCTACCAAGAAAAACATACTAAGAATAAGAAATTGAGAACTCCATTTGAAGTTTATGTTGAAGGATACCTAAAGAATCAACATCAAGGAAATAGCAACAAAAGGTTAGTTCTAAAGGTATGTTACATAAATTTTTTTAAATAACAAGATCAACATTAGCATATATAATGTAGATGATCACATGTCGCCTCAATATGTCATCATTTGATTTGATTTGGACTCAAATCATGTCATAAATCGATCACATCATCTCGTATCATATCTCATAATGATCCATAACGATTTTCCCATTTATTATTAAACGGGCATATCATACTTCGTAAATCCATTCATCCATGTTTTCTTAAAACCCTATTAGTTATTAATTTCACTCATATTTCATGCAAAATCTCTATGTCCTTAACTGCATCCGCAACCCAATTCATTTCCACTAAGAAGAACATTTCTCAAGGTAAGACTCTTCACGACAAAAGACATGGGTTTGATAGTCGTGACCGAACAAGTGGAGCAATTCATGGAGGCTTATCATCGCATCAAAGAGATGCCGTGTAAGGTTAAGTGGCTTAGGTTTCTAGAAAAATTCGACACCTATATGAGATCACTAAGTATTTGCGAGGTCCTTTTCGATGGAACAAAGAGGTCGAAATAGTAGACATAAAATTTTCGTGACCAAGGCCTCCTCATAGTCATCTTCGTAGCTCCCAAGAGTCGTGGCAAGATATGGTTTAAAAACAAATAATTTCATAGTGAAGCATGGAGAGTTTTTCTCAAGAATCTGTGTATGATACTTCTGCTTACAAGAAAGGTATTCCCAACTCAAAGACTTCCTAAGAACAAATGAGAAATATGCTTAATTTTTACGTAATTTATCACTTGTGAAGGCAGATTTATCTGAGAGTGTTTATCATGTCCATTTCCGTCGATGAAATTTTATATATGAAAACCTTCCTTTATTTTACCGAATAGTTTAAAAATAATCTCACAAATGTACATAAAAGAATTTAGTTTATAGACAACATTTTTATACCATCATGGATTGGTGTGTTAATTTCTTTAATTTCATTTGAAAAGTCTAGGAGACTTTGGGATAGTTTCCTAAATCGTAAACCATTTCAAGATGAGCCAGAGAAACCCAAGGAAGACAAGACTAGAAAACAGAGAAGAAGGAAGGATACAAGCACCGAGGATAGACCTCACCTCCACTACAACAAGATGAAGAGAAACTCACTCCTCATGGAAGATGAAAATAAGAAACAGGTGGATCAAGACAAGAAGTAAATGTGGAAGAAGAGCAAGGTTACATATGAAGAAAACTTAAGCCCTCCACAAAGCTAAGGAGAAGCTCTGACTCGAAAACTTGCCACAGAGGTCACTACAAGGAACAGGGCTTGGGGAACTTAGATGAGGAACCTCGAAGTGCTGTCACCCATCAATGTCCCTCCTCCACATAGTCCACAAATTATCTTGTACATAATTTTGAAGGTGGTCCAAGCAAGATTCCGTGAATCGAATCTTACAACAAGAGATATATGAATATATTGTGTCATTAGAGAAAATAAATGCAGTAAGTGACTCCAAGCATGGAAGAACAACCCACGCCTACAAGAACCTCTAGTTACCGACCCCCAAGCAAGAAATCTATGAGCTAGAGTTACTAAATAGGCAATTACTAAATAGAAAAATGAAGCTTTAAAACAAATGTAAACACTCTTGGAGAAATCACATCGCTGATAACACCATCCTACATTTGGGACTATGGTATAAAAAAATAACAAGGCTAAAAATAAAGAACAAATCTCCGAACATGACATTCATCAACCTTAACTGCAAACTCTCATGAGGAAGCCCAGATGGAAATAACTCAATGAAAAGAAAGAAGAGAAAGATGGATGGCTGAAGGTAGGTATCCGAAAAAAATTCAATAGGAGAATAAGTTCACACTTTTGCACTGCATGAGGACCTCGCAATGTCTTCTAGTGGAGCATGTTGAACCTCAAAATTGTTCTTTCTTCCACATCCTTTTTCATCACTTCACTACCTTTTCATAAATCCATTGGCCCAATCAATGATAAATGATATATTTCATCTCAAAGAATGAATTTGAATGGTCTCTATTTTATATTTTGATGTTTCCGTTACGAATGAAATTTTGTAACTCAACTACATAACATGTATATTTGCAACTAATTGTTATTTCCTAGCCTACGTTGATGGTTTGATAGGTTCCGAGGAGGAATGAAAGAATGAGTCATGATGGGAATCTTTGGAATGATCCACACATGGATCCCATCCTATTCACCAATTTGAATTCAATGGAAAAGGGTACCTATGCTCGCGTCAAAGGACGCATCCGAGAATGAAAGACTCTCGTTTTTTCCACGTAGCAAATTGAGAGTTATATACTTAGATTTGCTTCTCATGTTTCATTTATAATTTCCAAATGTAGGCGGAAATACCTCAAGGGCATTTCTTTGTTGGGAAAAATATTGAGAGGGGAGGGGGTGAATCACTATTTAGAGATCACTCGTAAAATTTACTTTATTTTCATCAATCTATACACACTTCAATGAACCTAACCGCGTATACACACGAATATAACAATGTATTATCACAGATATCGAGATAAATTTATTTTTAGATAAAATTTTAGAAACAAAATTTAACTCCAACTTCTATCGCTATAATAGTTTAGTTAAGCAATAAATATGTTAAAACAATAGAATAAATCATCACACAAGAGAATCACACATGAACACCAAGATTTAAGGTGGGAAACCTAATTCGGGAGAAAACCACCACCTACATGGTTCCCTTGTCTTCATTATTTATTATATGGCAAACGTCAAAGCAATATTAATACTGATGTACTCATATCAGACAAGAAAGATCACTCCCGTAGAAGGTCAAGAACCTTTCTCTCGTTCTCCACCGCTAATAGTGGAGATACAATCTCCTCGATTCTGTTTACCAGCCACTAATGTAAGAAGCTTCAACCGCTTGATCAGAATGCCAACTTCTACCGGGAAGGAAGCTTCTACTTCAAAAATGTAGAAGGCTTCAACCTCAAACCATTCCACTACGTTTCATCAATTTTCACACCTAATCACACAAAATACCAACACAAATATTCATAAAGATAAAAAATAATAGAACTTCACCAACTAAAATAGTGAGATCACTGTAACTGAATACGTAATAACCACTATTTCAGAATTAGTAAGAAAAATCAAACTCAACCCCGAACACTATTCTTTAATATGCATTATCGCCATTTTTGTTTTTATTTTAAACCTGCTGCGTGTATACACATTTTTCCACACCAACTCGATAGATCCGTAATGGCCTTCCAATATGGTCGTATCAGAAACTCGGTATCTAAATCTTCCAGCTAGATACCTTTTCGGATAAGGTAACCCTTAATCAAAAATCAAAGAAACACATTTACTCACTCATTGATCATATTTGTACATATTCAAATTAGCATCATATACATCATTCAAGATACCCGTAACTACATGAAGACACAAAAATACATCAGAAATAAACAAATAACCTCTGCAATAATCTTTAGAAAACCCAATCCCATACGTGCTTTTTCGTGACAAAGCCGCATAGATATGCACTTTTCCCAAGGCAAACTAGTGTATAGACTGTAAATATTAATTTTGCACGTTTTCATATTTATATATCTACCCATATTTCTTCACTTCACGCGAAACATGCCGATCAGCGTATATAATCACTTTCAATAGATCATACAAAGAACATAATCATTTTAGATCTACACTGACCATCATCGTATCCAAGGATGCATCATAGATTCGCATCTAACAATAAAACGTAGTTCATCCGATGCATATATACTTCAGAGAGAAGTATTCATGATGTCCTACACATGCACACTTTGCACTATGATTCTCTTTCCTTATATAGATTTAGCATTTACCAATACCATGAGTCAAACCACAATAACCGATGGTATTCTTGTTCGAAATCATACAGATGACAAAATGCTCAATATCACAATACTCACAGTAATACCCCCGGAATCATATATTTTAGAGGCAAAGGCATACGTGACTTGGATCGTTTCCATCAACGTGTATACACGACTGACCGTACTAACCCACGCATAGAACCTTCAATATGAAAATTAACCAACTTCAATGACTTTACACATTTCTTTCGATAGACATTCTCCGCAAACTACTAAGCTTTCCTAAGACATACACCATTATTAGCCGCAGAGTTGCCATCAAAGACAACATATAAGATATAAGAATCATATTTCAAAAATCTCCCCTTTGGAATTTATTAAGAACCATGATGGAGCTTTTCACCATATGATCACCATATGAATACTATTGTAAAACCAAAGTTCAAAAATAGAAGAAAAGAGATATCAATGCCTTAGAAATAAGCCACTTCGAGGGGAAAACTCCACAAATTACATGAATGAACAATTCTGGATGATACAAATAAAAAAACCTCCTTTCTATATATAGGAGTCCACAGGGCCACAATGTAATCCTAGTGGGTCCACAATGTAACTTCTAGTCGACCTAACAATAATAATTTAAGGGCACAATAATAACAATACAATAAGGTGAGTACAATAATAACAATAAGGGGTTACACTAACAATAATGGACTATACTAGTAATATAGGGACCTAACATGCCCTCTCCTTCAAAAAAGTATGTCCTCAACGCTCGAGTAGCTCTCCGTGCTTCGTATAAAATTCTAATCCTCCCATGTAGAAATTCGCAAGTTCTTCCACTGATGAGATACTTTAGGCTGATCGATTCTCAGAATGAGTTTAGTTCTTGTTTCGCATCGTTCTAGTAGTTCAGAACATGATTTTCCTTCCCTTACAAAGTTCGGAAATATTGTTTGAATGGGAAGATTTTCACCTATAACCTTCTTGCCACGAAACATGGAAAATCCGGATGCACTCGTGAAGAAGTGTGAAGCTCCAATTTGTATGCCATAGTGTACCAATCTTTTTGCAACACTGAGAAGGACCATAGTACTTTGATTATAATTTATTATCCTATTAGTTCTCTGCTTGAGGGACATTTGTTTGCATGGTTGTAGCTGTAAAAATACCTAGTCTCCTACATCAAAACTTCTCTCATCATGTATGTTGATCTCGCCTGCTGTTTCATTCATTTTTATGCCACCAAAGCTATCCTTTAAGAGTTGGAGAACTTATTGCTGATGCCTCGATGTGATCTTCCACCGCTGAACCTTCAAATTTTCTCTTAAAGATGATGATGGATGGTAAGATATCCATAAAGTGCCATAAATGGGGTCATTTTTGCTGCAATATAAAGCGTTTAAAGTGTTATACCACCGTTCAATGAGAGAGGTAACAATGTAGAATTGCAACAGTGTTATTTTTGAGTACCCAAACAAGAAAATAACTCCGTCCAAAATTTTAAAAATGGGACTGGCCGCTCACAATAACCCTTGGTTTCCATGTGCTTTTTGAATCGTGTCCATAAATGTAGTAGCAATCAGACTTGATTTAAGTAGATGAGATAATGCACAAAAGTCAGCATACTTGGTAAGTTTATCAACTATCACCATGATAACAATCTTTCCTTAGGACTTAGGTAAACATGTGATAAAATCCATTGAAATCTCCTCCCAACGTTGACTTGGAATGATAAAGGTTGTAGAAGACCCGGGGTCTTAATTTTCAACTTTATTCTCATTTTAAAACCAAACATTCCACCAAAAACTTTTGAATATAAAATTTAAGGCCATCCCAAAAAAATTTCTTTCTTCACCCCGTGGTAATTTTTTAAAAATCTTGGAGTGTCCTCCCAAAGGAGAAGTGTGCAATTCAAAAGAATATTTTGTTTTAGTTGGGAATTCTTACAAAAATATAAGTGATCTTTGTACCATAAGGAATCATTTTTCCAACTAAATGTATCGATGTACTAGGATCTTGTCAAGTAACTTTTGAATGAGTGTCCACACTTCTTCATCCTTATTCCATTCATCTTGCTTCTGCTATCCAATTTGGTTGGATAATAGAAATGGCACAAAGAAATGCTTCCACCCTTTCATTATTTCTTGAGAGTGCATCTCGCAACAATATTTAGCTTTCCCTTTTTTGTAGATTATTTCAAAGTCATAACCTGTATCTTCAGGATCCATTTTTGCTTCTTCAAGATAGTATTTGTTCCAAAATTTTTTTTAAGACTATCATGATCAATTTTTTACTCCTCAAGTGTCTTCCCATTAGGTAAGTTCACCATTTCTTTAGTGGCGTATTGTTAACATTTCCTTCTCATAAATAGAAGTTTTTGGTGGGGATTACGTTTTTTGATTGGATGACTTTCAAAAAGCAAAAGCAACAAAATATCTCTTCTTGCATTAAAACAACACCAATTCCATTTTCCTAAGGCAGTACATTCCACAATAAAGTTTTTTGTGAAGTCCGGCGTAGCTAAGACCTAAGTGCTAGGCACATTGCCTCTTTAAGATGTTCAAATGCCTTAGTTGCTTCGTGTGGAGTCCATGAAAATGCATCTTTCTTCAATAATGTTGTTAGAGGTGCCGTTTATTCTCCCATAATTTTAACAAACTTGCAATAATACCCCGTTAACCCAAGAAATCCTTGCAAATCGCTTTATGGTTGTGGGGACTTTCCATTCCTTAATAGATTTAATTTTGGTTAGGGTCTACCTTACACCGTGGAGATATAGGGTATGACCCGTATATCTCACCTCTTATAATTCAAAGAAACATTTGTATGTTTTTGCATATAATTTTTTCTCCTCAAGAATATTTTGAGCACCTTGTCAACATGTCAATTATGATCCTTCCAAGACCTCGCCGTAGACAGAATATCATCAAAAAATACTAGCACAAATTTTTCAAGGAAGGGCTTGAAAAATGGAATTCATCAACCCTTGAAATGTAGAAGGTGCATTGGTAAGGCCAAAGGCATGACCAAAAATTCATAATGACCCTCATGAGTTAGAAATGTTATATTTCTGGAATATCTTCACTTTCATTATAATTCGATGATATCCTAAACAAAGATCCAACTTGGTAAAATAAATTTCTCCATGTAATTCATCCAATAATTCATCAATCATAGATTGGAATATTCTGAATAAGAGCTTATTCCTACCCCTACAATCCAGACACAGCGTCATGATCCATCCTCAGGTACCACTACGAGAGCAGAAATAACTTTCACTAGGTTGAATTATACTTGCATCTAACGTTTCGCAATCATACTCTGGCCACTTTTTCTCTTTGGACATAAAGGATATCTATAAGGCTCCCGATGGCTCAAGGAACACTTCCTGCATCAAAGTTGAATAGCATGATCATGATCACGAAATAGGTGGAGTCCTTTGAGTTTTTCCAAACACCTTGGAATGATTGTCCAAAGACTTTTTCAAACTTCTAGTGAGACAATTGGTGTGCACGCTAATTTATTGTTATTTCTTTAGAAGTTTTGTCATGAAATTAGAGCTTATTATCTTTCCCGGCCTCCTTGCAATACCCCGTAATTCAACTTCCTTTCCTTTGAAAAAAATTTTCAAAGAAAAGTTCTCGAAAATTAAGTTACCGTCCTCAAAGATTAAACTATTGTACTCCTATTACAACATCAACACCTCCCATAGGAATGGGAAAGAATTGACTATTCAATACATATTCCCCATGGTTAGCTTGATATTATGGCATTTTCTAGAGAAATTTATAGTTCCTCCATTTGAAACTACCACTTGGAAATTCTAGTGCCGGGTATAGGAAACAATTCAATTCCTTGGCTACATTACAATGAGTAAAATTACTTCTACCACTCAATCAATCAACACTATTACCTTTTTTCTTCTTGATATGTCCTTCTATCTTAAGAGTTTGAGGAGTGGTAATTTCGCCAATGCATTACACGATATGGCTCGACTTTTCTTCTCTAGGGTTGGTTCCGGTGTATATCCTCTTCTTTTGAAGATTCTTGTTCATTTTCTTCTTTCCTCTTCACAATCTATGTAAAAGAATTTTCCTCAAGACACTTATGACCTTTAGTGTATTTTCTATCACAACTGTATACAAAGCCCTTTTTCTTTTTTCTTCCAATTGTTGTGGTGCTGTCAACCTGTAGGTTGTGAAATCAGAGGGGTATAGCAACACTTCCATCTTTATAGAAGTGAGTGGTAGGCTTCCCTTGCTTCATTAATTTTACATCTGAATTTTTCTTTGAAGTACCCATGAAGAGATCAACTCGTGTTCTTCCGGAATATTAGTTACCCTTATATTCACTTGGAAGTCCCTCAATGTGCTCCCTACTAAGAAATTTGTTTGAGATTTATCAATTGGCTAAAGAAAGTAAGGTTTTGTATCCCGATAATGTGCTATCATTTTCTAGAAATTCTGACCAAGTGACAATTCTTTTACAGAGCAAAAAGTCATCGATACCATACAAATGTATTTCTTGTTCTAAATTTAAAGTCGCAATGCGTACCAGGTGTGTGTTTTCGCACATTATTGAGATCAAAATATTGCTCCATATGTAGTATCCATGTTACAGACTTTTTCCCATCAAACTTCCTATCCATTTTTGGAATATGGTGGTTCTTCCTTCCAACATTAGAGTTTATGAAATCATGATTAACATTTATTTTGTTCTCATCATGAGCTTCCTCTACTATATTTTCACCATTAGGAAACATTTTCAGATCAACTGGTCAAACCTTCCATGTCCGTTTAGATCATTCTTCATGTTTTCCATCTTTGCTTCCATGTCATCCATGCCACTTTCCATTCCATCCATATTAGCTTCTATGCCATTCTTCAAACCATCCATCTTAGATTCCACGCCTTTCTTCAAAAACTTCCATGTCATTTTTTGTTGTTCTTGCGAGAGCAAAATTTGCTGTGCACTTCGCTTCTGCACTTTAGATATGTCATGTTGCCATTCTTCACTTTCATGAGTCATAGTAGAGCCTTCAAAGGCTTAATGGGTGTTGAATATTTTTAGGGCCATTTTAGAACTACCAACATATCTATTCTAGAATATGTCTCTGTTCCACCAGTTCTGATTCTTCAAACAAGACTCATGCAATCTTAAAAAAAAATAAAAAAATACACACTTTTATCTGCTTTTTGAGGAGCTCAAGCTAAATATCTAAAATTCAACCCTGTGAGTAGTCCTCTCAAGCTTATTTCAATGACCATAGGTCTAACTTGATTTGGATTCTTCAAGGCAAAGTTATTTTCAATCTCCCACAATGACCCACTTATGGACTAGTTCGCAGATGAATTTGTACGACTTGCCACGTGTGACTCGTTTGCCTTAGCTGAAATTTATAGAAAGGAAACCAAATTCGTGCGCTTCCAAGAAAGTTTACAGAATTCCAATCAGATGCTCGTAGGAGATAGTTGTGAATATTTTCCTACGATCACCTCTTTGAGATGAAATCGAGAGCCCGAAAAGGCCTACCTTCCAATAGATCATATCTTCGAAAATATTGTGAACCAAGCTCTAAATTTTTTTGAAAATGTTCTCGTGATACTTAATTTATGATCTAAAAATTTTAGCTTTTTGAAGCTTTGTAGAAAATGTTATAGCGAAAATTTCACATGACATTTTTATGAAATTCAGAGCCTACAAAAAGCCATAACTTCCATGACTATATTCGAAAAATATTGCGAACCAAGATCCGAAATTTTGAGGTGATGTCTTCGTGATTTCATATTCTACAGACTCTAAAATTTCAGCTTCAACCTTCAGAGAAAAAACATTTATAATAAAATCTAATGCAGCATTCCGTTTCTTTGGAGCAACGAAACCCTAGAATCCAAAGCTGATACCAACACAGAACTAGTCTAAAAAATAAGAAAAGAGATATCAACGCTTAGAAATAAGCCACTTCGAAGGGGGAAATCTCCAATAAATTACATGAATGAACAATTATTGGATGATACAAATTACAAAACCTCCTTTCTATATATAGGGGAGGTCCATGTAACAATAATGTAATCCCTGCCGACCTAACAATAATAATTTAAGGGTACAATAATAACAATATGATGGCTACAGTGGGTAAAATAATAATAAGGGGGTTACACTAACAACAATAAGGGACTATACTAGTAATATAGGGACCTAACATATAAGATGAGAAGAATCATATTTCCAACAATCTCCCCTTTGGGACTCGATATAACCATGATGGCGTTTCTCACCATATGATCACCATATCAGACACCTCCCCTTGACATCAAGGGCAGTAAAATCAATACCGAAGATCACCTAGACTGATGTGTTCCTAACTTACTATGCTCCCCCTAAGTTCAAGGCTGATCTTTAGACAAACATTTTTCAATGAAGTATGACTCTATAACTCAACCTAGTATGACATTTCCTATCACCAAGGACTCATACTTACATCAATGATCCAACCAAGTGAATTCACATATTTGACCTAAATCTACCCAACCAAGTGGGTTTGCAAAAATGAATAAGTCCTTACATGATCGGATATACACTTACATCATAGGTCTCAACATGACCTTTCAACAAATTATAGATATGACTCTTTATAATCGACCAAAAGATCTCAAGAGAGAGATCATAAATCAAGCCAATCAAAATTCCAACAATGCATCCTTTTCCACAAGGCAGAGCTCCCCAGCCAGGCATCCTAAACATCTTCAAAAACAAATTCATCAAAGCATCTTTTCATCAAGGAGATAAATATCAAAGAACGGTACAAATAATATAACATCGAACAATACCGTAGATTACCCAAAAGCACTACTGATTGTTCCTCAAAGTCGTCTCAAAGAATTTCTCAAGTTAGCAACCTATACGTAGTTTTATGCATAGAAACTCGCATATATATGCGATTATCCTTTATAAAACTAGCTTATTGAATTTAATCTTCCTAAATTAAGCAAATTTGATCGAGAGGCAAAGACAATTTTAAATTTATCCGAGATATTCGAATGCTTCCCCGGGAAGTTGAGTTTAGTGTTATATCTTAAAATTGTTCTTTGGAGGACATATACTCCAATTTAAATCTTCGTTCAAGCACTTGTTCATGTAGGAAGTGATACTTGATAGGAATGTGTTTGGTCTTGGAATGCATGAATGTGGATTTTTTGAGATACTAATGGCACTTGTATTATCACATAGAATGGAGATGGGAGGTGAAAATTTGATTTGAATATCTTGTAATGTCTACATCATCAAAAGAAGTTGTGTGCAAATAAAGATAAATTACAGGCCTGCCCATCAGATAAGGAAATAGAACTTTGTTTCTTAATAACCAAGATAATTAATCGTGGCCCCATATAGAATGTACCAATTACCTCTGCTTTTTGATCATCAAAATTTCTAGCCCAACTGCATTTGTGTAAGCATGAAGAGTAAGATCAAGATTCTTTGATACCATAGACCAAATTCTTGAGTCCCTTCTATATATTTGAATATTATTTATGTTCTCGAAGAGATGAGACTTTTGGATTGTGTTTGGAATCGTCCAACAATCCCACAACCGCATGCATAATGTCTCGGGTCTTGTCTCTATATAAAGTGCATTTCCAATCATGGATCTATATTCAAAGGATTCAAATTAGAGAATCACCATGAGAATTGAGGTTACATCCAGCTACTACTGAGTACTACAGTTTGGCAAAATTTTCCATCCCATAATTTCTTCGGAATTTGCTTAAGATATTTTTCTTCGAGATAGAAAAATGCCATCTGGCTGCTTGTTGCACTTCAGGTAAGTCAAGAGTATATGTTAGTTCCCCAAGTAATGACATTTCAAATTCTTGTTGCATAATGCATTTTAAAATTTAACTCGTGGACTCTTCATTACTTCCAAAGATGATGTCATAAACATACACAACTATAATCAATAGTTTATCATTCTCAATTTTTTGTGTATAAGTTACCTGTACAGATGCCTTGTAAACTCATGGCTGAAGATATTTGTCAAGACGATAGTACTAGCTGCCCGAGGAACTTGTTTGAGACCATACAAATCCTTTTTAAGTTTGCAAACAAATTTTTTTCATCATTTCCCGTAATGAATCCTTTCCTCGGGTTGTTATATATAGACTCTTCTAGATCACCATTGAGGAAAGCGTATTTAACATCCATTTGATAAAATTTTAATTGTTGAAAACTTGAAAAAAGCAAGAAAATTATTATGGCTTCAATTTCCGAAGTAGGAGCAGTACTGCTTCTTCAAAGTCTATACCTTATTGTTGAGCATACCCTTTATGTAAGTCTAGCTTTGTTCCTAATAACATATCCATTTTCATTTAGCTTTGTTTTTTTGGAATATCCATTTTGTTCCAATAACATTTTTATCATGAGGTCTTGGAATTATTCCTGGGTGGTTGATGATGACCCGATCAAGTTCTTCATTCTATGGGTTTGAATCCAACATCCATCTTTACTAGCTCGATTTACATTTTGTCCAATAGTATAAAATAATTCCAGATAGCTAGGTATCCTACAAGAGTTCTTCTCTTGCTTGGAAACCCGTATCCTGCCTCAAAATTTGAGATTTTGGATGATTCTTTGAACATACCCTGATTAAGTTTTCGATAGATCTTATTTTGGTGTCACATTGGGTTCTCCTTCTTATATTGTTTCTATTTGATGAGTAAGGGAAAATATACATCATCATCATCTTCATTTGTTGTTTTTTACTTTTAGGAGCTGAGAGAGTCATCATCACAACATCAATACATTCAACAATCTTCCGAAGTATTTGTATTGATGGTATGCTTTAATTCTAGAAGAGTAACAAAGCAAACATTCCTTCATCCGCCTAGATTCAATCATTCCAAGTTTTTCATCGTTGTTCTTGATAAAATATTTTCTTCCGAAAAAATCTAAAAATGCTTTATAGTGGGAATATTTCAAAATGTGAAAGTTCATAAGGAGTTTTATAATTGCTTAATTAAGATGAGGCTTGTTAAGAATATTTATCGCAAGAGTAATGCTTTTCTCCCAAAGGGTACTAGAGTTCCGTATCTACTGCTGTTAGCTCTGCATATTTGTTGAACTGCCTTGTCTATCCTTTCTACTCACACCACTTTGTTGTATTCCATTTGCCAAAAATTGTCTTCTATGCCATGATGTTCACAGTAAATCAAATAATCTTATCCGTATAGTATTCTCCCTGGTGAAACTATAAGAAATTTTATTTTTAGATCTAATTCATTTTCAACCAAAGCTTTAAGATCTTTAAATTTTTCAAATGCTTCATCTTTATGTTTCAAACCTTAAACCGATCCAACACATTCTAGATAATATCAATAAATAAAATATAGTATTGCTCTGCGAGGTGACTTTTTCCTTACAAGACGACATAGATCAATATGTATAAGTTCAAGAGTCTTACTTTCCGATCCTTCTTTAGCATTGAATTGCACCTGGTTTGCTTACCAAATTGCCATGATTTGCATATGGTACTTTCAAACAGAGGATGCCGGGAAGATCATGAACAATTTCTAGAATCAAGTAAGACTGGTTTATTTGAAAGAAGCTCAAATGTCCAAACCTTTTGGTGACATAACCACTGAAGGATTTACCTAAGTAGCATTTCTCTTGGCCACCTTTCAATAAATACAGATTTCTTGGTGTTCTAGGTCCTTTAATACTGTTTCAGAAGCAGTTCACGTACTACACATTCTTTTGAAATAAAGACAACTTCATTTCCTCGATCACACATTTGACTCACACTTACAGGTTATGCTTTAATCCATCCACATACGCAACATTGTTAGCTTACACCTTTCTTTTTAGAAAAATAGAAACTTTTCCTTTAATAACAACAGGAGAGTCATTTCAAAAGGTAAATACTATTTTCTTTTCTGTAGAGAATTGTGTATGAAAGGAGTTTATTTTATGACTCATGTGTTTTGAGCATCTGCTATCAATGTACCATTTATTTTCTCCTTTAGCAAATAACCTATGTTACAACTTAAACCTGTAAGTCCTTTCTTTCTCCATACCTTGGAATTTGAAGGTATATGCCTTTTTGGCTGAAGTTCTGTTCGCATTTAGATTCTTCATGTCCATGAAGAAGGTAACAAGAACATTCAATTTCATTTTGAAGAGGAGAAAAGTTGTTATAATTATTCTTCTTTATTCGAAGTCCTTCATTTTCGTTTTCTTGCTTCTTTGGTCATGATGGTTTTTAGGCGTACACATTGAGCAACTTTATGACCAAAATCATGTGACATGAGAAACATTGTCCATTAAAGAAGAAATTTATACGATCATGAAACCTTATATTTATGTTTAACCACTGATCATATTTCTCGTTATTGTTTTTCCTTGGTATTTAAGTTGTCATGCTTTTTACCCGTGTAGTCTTTGTTCTTTCACAAAATAAAAATGTTGCAGACCGGCTTTAGCCGCATTTAGGATAGCTTGGTTCAAGACCGAGAGGATTCTCCGATATATCCAAGACCTGCCTTTACAAGAAGAGAGCGTGTACCTTGATACTCTATTTAAGGTTTTGGGCTCTTTTAGAAAATCTAAGATTTAAAGTTTTCTACTTCTCAATTTCCTTTCTTGTGACTTACTATTTCACATTCTAATTTCTCATTATGCTTTCCTTTTCTATAAGATGATTCTTTAGAGTATCTATGGAAATTTTTTTTCTTTCCAAACATATTTGAGATGATTTATTTCCTCAAGAAAATCATTTTCTTTCAATGCATCCATAAAAGCATCTTTAGCCTCAGAGAGTCTTTTCAAAGCCATGAGTAGTCTAATACCTTGATCAGATTCTCCTTCTCATTGTTTGATAGACCATCATTATCTTCAAGGAGTATAATAGAATTTTATCGATAAACCGTTTCTTATAGCCTTCGCCACTTCCTTCTCATGATTATCTTTATGGGGACATTTAGTAGCATAATGACCAACTCTTCTACAAGCAAAACATTTGGTATGAATCTTACCTCTAAACCTTCTAGTGCCAAGTTGTGGCTTCTTTACAAACCGATCCCATCTTCTCTTATAAAACATACCTTGATCCTTCGTTTCCTTCTACTTCCTTTTCCTTTTGAAATAGCTCTAAAGACAACTTGTTTGACTTCGATGGACTCCTCCTTTCTCATTTCACAAGCAAATAATCCCATAAAGTTGAACAACAAGATGAAGAGTTTGTAGATCCTACTTCTATTCAACAGACACTTTTGACTTGATTCTCAGAGTTAGAGATCTTAAAATCTTTTCTTACTCGCAGTAGTGTCGTTTATCGTTTCACCCAGATTTCTCATACGATTTACAATATCATCTAGATGTAAAGAAATTAGCAATGCTTTCCTTATTATGCATTTTGAAGTTGTTCATAGCCAATTCCAAGAGTTTGGAGTTTAGCACTTTTTTACCTGGTATCACCTTCATAGCTCGAATTATTTTGTCCCATATCTCCTTTGTTGTATTCAATCACATGACTTTGGAAAAGTCTCGATTCATTCAAACTTCTCCCAATAGTGCATTGGACCACTTTTGCATTGGTTTCATGGGCTTCTTTCTTGTGGTTGGATCATGGAACATACGTCTGATATTGATAACCTCTTCAACTATATCCCAGCATTCTACTCAGATTTAAGATAGATCTTATTCTGTTCTCTCTGCATGATTAAATCGTTTCCGTTGTAGAGAAAGTAGAGGCTCGATAGATGTTGTTCCATATTGATTTCTCATTCAGGCAGATCTTCCTAGCGATTGCTTCTACGGTATGACTTGATTTGATACCAATTGTTGGGAAAAAATACTCGCGGGGGGGGTGAATCAAAAAAGATTAGAGCTCACTATAAACTTTTAATTTTTCTTTACCGAATTTCATACATGACTTTAACACCTAACTTCTATGTGATATCGCCGAATATACCAACGTAAACCGTGTATACCGAGATAACTTTTTTGTTAAATAAAATTTCTATTAATAAAACTTAACTCATCTTATCAATTATGCATCAATTAGTTAAGCAATAAATATGTGCATTAATAGCGGTATATCAAATCATCACACAAGAGCATCAAACATGAACACTAACATTTAAGGTGGAAACCCAATTCAGAGAAAACCACGCTTGTTGTCATTTGCCTTCAATATTTATTATATGGAACCGTTTACAATATTGTACCGATGCGTACTATATCGGCATGTGCATCTACCCACAGTAAGGCCGCAACATTCTCTCGTTCTCCACTGCTATTGAAGGGAGCTACAACCCCATGATCTCTGCTATCACCAATAATGGAAGGGAGCTTCAACCCCCGATCAGAACACCAACTTCTACCGGAAGGAAGTTTACCTCCACACTAAAGGGCTTCAACCCTCGAACCACCGCGACCATGTTTCATCAATTTTCACAAGAGATCACACAACTTCAACACAACTCTTCATAAGCCTATCACCAATAATAAACTTCACTCAATTAGAATGTGGAGATCAATGACAACTGCAATTACGTAATGAATTTATTTCCCGACTAGTATGCATAATCAAACTAAACCCTAAACATTCATTCTCTTAAGATGTATATGCTACTTTTCTTATCAACCCGCACGTATACACACTTTCCTTCACACCAACCTCGTGTATAGATTCATGAATACTGACCTTCCATAATATTGTTATATTAACCATAGAAGGAGTCTTCACGTATATTTTCAAGATTATAACCCTTAATTAGTCGACATCATCAAACATATTTATCATACTCATTGATAAGATTTAGCTGTATTCAACTTAGCAAAGATATACAATATCTAAGCTACCCATATCTACATGAAGACATCATAAATACGTATAATAAATGTAGATAACCTTTAAATGTTTTAAAACCCTACTTCCACACACGCTGGTGACAAAGCCGCGTATATATGCACTTTTCCTCAGACGAACTAGCGCATAGATCTGAATATTGCACTTGCTGCACGTTTGATCTAGTGTAACCCGCCCAGATTTCTTCACTTCACTTCAAAGAACATGCGCGATCGCGCATCTAATAATCTCTTCAATAGATCATACAATAAATATATCTACTTTGAACATATATAATATATAGATACCATCCATCATTGTATCCAAGGGTGCATCATATATTCAAATCTACCAATAAAACATAGTCATCCATCTAGATATACTTTTAGAGAGAGAAGTATTCAACGACAACCCTTACACATGCACACTTTGCACTATGATATTCTTCTTCCTATATAGATTTAGCCTTTACCAATACCATGAGTCAAACCACACAACCGCCGATGGCATTCTTGGATGGAACAATATAGACGCACAATAACGCTCAATACTATGGGCTAATACCATGGTAATGCCCTTAGAATCATATTTTTAGAGCGCAAAAAGCATACGTGACTCGATCATTCTTATCAAAGATGTACACGCTGCACTTGGCCTATACTAACCCGCGTATAGTCCCTTCAATACGAAATAACTCAAATTTTGCTAGACTTTACGCATTTCTTCTGACATTAGTAGATATTTCATCAAGGAAAACATACCTTCCATTATTAGGTAGAGATTTTCCATCAAGGAAACATATAAGAGCATATAAGAATCAGTACTTCCAAATACGCTACATTAAAATTCTGCTGGTATCTCTGTCATTTTGAAAACCGGAAGACAATATTAGTTATCATGGAATGGTGCAATGCTTCTAAAAATAGTGTTTTTACACACAAACACCATGTTCATTTGTTCCGCATCCTTCTTAATGTGCTAATAGTCCGTTTGTGATTTCAACTCATTTCACAGAAGTAGCCCCTACACGTAAAATACTTTATTAGTTGTTTTCTAGTTTCTTCCTACCTTTTCAGCAAATCCATAACTCCAATCAATGATAAATGACATATTTCATCTCAGAGGGAGTGCATTTGAATGGCTCTATTTTATATTTTGATTTTTCTTTTTATTTAAACAATTTTTTGTAATCCTACTTACATATTAGTGATATTCTATTAATTAGTTGTTTCCATAATTATCATGTGATGGTTCTTCTGACAGTTCGAGATAATGAAAGAATGAGCTTCAGTATCTTGAATGATCCACACATGGATCCCATCCTATCTACTTGTTTGAATTTGACAAGAAATTGTGTCTATGCTCGTTAGCCAAATTTTGATCAAAGGACGTGATCCGAAATAAAAGTACTTCAATTTTCTCTAACGTAACAAATCGAGATTTAGCTACTAGATTTTGCTTCTGTATGGAGCACTTCATTTGTGTATTAAATAACTCAACATGCTTACATTAAAATTTGTTTAAATACCCTGGGTTTGAACTAGAAGATGCCTTATTATTGTGAATGTGTTGTATGCCTTAAAAATTTGTTCGATAATATGTTATTCATGTTCATTTGTTCCGCATCTATTGATGTGCGCATAAATCATAGAGATTGTTCAGTTTTTTGGAAGAGGGTCTCGCATGTAAAGGAGGTTTGCACTAGTTGTTTTTATTTTAATTTTAAATTAGCTTTGTTTTGTCAATTCGTAGTTAGATTATAATGCTGTAGTTTATTTTTAGATTAAATTGCTTACTTTTTCTTACAACATTAAATTCATGAGTGCTTTCAGAATGTTTTAGAATAATTCTGGTAATCTTATGTTTATCAAAGCATATCAAGAAAGTATTTCTTCTATTTTCCAAAATTGACTGTGTTTGAAGCATTAGAGCATACAATTATCTTAGCTTTTACATGTTTTTGCTAACGCTTTCTTAGATTAAATTCTCACTCAAATGTATAATCTTGACATGTTTGCTAAATCATATCAAGAAGATGACTCGTCATTTTCTCCAAAATTGAATGATATTGAGTACTTGGTCACATAGTAATTGAGTTTCCTTACATGTTTTTATAATGATTTATTGTATAAATTATCAATTAAATGTATAATCGTATGCTTGCTAAATCATATCAAGAAGATGACTTTGCCATTTTCCAAAATTGAATGATATTTGAATACTTGGTCATACAAAGAAGTTGAGTTTCCTTACATGCTTTTTTAATTTCTTCTTAGATTAAGCTTTACAATTTAAATGTTATCAAAACAGTTTTAAATCATATCAAGAAGATGAATCATTTTCCAAAAATTGAATGATATTCGAGTATTTAATACATAATAGTTTCTTTCAATTGTTTTCCATTTATATTAGCATTGCCATTTCAATTTCTAAATCATATAGGATTTATGCTTAAATCCATGAGTAGAATTAGATTAAGATAGAATAGAATTTAGCTTTAATTCATAAGATCAAAGTTTATTAAGGAATAAATGCTCCGTTTTTAGATCAGATTCTAAACATTTAAAGTTTGATTCATTTTTATGCAATTTAGAATAGTTAAAGAAAATTTCTATTCCTTCTTCTAAAAACTAGTTTAAACATTAAACTTCATTAGATTTATTTAATAATTTTGTTTTCATTTCTCTAAGATTTCTAATTTTTGTGAAATAAAGAATAAACCCCCAAAACACTATAAAAACATACAACGAAGTAATAGATAAGGTTAAATAAGCATTTATAGGCACCACACTTCATCGATAAATTAAACCTTAGCTGATGATTTATGATGTTAAATTTAAGACATTAAATACTGAAAATTTTGGTGTCGTTGCCGGGGAAGTGTAATTAGGGTAGTCTTATTTTAGCATCTAAAAAAATGACATGTGTAGAGAAAGATATTCTAGGAGTAGATTCATAGCTAGAGGTAGGAGAATGATTCGAAAAACACCACTCATCCCACCTAGACTACAGTGGATACACCACCATTCCAACTCATACTTCGTATATCACCGGCATATGACTTCGAAGTCTTAAGGTTAGAAATCCAACAGAGGGATCTCCAACTTCATCCACTGCATGCCTTTAGAGGAAGAATATCCTAGATCTCCAACAAAAGGAGTAACCTTTTTCACTTCCGTAGGAGAACACATTTCAAATTTCGAAGAGTTAGAAATTCCTAAGTGAGGAAGAAGAAGAAGAAACTTTCTTCAATATCCCATCGATAGAAGAACAAGAGGAAGAGCAATTAAATTTACGCTAGAACCTTATAGAAGCTCTCAGTGAGAATCTATAATGGTATCTGAGAAGGAGAAGGAGAAATTTTAAATGGAGAAATGTAAGAATCGGAGGAGGTAGAGGTGGAGTGACGAGGTAGACTAAAACAGAGAGAGGAAGAAAATAGAAGAAATAGGAAGATGATAATTATTTTGGATTTCCTATAGTTTATGAGGATAGAAATGTCAGCTAACAGGTAATATTTCACCTTCCATTCTTCCAAATTCTAGATGGATTAAAGAATGAAGATCCCTAAACCTTTTGTTTGAATTTGAAGCTATAGATATTATGACTAATTTATAAGACTTCTAAAAACTAAAGCTATTTCGTAACACTTAAAAAGGAGTAGCTAAAATTGTTCATGGGTTTAAGCAATACAACGCTTATGTATATGAAAAGAGAAGAAAGTGAATTTTACAAAGATATTTGGATTATTTCATACCCATTGATCTAAGGATGAAGTATTCAAGATGATGCAATAAGAGGTGACGAGAATATGGAAGATCTGACCAGAGATTCAATTACAACATAAAAAGAGCTAGAATGGAAAACTTAGATCAAGATAGCTTAACATCTCTCTGTTAAAAGCCATTAGAGATGAATGGATAGATATTCTCAACATGATGGAGAGGGGAGACATATCTCAACTCACATTACCTAAAATTGGTGAATTATGCATTCATTCTACGAGGAAAATCAAGAACTGAAAATACAAGAGATCATATTCTCTGAGGAAACAAATCTGGCAACTAGAACAAATAAGTAGGGAAAATGAAAATATCTTTAATTAATTTAAAACAAAGAGACCTTAGGGAGTCTTGTAGGAATGATGTATTGACCCCAAAATTATAAAACAAGAAAAAATTTGAAAACTGATGCCTTAGATGTTTTTTGGTCCTAAATTCAGAAAGAAGCATGCCTTAAGAGAATGCCCTCTTTATTTAAAAGTCATACAGACTTATGTTATTTTCTATAAAATAATGGAAACTAAGAGTTTCTATTCCAAAGTCTTAAGGTTGTTTTTTAGAAGAAGCATCATGGGGCACAATAGAACCTCTTTCTTTGTCTCTAGAGACCAAGTAAGTGTGGGCTACAAACCTGTTTTAAAACCAAATCTATACTCGCCCCCACCAAATAATTGGAATCCTTGGTAGCAACCTCATTCCAAAATCGACCTTGACACAAGGAATAAAATCCCTAAGGTAGATATTATGAATACTACCACATCGACCATCCTAATCCAAATTATCCTCCCAACAATTTCCACAAAAAAATCAACAATCCCAACCCAAACCAAAAACCCACAAATTTCATTACCATTTCCACAAAGAACTGCAACCAAGTACCTAAATCAGCCCATTGCCAAACCAAATAATAAAAATGCTAAAATGCTTACACCATAAAAGGACAAATAATTTCCAACTTAAATGATTACTTCACTAGATATTAATGATGTTCAACTTAGATCTCAGAAGTATTAGAAAGGAAAAAAAATCCTTTGTTGTTATTCGAGAACGGGATTAATTTGATGAAGAAATTTTCTACAGCAAAAAACAAGTTCTCAAGAAGGAACATCTCTTCTACGTAAATCCGTAAATTCTCAAAATGAAAAACAAGAAAAACCAATAAACCTAACTCCTATCATAGAGAAACCATTAGTATCTATTTCTAACCTCCTTTTTCAAAGATTACAAGCTGATGCAGGAGCAGAAACAACAATGTTGCCCAATTATGATTTTCTAGATGAATTGAAAAATGTCCGTATCAAAATTCCTTTTCTAAGTACAGCTAATAGCAGATTCCAATTCTAGCCAAAGAATAAGAGACTCTGAGCATGAAGAAATTGCAGAACAAAAGAAATAAAAAGACCTACTGGTGGTGAAAAAATTGCGGACATTATGATGGGAAAATTTTCCATACTAAAATATTTAGATCCAAATAGTTCCATTGTAAAACATAACATCAATACAGAATAATTCAAAATACATTGATTGATTTAGGAGCAGCCATAAACATCATGAGCAAACAAATCATGGAATAATCTAATCTTCCAAACCTTCAAATATACACCTACATTACTCAACCTCTGGCATTTCCGTACGTTAATCAAGCCATATGGGCACAGAAGAATTTAGTATCCTTTAGAATCTTGGGAGTATCTTAGTTGATTTTATGATTTTAAACCCCCAAGAACAACATAGACATTGTATCCACTAATATTCAAAAGACTTTGCTGGCTAACCGATGCTTTCATTAGTTGTAGATCTAGTGACATGTACATTTGGGCATTGGGGTAATTCAATAAAGAAATTCACTTTATATCCTCCATAAAAACAATCACAAAATAGAATATGAAGACCTGATTGATGAAAGATATGATGAAAACTTCTTTACCATTTCTTGCATTAGTGAAGTGATAGTCACATCTTAAATTCAATAGTACCTGGAACCATCCTCAAACAGATCATGGTCAGTTTTTAAGAACAATGCAATATTGAATACTTGTCATCTAGGAAGATGTATTTATATTTATGGAAGAATTTGAGTAACTCTACGGTTGAAATATTTCCTAGAAATCTTTGAACATAAACAAAAAATTGGAAAATTTACAACAAGAAACGTTAATCAAAACATTACAACAACATTCTCTCCAGATGCATGAATAAACCGACATTAAAAGAATTAGTCCTAAGACTTGTATACACATGATATCTACATTTATGAAATTTTTTGCTTCATCAAACAACCTCAAAGAAGGACGAATCCAAAGATAGGGAAATTAGAAAGAAGAATTGCAAAAATTACCGAATGTAAACTTCTTTATCCACCTAGATAGCTAGTGGGTTTCTCCTCCTTGATTGTACCTAAAAATAATGGTGTAAATGGTGGGGGTGAATTGATTATCGAGAGTTGAATAAAGCCACTCTAAAAGATCATTTTCCATTACCTTTCATAGATCAAGTATTGGATACATTGAGCATGAAATAAGTAAGCTGCTCTTTGGATGGTTTTAGTGGTTACAATCAAATTTAGGTAGCTCCTCAAGATTAAGATAAAACCACATTCACATGTCCATGGGGAACTCTGTTTTACCAAGTAATTTCCTTTTGGTTTGTGCAATGCACCTCGCAATATTCCAAAGGGAAGTATTAGGATTTTTATCTGATCAATACATGATTGTGTGGAAGTATATATATGAGATTTGCATTTTTTATGGGAATTCATTTTAAGAAGTTCTTGAAAATTTGGAAAAGAATATTAAAATATTTAAAGAAGTAAATCTTTCATTAAGTCATGAAAATTGTTTTATAATGCTTAGGGAAGGAATTTTTTTAAGACATCATATCTCGGAGATGGAATTAAACTTGACCACCTGGGTATAAGTCATCTCCAAATTATCGGCCTAAGTTGTTAAAAGGATGTTAGAAGTTTTCTGTAGACTGGCTGTGGTATTATAGAAGATTTATAGAAAAAATCACTAAAATAGCATCCCCCACTCTTCAAATTTCTTACCAAATATTGTGAATTCAGCTGAATCATGATTTCCAATTAGCATTTGAAACTTTAAACAAAATTTTTTGAAGCTAACTCCATCTTAAGAGGTCCAAATTGGAAAGTAAATTTTCACATTGGCAAATAGATGATTCGTATACACCGATTTGTATTAGGACAAAATATTTCATCCCTATGCCATCTATTACACAGTACAGTAAAATTAATTCTCATTGGGGTTAAATTACACCGTAACTAAAAGAATTTCTAGTTATCAGTCTACAGTTATTAACAAATTTAGACATTACGTCACCGGGTTGCCATGAAACCTTTATTCATACAGATCTTCTACAATTATATTTAATGAATAAATTATTACTAATGGCATACAATCACAAGATGATTATTACCTGCAAGAATTCAATATCACCAGCCTGAGACCGACCAAGGAAAACAAAACACAGCTACGATTATCTAGAATTCAAAATAATGAAAATGATAATTCAAGAGAAGATAATTTTCTCGATGAATATATTTTTGAAATATCTACTAAATCTCCTGTTTGGTGATATTGCTAATTACTTAGCTATAGGAAAATTAATTGCATACTTTTTTCCTAGAGAGAAAAGAAAAAAATTATCTAAACAAGTATCAGATTTCATGGGTTAATGATGAATTGTGTAAAACAGGGTCCACATTTCATCATCAAAAGGTGTGTTCGAGAAGATGAAATAATTCAAATTATTAAGGCATGTCACGATGAACTCCGGGTGGACACTTTGTCGATAAGAGGACTGCCTATAAAATCCTTCATTTAAGATATTATTGGCCATCCATCTTTAAAGATGCCTAGGGAGTGTGTAAAAAGCAAGTGTGACAATTTTCAAAGAATGGGGAGACATCTTCCCCATGGGATGAAATTCCCTTACAACCTCGTGTACTACTCCAATCCATTTGAAAATGGGCCCCGGATTTTTTTTGGGACCTCGAATCAATCCAAAGATATAATCAAAAAAATATATTCTCCGGTTTGTACCGATTATGTCACTAAATGTAAGTGTAGGCTAAAACACCTTCTTTAGCCGATGAAAATCTGTAGTTAATTTTCTCTTGAGGATATTTTCACTCATTTTGTGTTCCAAGAGAAATTCTAAAGCAGCATCATGGATTCAGCTTTACATCCAAGTTGGTGAAGAAGCCAGGAGTGATTATAAGATCAAACATATAAAAATCCACTCCATATCATCCACACAAATGGTCAAGTGGAGTCTACCAAAAAGGTGATCGAAGGAATCTACACAAATATTGTACATCTACAAAGGAAGGATCGGGAAGATAAGCTTCCTCAAGCCTGGTATGGGCTCACCAACTACATGGAGGAATACAACATGACATACTCTATGAACTTGTTTATGGGAAGCAAGTCTAATTGGGGCTTGATTTATCAAAGCTCGAAAGCACATATTAGATAAACTTAATGAGCTTGACGAGATCAGAAAGATGCGCTCAAAGAACTAAATAGTCCATCTAAAGCTCCAAATGGCATGATAAATATATAAAGAAAGAAAGTCACAGGAGATTGGGTACTTGTTCGATTCAAATTTCAAAGATTCTTTCAAGGAAATTTTCAAACTCATTGGCTTGGGCCTTATGAGATTGAAAAGTCTTTGACAATGGAGCAAGCCAGATAAGGACAATTGATGAAGAAAATGTACCTCTTTCTATGAATGGACATCGATTAAAAATTCTAATGTTTGCACAATTATAAGGAGGATTTTATCAAAATTTTCCAAGATAATACATATATGAATTTGGTGAAGAAGAATCCTCTTCTTCCCCAACTTAGTATTCTTTTTATTTTTTGGATATATATATATATGTATATTATTAAAAAATAATAATAATAATTGTATAATTATGAAAACCAACGTATTTGCATCCTTATACGTAAAATATGGGTTTGTAGTAAATCGTAGTTCTCATATCTTATACCTCATTCCATTCTAAAAAAATCCCAAAAATCTTTGTTCCCTTTCTTTTTTCTCAAGTAATAAAAGCAGTTAAGCTACAAAACTACTTCCATTCTCAGCTGCCATTCCATTCGTAACCGATATCACATTCTCGTAGCTCGTTTACATTTTCATGCCTCTACTAAAGTAAATGATACCAGCACAAGAATGAGAACTCCATTTGAAGATCATGTTGAAGGATACCTGCTAATCAACATCACAAGGAAATAACAAAAAAAGGTTAGCTCTAAAGGTATGTTACATAAATTTGTTTAAATACAAGATCAAAACATTAGCATATATAATGTAGATGATCACATGTCGCCTCAATATGTCAATACTTGATTTGATTTGACCCACATCATCTCATAAATCGACCACATCATCCGCATCATATCTCATAATGATCCATAACTTATTTTCCCATTTATGATTAAACGTCCATATCCTACTTTGTAACCCATTCATCCACGTTTCTTAAAAACCCCATCAAGTATTAATTTCACCATATTTCCATACAAAACCTCAGAAAATCCTTATCCGTATCCGCAACCAATTGCATTTCACCAGAAGAATGAATTTCATGAGACTCTTCAAGATAGAAGACATGGGTTTGATGGGCCAGACCGAACTCGCTGGGAGCTAAATTCATGGAGGCAGCTTATCCTCGATCAAAGAGATGTGCCGGCAGTAAGGTTAAGTGGCTCGTGTTTATAGAAAATCGATGGATTCCATAAGGAGATCACTGTCTTCATGAATCCCTGGACTTGACAAGTTCAATGAGGACATAAAATTCTTAGTGACCGAGGCTCTCATAGTCAAGTCAGTAGCCCTGTAAAAAGTTGGCAAGAGATGTTTAAAAACAAATAATTTCACAAGAAGAATGGAGAGTTTTCCTCAAGAATCTAGGTGTGAGCACATTTATTGCAAGAAAGTGTATTCCTAGCTCAACACTCAAGAAAAAAATGGAGAAATATGCTTTGTACTCTTATTAAGCTTATCACTTATGAAGGTATATTTGGTCATATGAAAAGTAATGTGTTGCTCAAGGTTGTTGATGAAATTTTTGGAGGATGGAGAAATAAACTTCCCTTTATTCTCTACTAAATAGTTTAAAAAGAATGTCCACAAATGTACATAAAATAATCTGTTTTATAGACAACGTTGTGCACCATCATGAGTTGGTAAAAATACTTCTTGAATTTCATTTGAAAAGGGACAAGGTGGACTTAGGGATATTTTCCTAATCGTAAAACCATTTCCAAGATGAGCGAGAGCAGCCTAAGGAAGACAAGAACAGAATAAGTAGAAGAAGGAAGGCTGATACAAGAAATGAGGACAACCTTCACCCCAACTACAGCAAGATGGAAGAGGAACTCACTTTGCAAAGTTGATGAAAATAAGAAACAGGTGGATTCAAGACAAGAGAAGACAGGGAAGAAGAGCAAGGTTACAAGTGAAGAAAACTTAAACCCCGTGACATTACATATTTACAGACCAAAATCCATGAAGAAGACACCATCACAAGGAAAATAGCTTTTGAACTTAGATGAGGAACTCAAGTTCCATCACCCATCAATGTCTCTCCTCCACATATTCCTACAAACTCCTCTTTGTACATACTCAGTTAATCAAGTAAGATCTCTAGGAATCACCCAAAGGCAACAAGAGATATATGACTATATCTGCCATTTGAGAAAATAAATGCATATGAACTAATTATGCAAGAACAACCTATCACCATAGCTCAAGTTAACACCCTCAAGCAAGAAATCTAATATTTAGAGTTACCAAATAGGCACATTAAATTAAAAGAAAATGAAGCTTTAAAAATGTTAAGTAACTAATTTCAAGAAATTCAAATCTGGGTAATAACACCATCCTAACTTGGGACCGTGGTATAAAAGAAATAGGTGCTTTTCAAAAATAAAGAATAATCAATAGATATTCATCTTAACCTCAAGTACAAACTCCTTATGAGGAAGCCTGTGATACAGTAGAACTAAATGAAAAGAAAGAAGAGAAAATTGGATGTATTAGTTAGTAGTTGGTCTGAACAAATTTAATAGGATAATAAGTTCACATTTTTGGTAATTGCATGAGGACATGCAATGGCTTCCTTAGTGGGGGCATGTTGAACCTCCAAAAATTTTTCTTTCTCTAACATCCTTTTGATCATTTTCCTTACTTTCATAAATCCATAACTCTAATCAATGATAACTTCCATATATTTTTATCTGCAGAATGCATTTGAATGGTCTCTATTTTATATTTTGATGTTTGTTATATTGCAAATGAATTTTGTAACTTAGCTACAACTTTGTAGCTACTGTTATCATTTCATTAGAATTAATATGCTTTAGCTTTTCAGTGCCTCCTATGAGGAATGAAAAAGAATGTAGTCACATGGGCATCTTTGGAATGATCCACACATGGATCCCATCCCATTCACCCTGCTTGAATTCCTATGTAAAAGTGCATATGGTCGTGGTCAAAGGACGTGATCCGAGAATGAAAGATCGATTTTCTGACGTAGAAAATCGAGAGTTAGCTACTTCTATATTTTGTTTCCGTGTTTCATTTATAATTTCCATATGTAGGCGTAAATACCTCAAGATAGTTTGTTGGGAAAAATAATTGGGAGGGGAGGGGTGAATCAATATTTAGGAGCTCACTCGTAAATCCTTTTAATTTTTCTTTCCGAATTTCATACGCGACTTTAATGAACCCAACTCACGTATACACGTAGATATACCAACAAAACTTGATATATACCTGACAGACAAATGTATTTGTTAGATAAACTTTCGAAACAAAATTTAACTCCAACATATCAAGACAGACCGCTTAGTTACAAGAGATATGTAGAAACAACAGAATTAATCATCAGACAAGAGAATCACATGAACACCAAGATTTAAGGTAGAAACTCAATTCGGGAGAAAACCACCACTACTTTTGTCTCTCGTTTTTAATATTTATTATATGGAAAATCATGGAATATTGTACCGATGCATACTCATATCAAGAGCATAGAAATCTACCCGCGTATGGGCTACAAAATCTTCGCCCTCCAAATGCTTACCGGAAGGAGCTACAACCCTCTCGGGTCTCGTTTACCAACCACTACTAGAAGTGAGCTTCAACCCCCAATCCGAACACTAGCTTCTACCGCGTAGTTTACCTACTAATTAAACACTTCAACCTAGAGCCACCGTAACTACGTTTCTCATCAATTTTACCACTAGATCACATAGCTCAACACAACTCTTCATAAATATCAACAATAATAAACTTCACCCAATCGAAAGTGAGATCACCTGTAAACTTAACACAATAATAACCCATATTTCGGTAATTAGTATGTAGAATCAAACTCAACCCTAAACATTCATTCTCTCTTAAGATGAATACGTCACTTTGCTTTACCGAACTCCAAGGTATATGCACTTTCCTTTCCCTTCACACCAATCTCGCGTATGTATCTATGAATATCGATATTCTAGAATATGTCAGATAGAACCAACCAAGCGTTGAGACATCTTTCGCATTGCTTAACCCTTAATTAGTTAGATATCACTAAACATATATTTACTCACTCATTGATAATATTTGTACATATTCAACTTAGCAAAGATATACAATATTCTATGTACCCATATTTAACATGAAGATAGAAGGTATATAATATCACTAATAAACATACAACTTCATAATAAGTACTTTAAAACCCCGATCTATACGCATGCTTTTTCTTGACAAAGTCGCATATATGCACTTTTCTTTATATTCAATCAGTGTATAGATCATAAAATATTGAATTTTTCATAATGTTTCAAATCTATGATGTTACCCAGATTTCTTCACTTTAATTTCAACAAACATGTGCTTTATCACGATCTAATCATCTCTTCAATAGATCATACAAGAACATAGCTATTTTAGGTCTAGATATCCCGATCCATCATTGTATCCAAGGGTGCATCATAGATTCAGATTTACCAATAAAATATAGCTCCACTTTCATGAAGATATATTTCAGAGAGAAGTATTCGTTGAAAAAACCCTTACACATGCACACTTTTGCACTATGATCTTCTTCTCCTTATATATATTTAGCCTTTACCAATACCATTAGTCAAAACCACAACCACATGGTATTCTGACAAAATCATATAGACAAATACAATTGTTCAATATCGTGGCTACTACCATGGTAATGCCCCCTGAATCATATTTTTAGAGCGAAAGGCATACACAACTTGGATCATTCTGAACAATAATGTATATGTGATTTGACATAATGAATCATGTATAGAACCTTCAATATGAAAATTAACCAGATTTGTTGAGACTTTTGCTAATATTTCCCTTTTTCCTGACAATCTTTATAAAATCTATTGAGTTTTTCCATAAGACATATACTCCATTATATTAGCCGTAGATTTTCCATCAAGGACAACATATATATAGGAAAGAATCATATTTCCAATACGCTTACATTAAAATTTGTTTAAATAATTTGTCATTTTGAAATCTAAGACAATCTTATTATTGTGAATGTGTGGTGTACACCTTTAAAACATTGTTTTTATAATATGAAGCACTATGTCTGCTTGTTCCAGATCCTTCTTAATGCACTAATGGTCTGCTAGGCTTCAACTCGCTCTATTGCAAATGGCCCCTATACGTAGCGATAGTTTTATTAGTTGGTTTTAGTTTAATTTTAATTAGCTTTGTTTTTGTCAATTGAAAGCATTTCCATTAATGGCATGATTCTTAGATTAAATTGCTTAATGTTTCATAGATTAAATTCATGAATGCTTTCTAGAATCAGCTTTAGAATACTAGTAATCTTATGCTTATCACATCTCGTAGAAAGTAGTTCTTCTATTTTCCAAAATTGAATAAAGTCGAAGAATTAGAGTATACATTTATCTTGGTTTTCCCCTTTACATGTTTTTTGTAATGCTTTCTTAGATTAAATTCTCAATTACATTTATAATCGTGATGTTTGCTAAATCATATCAAGAAGATGACTTTGTCATTTTCCAAATTGAAATGATATTTGTATACTACTATATAGTAGTTGAGTTTTTACATAAGCTAACACTTTCTTAGATTAAATCTTTCAATTAAATGTATAATCATGGTTGCCAAATCATATCAAGAAGATGAACTTATCATTTTCCAAACTTAATGATATTTGAGTATTCTTGTTCATATAGTAGTTGAGTTTCCTTTACATGCTTTTAATTTCTTTCTTAGATTAATTTTACAATTTAAATGTGTAATAAAATGCTTGTTAAATCATATCAAGAAGATGACTTCATTTTATTTTCCAAAATTAAATGATATTTGAGTATTCGTCATATAATAGTTTCCTTCAATTCGTTTTCCATTTTAGATTAGCATTTCTATTTCACTTAAATTATAATATTTATGCTTTCAATCCATGGAGTAGAATTAGATTAAGATAGAATAGAATTTAGCTTTAATTACATAAGATTAAAGTCATTAGAATAAATTTCATTTTAGATCAAATTCTAACCATTTAAAGTTTGATTCTTTATGTAATTAAGGCCAAGCCTGTACGTAGGACAAAGATCACCACCACAACATCAAGAGCCTACCCATTTTGATACCGATGTTGCAGATTTAGAGTTGAATGAAGAGAACAAATCAGCAAAGTAGGTTATCATGGAGAAATATAATGAGATGAGATAGCTAAAGTATAGCTTTTCCAAGGCTAACTTTAAGGATTTCATTTCTACAAAAGAGAATATGCAATTGAAGGTAAAAAAACTAATTTTGAATAGACATAAAGTTGATGCTAGAAAAGAGATAGTAAAAGGAAAAGAAATAGTTCATATTGATGATCCGTATGAGCATGAAGAATGTGTTAGAATAAAAGAGGCCAAGAACTAGAGGCCTAAAGAGGGCAATTTAGCAACAAAGAGAGACATTTCCACCAAAGGAAAAATGATGTTGGATGGACTTATACTAGCAAACATTGGGAAAGAAGAGAGTATTAGCTGGGATAGAGTCAATGGAAATTTGGAAAAGCTCCGAAGAGGGCCAAAAGAAACAATAACACATTCAAAGAAACATGGCCATGCAATACTACATGATAAATCAAGTGTCTCAATAAAAAATCGAGAATTGAAGGCAAAATCAAAGAAACCCTAATGAGGAAGAGGAGAAGGAAAAGTTGGATTTTCAGCCAATGACTTCTGTATTTAGAATTTTATCTTAGTTCATCATGAATTAGTTTGGAGGAAAGTTTGAAAAATCTTCAAATTTTTTGAATTTTTTAGAAATTGAGTTTTTCTATTGTTTTAACACAACACAAATATTAAAACAAAGAAAGCAGGGCTATGCTATGCTTTTTGATGGGAGCCATTAAATGACAAAAAGTTTACTTTCCTATATTTCTTATGATTTTACATCACATCTAGTCCTTGGGAGTAGAGCTTTCTCAAAGCAAGAACTGCATGTTCAGAGTGGGCCAAAACCTCTCTCAAAACCAAACTTTTCCGCCTCTCATTATGAAATCAACACTCCGTGTTTTTATGGCTGGAGAATGAAGACTTGAGGTTAGAATCAGCCATTTTCAGTGCTTGAGAACTCTATTTTGTTCCACAAATTTCACAGAAGCATTTTTCCTTGGGAAGGCCTCCAAAGTGATTTTTCAGCACGCTACATTTTTCTCCAAGCATACTGTTTTTTCACGTCCATTTTCTCTATCACTAATCTCATTTTTACCTTCATTGATGTAATCTGTCACTTTGATGTTTTGATGATGTAAAAATGTGTAAATATGTTGGATATAGTAAACATGAGGTAGATACATGCTTTTAAAGTCATTTTTGGTCAAAGGTATAAGTTTTTTCTATCTGGGAGAGGTTGGTTAACCTCCCTAGTCTTTGTGCTCGTAGGGTGAGAATCATGTAAATGTGCTCTTCAACGCATGGATTTGAAACCCTTAGGTGTTTAATTTTTTTCAGTTATGCATGCCTTGAAGGTCGGCCTGACAGTTGAATACTCCAGTTTGAGAATACTCTCAGGCTTTAGATTTTAGTCTGGGAATTCGGTAGGAACAATTGCAACTATTATCTAGGAATTGTAAGTGTGTGCGTGGGAGTTTTGATGTTGTTTTTTTCTTTGTTATAGCATGGATAAATTATATATATTCTTCTGTTGATGCTTTATATTTCCTGATCTTCCTAAAAGTTTGATAAGAAAATTTTTTCGTGCCTTGCTTTGTTTGGGAATATCATTTCATGTTTAATTCCTCTTTAGTTTTTGGCTGAATTCATGATGCAGCGTTCATTAAGATCCTCTCACTCTTTCAAACCACATTACAATCGAAAAACTCAAACCTGCTAAATAATTGCTATCTTTATCTCATAGATTAAAATTGTAACACTTTGATACATTTGACAATTTTCTTTCCTTGATCCAACTTTAAAACCCTGTAGCCGACCTAACTAGCTCAAAAGATACTCTCATCCACCAAACCTTTGTCTATAATTTCATAGAGAGATTCCTTTCCCCTAGTTTGTAGATACATGTCAAAGTAAAGCTTGGTTTGAGGTTACCTCTGCCGACATCCATTCATCACCTTTGGGACATCAGGTGATGTGGGCAATGTGCCCTTTCCGAGAGACTTTGTCTTGCATATACTTGTGTATATGTCTAAACTTCAATGGTTCTTTTCACCCAAATTTTTGAACGACATCTCTTATGCTCACATATTTGTTGGCAGTAATAGAAGTATGAGTCCACAGGGCCGATTAGCTTGGGAAAAATGATACGTTTACTATCTTCCACCAAAAAGTAGCAAGTTTCTACCTCGGGATTTGTTCAATGTCATGGAATTTTCATTAATATATGAAACAATCCAATGAAGAATATCTACATACATGGAAAAGAATGTACATTGCATGCAAACCTCACAGAGGAATATGATCGTCAACACTTCCATACTTGTTGGTCTTATATATCTCACCAGCTCTCAGTGAAGAAAAAGCTTCATTAATTTTTTTTCATGTTAGATCTAACTGCTTTTTCCACAAAAATTGAGGTCAGACACACTAGCAATGGAATGAAGGTTTACTCAATTTCTTCCTCAGCATCGTTTTCAATGGTATCTTTTAAAGCATTTCTCTTGGGTACATGGCAGTAAATGAATGCTGGGAGAGAATTTCTCAACACTGTGGCACTCGTGGAACAAAAATGCACTGTTAAAACCAACATATTTCTAAAAATTTATTCAAAGCAAGATTAGCAACAAACTAGCAAAACTGCAGAGATATTGCACAATTTTCCTGATCGTGTGAGGGATAATGTGGGAACGTATTGTGGGGTCCCAGAAGAACTGGCAGAAGCTCGAGGTTTGAGATCGCACAATGCGCTTTAGCCCAGAAGGACAGAGATCGCACATCACACAATCTTTTAGGCATCTGCTGTGCGATTGAGTCTGAACCGCACAATGCACAAGCTTGGCTTACTGGTTGCTATACTAAAGAATGTCACCTGGCTAACTTCCGTCCCAGCATATTTTTGAGGGCTCTTTCGTGACTCCATGAGCAAGGACATGACTCGAAACCACCTTCATAGTATCCCCCTCGAGGAAGGAAATCATTCCTCCGAATACAATTTCCTCGCAAAAACCCCTAAAAATGTAATCTTTGACCTTGAAGCACAATTTTGCTCAGTCACTTCGCCCAATGGGGAAAATCCACCAAAGATGGCATCACTAACCGCCGTCTCCGTCCTGTATTACTCGCGCTAAAGCTTGAATAAGGATTTAAAAAATAAAAAATGGAAGAAGTTCGATTCCAACCAACTCTTGAATGAGTTCTAAATGAGTTGGGAGGTTTGGCTCCGCATCTCCATGTAGGAAGTGGTTTTCCACATATCATGGAAGCTTCTCGAGATAGGCCAATCCTACCATCAGAGGGGATCAAATCCTTCAACATCTATAAGGCTTTATATTTTCTCTTGTAGCAGCTAGGGAGCTTTAATGTTCATAGAACTAAGAGTTGAATCAAGAGTAAGGAGACTCTCGTTAGACAGCCTCTCGAGAGCCAAAGCCGAAGAGAGAGCTTTGTCCCATTCCAAGAGCTTCATCGAGATGTGTTCGTCGTCGACCCGCCGATGAAGATCCAACGTCGAGTCAAAGGTATCTTTCTTTCGTTGTGATTAATAATAAATGACTTTGATTATGGTTCCATTCATATGTTCATGTCTTTATGTTATGAATTATATCTTCTCCGACTAATATATGGCTGTATGTATTAGGTTTTTAGTTTCTTCGTGTACGTGTAGGTGTTCTAACGCCATGCAGTTGTGATAATTGTGATCTACCAAAGTGAAGGATGTATGCCAGGTCTTTCTAGCAAGCAACAACAATGGGATCAAGGTGTGTAGGCCTTCATACATCTTCAGTATTTTGTAACTAGGAACTCAAGCGTTTAGCAAAGATTCTGCTGTCATGGAGACCCGATCCTGCCAGTATGATTGCCTCTGTCTGTAGAGATTTACTCTCCAACACCTCAGAGGACAATGATGAATTAGAGATCAATCTTTCAGCCTGAGTTCAAACTTGGGCGATGCTCAAATTGAGAAAGGTGAAAAACTAAATGAAGAGTACAGATCTTCCTGCTGGAAAGTGTGAGACAAGAAGATCTAAGTGTCAAGTGATTTTTGAGTGCATATATGAGTAATTATGAATGAATAAATGAATCAATCATAGAAATGCAACAAATGAGTTGCCACATATGAGGAAACAAGCAAATTGTCGACCATCTGCAAAACAAGAAAACCGATGCGACACTTGTGGAAAGGGAAATGACAACTTGAAATAACACTTACAAAAGCTAATATAAGTTAAATACAGCCGATGATGAAGTGAAACTGAGCGGGCAGCATCAGAAGTTAAACGCCAACAACAAGCAACAAAAAAAGCAATTCAAAATACGACAAAAGAAAAACTCACCCAAAAAAAGCGATTGAAGAAGCTGAAAATCAAAGGTCTTTGATTCCTGAAAGAATTAACAGAGCTCAAGACTTGAATGTGAAAATTATCTCTAGAGGAACTCAATTAAAACATATTTGTTAACAGGGTTTGACTTTACTATGCTTCAAATGAAGGAAAAAGTGACTATCGTTAAATTTCTAAAAATATCAATTTTATTTCCTTCTTTTCGAGAAATTAATAATGGATCCTCATTTTTGTGATCTTTCCTCTTTTTATATTTTTCATTTTTTTGGGGTTTGGAATTTGGGAGGCTAATTTCTCGTGTGAAATATCAGGCGATTCGGGGAATCAAGTGCCTTTTCAACTTAGTGAATTTGTGTTTCTCGGTGCCTGGTGGTTGATTGCAGTACTTCGGGTTAAGTGTTGGGCTTCCTTCCATGATCGTGGAGTTTTCAGAGCTCAAGGAATATATGTTAGTAAAGAGAAAATCTCCAACCATCAAGGTTAGCTTTCCTCATGGATTGCATAGTTTCCGAGGCAATCCCAAAACTTTATAAGACCAAGTCAAGAGGTTAGCTTGTGAATTTAAATATCAATTAAGTATGGAAACAAGAAAACATAAGCATAGATGAAAAGAATAAGTCTTTATCAACTCATGAATACTTAACGTAAAAATACAAGATAATCCCTGTGGACATATGTAAGGCCTGTAAATCAGAATTAAAAATAAAATTTTGGAGGGTGGTTTTAGACGCTTACAACACTTGTGACACACTGTAGAAACTCAGCCTTTGTGTGAGCCTTGCCTCATGCAAAATGTGTCAATTTTCTCAAGAAACAACGTTACCAATCAAATGAGAACTATTATTCTCAAACAAGAACACACCCCAAAAACATGAAATAAAAGTCTTAAAACAAAAAGTGCTGGATGCTAGAATAACCTTTTTTTCGAGGTAGATTTTCAACATTTTTTAAGAATGGAAGTGTAAAAAGCCAATTCTTTTGTGCAAAAAACACCATGAAAACGAAAAGTGTTGATGCTGGAATAACATTTTTTTTTTCTAAATTGTCAACATCTTTTAATAATATTCAAAGATAAGATATCATGACTCGAAAATTTATTAAAATTCCAACAATAGACATGGCATTAAAAATAAAATATAACGTCTTCCGAAAAAGTTTTAAAATTCCAACGATTTTTAGTTGTGGTATTAAAGATAAAATATCACCTCTATAAAAACCTCAAAGTTCCAACAATTTTCAGCCATACATTATTATTTTAAAATTTATTACCATTTAATTTATATTAATTTATTTTTATTTTTAAGTTTATCATATTAATAAATAATGTATTAAATATAATGTATTTTTTTTAGGCACAATAGTTACCGGATAGGAAACACTTCAAGCAGGATATACGAACAGAGCAAAACAAATGAATTTATATGTGGTTTTGAATTTTCGACACTCTCGCATTAAAACATTTGTTTTTTTTTTGAAATTTCTCAGAAATATCTTATTTTTAAATCATTTTTAAGATTTTGAAATTTCATTTAATTTTTTTTAATATATATATATATATATATATATATATATATATATATATATATATATATATATATATATATATATATATATATATATATATATATATATATATATATATATATATAATAATAATAATAATAATAAATAATTTAATATTAAATTGTATTCTTTTTGAATTTAATAACCAAAACTAATAAACATATTAAAGATTATGCAAAAAAAATTGTTGTTTCCGTAATCCTATCAACCGCTAAGGAAGCACACCATGAACAAAATATTGTTCTCCCTAGACTTATTACTTACATATATTTTATTTTGACATATATATCTAATGAGATATATTGAGAATATGAAAATACTGAAAAAATAAACAAAAACAAAAAAGCCACAAAAAAATTAAAAATAATAATAATACGTAAATAAAATATATATATTTTAACATAAAAAAAATAAAAATAAAAAATACACTAAAAAAATACAATATAAAATATATATAAAAAAAAGACAAAAAAATAAAAAATCAAACATAAAATGTAAAAAATAAATAATTAACTTATAAAATTAAAAAAAATTAAAAAAAAATAAAGCAAAATAAATAAATGAAAACATAAAAAATAAACAAAAGAAAGAAAAACATTTCAAAAAGCATAATGTAAGAAAATAATTTAAAAATTTGACACAAAAAACATAAAAAATAACATAAGAAAAGAATTTAAAAGTTTGATAAAATAAAAGAAACATAAAAAATAAATAAATAATATTGATCGATAAATTTAAAAACATTTAAATAAAATAAAAACACAATAAAAAACAAAACAAAAAATCTTTAAAAGAAACACAAAAATGATAAAATAAAAATAAAGAAATTAAAATTTAAAAATAATACTATAAAAAAACTATAAAAAAATTATTTTAAGAAAATTAAAAAATAGATTTAAATTTAAAAAATCGAAAGTCACGCTCACAGGTAGTTAGACATGTTAGGTTAAAATATTTTATGAAAAAAATGAATTAAAAAAAGGAAAAAAAATAACAAATTTTATGAATTTATATTCAAAGATGATGACATTTTAAGTTTTCTTTTCCAAAAAAAAAAAAAAAAAAAAAAAAAAAAAATTATTAAGATAAGTTTAAAATTAAAAAGTAACAAAAAAATTGTTTAAAAAAAAACTTAAAAAAAAATAGAAACATTAAAAGTTAAAAAATAAAAAAATTAAATACAATTAAATTATTATAAATAAAAACAAAAACATTGAAAATAAAAACACAAACATTAAAATGAATTTTTATTGTTTAAATAACAAAAAAAGAAAAGAAAAAGTTAATGGTGTTGTGTTTTTGTGCTAATTCAAGAAAATGGAGTGATGTGCTCAAATAAGGTTATTTAACCTCGCCAATGAATTTCTAGATTGACAAGTCATCAATAATTTCGTTGGCACTTTTAGATCTCATGTTTAGAAAACATTTCGTGGCTATGATTCAGTGGGGAAGCCATAACTGAAAGTGTAGAATTCAAACAAAACTTCAAGGGCTTAGCTTGAGATTTGTACCTCTTTTCTAGCTAGAAATGTTGACGATGTTGAACCCACCAACATTCAAGGGATCTCCTCGATATGAAGGAGTAATAAGATTGCACATTATTTGAGTAGGTGTCCCAATAGTGGGGTGTTAATGATATGCCTTGGTTGCGAATACAGAGTGATGCACAATGTCTTTGCAGAACAAGTGTGACCGTGGAAAGTCAAGTGCAATGCATGAAGGTTCCAACGCATGAAGGGAAAAGGAAGTGAAGCCCCTTAGAAGCTCGTGTACAATATGCGCTTGAAAGGAACACACGAGTATAATGACATCACAATATAATATGTGAAATAGTTTCACAATATATCTGCATATTTAAATTAATACACACACATTCAAATAAAGAATCGTACCAATGCAAATGAAATAGTTCATAATCAAGGCAAGCGTAAGTTAAATGAAATATATTGAAAATACAACAACAATCCTCCTACTATATCCACAACATATGCCATGAAGGTGTGCCAACTCAATTTTATTAAAAGTGAGATTTCCAATCATACATACACCATTTGACGAACTACTCACTTCAATAAAAAATGTGAAGTCAAATAACACTTGCTCCTCCAAAGAAGTATACTCACTTATGTTGTAGGAAGCAAGGATCTCACAAAAAAATCCCAAGCTCTTTCTAAACCTAACTCGGCCAAAATAATACCCCAAAATCCCTTACATGATTTGTGAGGATATATTTATAAATAGCAAGGTGAATCTTCACATACCCATTTGCACTGGACTCCCCCATGACTCTTCAACTTTTTACAAAATTACTCATTATATTACATCATAATTCCACATTGAGAATCTAAATTTACACTAGGCAGAATACAAAATAATATTACATTTTACACTCATAACCATATAGGACAAAATAGGGTAGAGGACAACTGACAACCTACAGTTGTAAACATTAGTGAGCTGAGTTTGGGGAAACTCTAGCTTAGCAACTTCCACTTGATGCTTCTAGCCACATAGGCTAGCCAAGCTCTAAGATACTGTTATGATGGTATCCCCAAACTCGTGATGGTGTTTGATGGAAGTGACTCCCCTAGCCTTCATAGCAAACTTAGTAACCGATTTGGATCCAAGCTTTTAACTTCCCTCTCAAGTAGGAGCAACATCGTTCTAATATGGATAGACCACCGATGTATTTTTTCTATTCAAATCTAGATCTCCCCAGGAAATTTATCTTAGTTGCTTCAAGTACTCTTTTATATCCTTCCATCCGTGTCCGCATTTGGCTTTGGTGAGCGAGCCAATTTGATGTGGGATCCCATGATTTACCAAGAAATCTGGAATCGTTGTATAATTGTACATATGAGGCTTGAATACCTAATGAATGACGCGAGTTGATTGTTGTCCTAAATCAACATTCAAACTCTCGCTTCTCCACCTCTTCTTGTGGCATCATTTGTTTGAAGGCTGTTGCCTCTTGTATCACATTGTCCATATTCATACATGTTGACAATGGCAAACTTTGTACATTCTTAAGAGTTTTGAAAAAGTATTTGCCTGCCGCTGGGTAAGCCAGAAAATGGACACTTCTTATGTATGGTTATAGCTCCTTTCATAGAGGTCCTCGGCGTATGGTCTCTCCAAGCATTGATACTTCCCCAAGTATCGTTGCCTCTTACTTACTCCAAGCAGACATGCAGTGTTTGCATATGTGTTATTTGCGTGCAGTTTTATATCTCTTCTGGAAGCCCGTCAGTAAGTTTTGTGATAATTTCTTATTATCTACTATCAAATACATATTCTTGATCTTGATACACTGCCAAGGCCAATTTGGCTTCGAAAATGGCATTTGGATTCTTCCGTGTCCGCCACTATTACTCTCTCTACGATGAATGCATGCGATGCAAGGTCATCCCGTAAAATGTTTAGGTGCTTGTACAATATTCTTATGAATTTCATCATACGCAATATTGTACATATCAATGTATGGATGGTGATGGCGAGGAACAACTTTCCTTCTCTCGCACTAACTCTACTACTCGAAGTGGTGGAGACCTAATTGTCACCCGTTTACACTCGCATCGGTCGACATCTTGATTCGATAGCTTCGATTCCTCCTCCATTTTTCAAATTAATTCTCAATCTATTGAGCAAGCTCATCCTGCATCTATCTACTTTCCTCCTCCGTTATTGGTAGGTTATGTTCTCGTTCTTCAACTCGTCTCTTACGATGTTCTTTCTTCATTAGTGTGCACCTGGCTTTCTTCTTCTTGTTGTTTTTTGGCTTCTTCGTTTCCTTCTCCTTTTCTCTCGTTCTTCCTCCAATTTTTGTTCTTCATTCCGCCGACCTCAATTTTTTCGCTACAACCTCAACTTTTCTTTCTCTACTTCAATTTTTCTCTTTTAATCCTCCCCGCTCTCCTCTTGCTATTCTTCAATTTCTTAAATTTTTTTCCTAACAAGTGGATTGACTTTCATCTACAACTTATTTATCCCCCTATACCGTAAGAAACCTTTCTCTTTTCCCATATCTTGCACAGGTTGCTCCCCTTCGCTAGCACTACTTCTATAGTTTCTTCTCTCTCGCGAAGGATTGTGAAGTACCTACTATACTAACCGCCTTTCATGGTTTGGAGGCATCGTTGAAATTCTTCCATGAATTCTCCTCCGGACCAATGAAAATTATCGTTGAGCCAATTAATAGTATTCTTGCATGGAATCCCTACAAATTAAAGTCTTGGATACCAATGACAACTTACCATCTCCTTTCCCTGTCCGCAACTTTGAGATTTTTTTATCTCGTACAATCCAACTTGTAAAGGAAGAGTGGGCCATGTAGACTTATTATTCTGTGAAAGGCTGATGATGACCAGGTGAGATGGTATGACACTCCTTACACGACAAAACTTGTCACGATATCTTTGAAAAAATATGCAGCGACTTGTCGGCATAGAACATTCTATGTTGTTCATCTGGGGTGAGGAAAACCAATATGCAATCTCTAATATTTCTCCATTGCTCGTCACTATTACGAAAAGTGGTTCTTCTTCAAAGATAAGATTGTATAGCAAAATGATGAAGTGGTCAATTTTTTGTAACATAACTCCTCGATGACTACAATCTTAAAAGCATTATAATAGATATGTACATATATCGTGGTGTCCATTTATAATCCATGTTAGGGAATGCATTTTGTGCACATATCACATCTAGTAAGTATGCAGACATATAAAACCTCACTTTCCCGCTTCTCGAGGATTTCCCCAAGACCGTGCTACATGGGTTTCTCAACTTTCAAGCCAACAAATCGACTAGTTGAATCCACTTCCCTCATTCACAACCTCATTCACAGAGTTCAACCGTTGAGGAGAGAGGTCTTTGCTCGTTGACTCGTAAATTCTATAAGCTAAGATAACCAAGAGCTTCAGTAGGCACCTCCCGAGATATTTTTTCGTATGAATGGGTAGGTATCCGTAAAAATCCTAGATGGTTCTTTCACCCAAAATTTAAAAAAATATCTCTCTTATTCCTCACATGGTTGTCAGGTGTAGAATTATGAGTCCATGAGCATTACCTACTCAGAAAATGATACATAAGTTGGTAGCTATCTTCAGAAAAGTAGAAAGCTTTTGCACATCGGGGTACTATTCAATGTCATGGTATTTTCATCAATATGTGAAATAATCAAGATGACGACATTTGAAAGGGAAAGGTTGATATTTTCATTCAACTTCTATATAGTCCTATCCCAATACCCATATACATGTCATTCTCTAGCTTTGCCTGAATCTATTTTATGAAAAAGCTTCATTAACTTTATACCTTGTTAGATTGAGGTCCGCATACTGTAAGTTAACCGGTGTTTGCTCAAACAAGCTCTGGGTACTTATTTCGATGGTATCTGAAGTAGTTTCCTTATGTCATGTAACAAAGAATTTGGAGAGAAGTGTTTAAAATTTTGGTACCTATGGATAGAAAAGGCACTCATGTAGCAAAACATCAGTCAGTAAATCTATCTTCAAAGAAATATCAGGAAGAAAACCAAAACTAGAGAGAGAGATATTGCACAATTTTCGGACTGTGTGAGGGATAATCGTCTCTGGAACTTGCATTGTGTTGTCCTAGCAGCCAGGTGGATCTTTGTGAGGTTTGAGACCGTGCACGTATAGTTCAACCCGGGCGCGATTGCAGAGATCGCATATCACCGGTATTATGGGAAAGGTGTTGCAAACTAAGCCCCGGAACCGCATAATGCACAATTATTCCAACCTATACTACACATTACTTAGTCTTAGAGGTTAAGCTTTCAAATTTCTGAGTCATAGACTTGTGCAATGCCTAGTTGGCAAGGTGAAAGACTAGCCAAGGGAAAAGTGAAGATATGTTCGTGAAAGTGTGGGAGACAAGAAGATCTAAGTGATGAAGTTAATTTGATTTAATATTATAAGTATGAATGAATCAATGTGAATCATGAAACTCAAAAAATGGGAGTAAAATAAAATATGTGAGAAAGTCGGGCCGAGAAACGGTGACCATCGGCATGAAAACAAGAAAACCGATGACAATTGTGAAAAGAAAATAAAAACTTGAAAAACACTTCTACATAATAATATAAGTTAAAAATCCAGTTGATCATGAAATAGAGAAACAAGTGAAACAACACTCATAGAAGTGAAATGAAAAAGCGACAAGAGACAACAAAAGTAAAACTCACCCGAAAAGTGACAATAGTTTCATCGTAGGTTCCTTGGTCTCCTCGAGAATGCTAGATCTCCAAGAGCAAAATGAGTAAATGAGCTTTATAGGCGTCAATTAAATATATTTGAGTGAATTATGGTTTATGACGTGCATGCCTAAAATTAAGGAAAAAGTGGAGAATAAAGAAAATTCTAAAAATAGCGAATGTGCCTGGCCGAGAAACTAATAATGGATCCTTATTTTTAGGCATACTTTTTCTCTTTTTATATTTTTTTTGCCTTTTTTTTTTTCGAGAAAATTATGTACACATTTTCAGAAAGATTTGTAATTGGGAACTCTGGAAACTTTTCAACTCAACATTGTGCAAGTTTTCACTTCAAGTGAAGGATTTCAAAATTTTGCCTGAATGTTGGGCTTCCTTCCATGAATGCAAAGAGCTTTGTTTCCATAAGTATATCTTCATGTAAATATTGCACAATTTCAATCATCAAGGTTGGCTTGCCCTCATGGATTGCATAGTTTCAGTAGCAAGCCTGCACTGCTATAGACGTTAGGAAGCTTTAGAATTCAAATATCAACTAAGTGTGGAAGCAAGAAAACACAAGCACGAACGAAAAGAATAAGTCTTCATCAACTCATGAATACTTGATGATAGCACAATATAATCCCATGTGGGAAGAAGGAAGGCTCCAAATCAAATCATAGGAAAATATTTGAGGTGGTTGTGGCCTACATAAATACCCCAAAGTATAATGAACAAAAATACAAATGGAACCATATATTCCACAATATTTTCATTAATATGGTCCATGTTTCACTTTGCAGAGCTACAACAAAATTATAATGAAAATACCAAACTCGACATATTTTAGATCGAATTGAGCATACTCTGAAACCCAAACTTCCTCGGGAGCATATCCTTTAAAAATATAGTGCTTTCGCATCTAAAATTTTTAGAGGAAATTTTAGCCTAAAAGTTCTTACAGATATTTTCACAAAATTTCCATGTAATAATATGTAAAACCAATCAAAATCCTTTAAATTTAAAAAGAGGTACATGTAAATATTTTGGAGGGAAAAGAAGGGACCACTTTTAATTGTATTTTTAATTATCTTCATAGCTTTACCTAAATTTCAAAATGTATAGAACGTTGGATGCAAAATTAAATTATATTCTTAATAAGTACCATTATGTATGTTTCAGAAATATTCATTGATAAAAATTGAAGATACATTAAAAAAATATATTCACCACGCTTTTTTAATTTATCTTCAATTTTTATCAATGTGGTCTTCTCAAAAGTATGCATAATGGGTAATCGTTGGATGAAAAAATTAATTTCACATCCCGCATTCAAACTTCAACTTTGAGTAAACCTATAACTGTATAAACCAAAATACAATTAAAAAAATATTTTTCTTTTTTTTTCCTCTAAATCGCTAACTCTTTATTTTATTATTTTCCCTTAGGAGATCACTTTTAGGCTGAAATTTACTCTAATGGGATCGTATTTTTACCATGATTTATCCTCAACGTGTTTGAATTTTCACGCTTGTAGCCTCGCAAAAATAAATTTATAGCAAAAATTCCCTAACTAGCATGTTCAAGAGAGGATCTAGGAGCATTTATAAAACCCTAACTTCCGTCAACCATATTCTAAACTATAGTGAACCAAGGTCCGAAACTTGAACCAAGATTTAGTAGATGAATTCTCAATCTTCTAGGTTTCCACCATCCGGAACCTATTAGAAAAAAAAAATTATAGCGGAAATTTCGCGATGGTCTATTTGAAGACACAAAACCCTAGGATCAAAATCTCAAAGAACAAAGTGTTCATGGACTGTTATACAATTGGAGCACAACCCCAATTTTTTTTTTTGTAAATGAGGGAGAGATAGAATGGAGTTCTTCATGAAATTCATAGGAAAAGGAGAAAAAATCGCTTCATGGCCTTTGTTCTGATACATTATGGTTCTTTATCTGATCAGTCAGCTTGCTACCACCGACTCCAAGATTCTCATCAAACTTCCTATAATTTCTAGGGTAATAAACTACCTCTCTAAAGGAGAGAGCGGTGGAAAAGCACTATTAGCATTGATCAAGGTGGTAGGAAGTCGCATAAAATGCCATGATCCTTGCGCCCGAATAATGTTAAGAAACCACACTAGAAGCCATTTCAGGAGGAAGACTATACAATCAATACGAGAGCGAGAAAATATTTTATAATCCTAAGATCACATCTCATATATATAGGAGACAAATGGATATAATTATAATAAAATGGAGCCATAAGGGGTTCTAGCCTACATAACAATATAACAATAGAAAAATGTAATCACTCAATTACTAGGATTTATAAGGGTTTTTAAGTTAATATGGGCCTTATATATGGCTTAATATATACATAGTAGGAATATTTAAATTTAATACTTCCTCATGATATAGGTACAACCCATACCTTTAATCCACATTGACATGGTTGGCATAGAAATATTTCTTACCCAACCCATCAACCTCATGAAAAAAAGTGTGTGAATTGTACTTTGCTCCATAAAACATTTCCTCATGAACCATCCAACCCCCAACCAAATGGCCATGCTCTTCCTTTATAATTCTTGTTATTGTAACATCTTCTCCCAATATTTTTCTGCCTTCCTTCATGCATGGGAAAATTTGGGCTTAAGGCTGAATTTGCAAAGTGTTCAAAGTTACAAAAAATGAGCTACGCTCTTTCCCTTTACCCTTTTACCCAAGTTGACTTTGGAGGTCCTATTCTACACATTTTGTTTTACTTCAAGCTTATTATGTACTAGTATCATATATTCATCTCCATTGAAACAATAATGCTTCCTTAAATGAATTTCCCATTATCCACCTAGATCTTGACTTGTACAGGTTACTCCATGTAAGATAAAAATTCACATGTAACACCATCATCATGGTCATTCCCACTATATTGTGTAATGTATTAGCAATATATCTTCATAGATGTATACATTATAATAATATATGCATGTACCATATATCGTAATGTGTATCCCATTAAATGGAAGGATATCTAATGTATATATACATCATAAAAAAGATATGAAACACATGCATGTATACCATGAATCATATTAAATGAAAGGTGTCCAACAGGTGCATACACATCTCAAACCATATCAAAGGAAATTTATCCAATACTAGAAGACATCATTGTAAGGAATTTCACATGTGTATGTATATCATGAACCATATTAAAGGAAAGGTATCCAACACTCAGTATACACATAACAGCAGCATCTTACCCATGTGCATATATCATGAACCATATCATAGGAGGTATGGACCAATATAAATTTAAATCATAACAAGGAATCCATATATCATAATTCATAATAGTGTAAACACATTAAATAAAAAGATAACCAAATAATGTATACATCATCAATCATCTCAATGATAAGTATAGAACACAAGAATCATCATCAAAGGCCATCGTTACTCCATATCCATTTCGCTATGAAATGTGTAAATTTTACATTGTTTTATGTTGTTACAATCAATGATCCCAATATTTTCTTCAACTATAAATCAACTCAATCTTCCAATGATTAATAACAATTATAGATAGAACAAGTAAATGTAACAAAAATAAGACAATCAATATGCTACCTTGAAAAAATTCATTCTCAAGACAAAACATATTTCGGGCTTGTAAACAAAGTGTAGTAGCACCTAAACTAATAAATTAAAGATAAGCTCCCAATATTGCAACAAGAATGTTGCAACAATCTGGGCTACCAATTTAAATTATCAACCTGTGGTTCGCATGGCTAAAATCCTTAAGAGGTGTCGATAAAGATATGTGCAACATAGAATGTGTCCTTATTTCATTGATATGATGTAATGGAGTGAATGTAAGGAAATAAAATTCTAAACTAATTGCACTGAAACATTGAATACTCTTAAAATGGAAATTAATATATCTTAGAATTAAAATGTGGAATGTTGCTTTGAAAAAAAGGAAAATTGATATTTTCAACAATAATGCTTCAGAATCGGAACCTTATGAAGCATGAATTCAAGAATTAAGTCTACTCTAATTTTCATTAATGAATCACCTTTTTATCATTGTGTTCAAGGAAACTTAGTTTTCAATAACCATACATTTCATAAGGAAACATTCATTGTTATTCAAATGTGGAAATTGTCTTCTAATTGTAATAATATTTAAATGGTAGAATAAAGGGTATCTAGACAGTTATATTTGGTCATCCTAAATCATGTACATACCCTAGAGTCATTATTCACCGAGAGACAAAATAAATTATATATATGTATGATTTACAAGTTTTATAGAGTGCTAAATGAGGTGCCACATGAGGCCCTATTTTTTTCTACAAGAGGAGATAAAATTGCCGAATACCCAAGCAACAAAATCAAACAAGGGAAAATATTTTTTTATTATATTAGGATACCTAGACTGGCAAGGGTAATCGCTCCAAAATAACCCCGTTAACACATGCTATAAAAAATATACATAATTACTACCTAAAAACTAGAAATTAAAGAACTTATGAACTAGTCAATTCTAAAATAACTGCAAAGTAACCTTAATCAAGCATAAAATTATATGTGATAACTTTTATATTAAACTAATGCTAAGACCTAATACAAGGAATCAACTCAAATTAATTTCATCAACATGTCTTAAAAAAGCTGTTAAAAATTACTATTATTTTGCTACAAGGGACTTAAATTCTAGATCTAGAACTAGTAAACTAACCTATGCAGATCAACGATTAGGATGATTTTTAAAAGTTGTTATAGGGATGCATTATGCTTGTGAATTTATAAATAACTTGTAAAAACTACCAATAATTTAACCAATATTACTCAAGCACAAAAGAAATACAATAAATAAATGCAACAGAGACTAAGTGAAAAAGACATTCAAATGAAATAAAGAAATTGTAAAAGAGGGATATGAGGTTCTGGGATGGAAAAGTCCAAGGAAAATCAGAGTAATATGATGAAACCAAACTTTAGAATCTAAAAATGGCACCAAACTTCATTATTTGAATCAATCCAAGTACATCCTTGCTAGAAATGAAATTGAGACATAACAAGTTTTCCATAAGAAGACTAAGAAATACATGCCCCCGCAGGAAAATTCCAATCGTATTTATAAAAATTAATAAAGTATTATCCATGGAAAGGAGCAAAATTTCCCCTCAAAATTCCCTAAAGAGTGGATCCTGCTCCGATCACTAGTACCAGTGCATTAAATGACAAGGAACACATTCCTATATTTTCTCAATCTCTGAGATCCAAAATTTGTGCACTAATTTCATCATGTATTGCTAATTTATTCTCCAATATTTGATCCTCCTCAGAAAGGTGGATCAAGTCCCTAGATTACCTGGCGTTCCAAATCTTCATAATTTGCTCAATATTCTCACAATATTCTACAAAAAGTAATAATATTAGGCACATAGCAAGAAAGGATAAACCAAATTCCTAAGAACCCATTACAATTTAACTATATGATTTTCAAAGTAAGTGGGGTCAAATACATGTTTTGAATTAGTTCAAAATAATCAAATACCTAATAAAATAGACATTTATAGGGCCCATTATCTCCTCCTTCCAAATTGTTTCTCACCTCTTTAGCAACCTAGAATTCTTCCTTCTTTCCTACCTTTGTCATGGTGTCCTTTGGCATCTTGTTGTTTAATTAGGCAATCAGAGGTAGTTTTTCTAAATAGTAAATTACCCATGGATGGTCCGTTCTAGGTGGCTACTCGATCCGTATACTAGTTTGATGGGAAAACTTTGTGTTGTTGTCCCACATCTCACTCATTTGATTTTGCAATTCACATCCTTATCCGTGAGTTTTTCCCTCTCTTTTTTCCAACTGTTGTGGGTAACGCAAATTTTGGAATAACTTTTCCCCATTTAAAAATTTATGTAGGGACCTTATGTTAGGATGTGGTTCATGATATTGGAGTTCCTAAGGGCCTATTTCTGTTCTTTGATGTTGTTGCTTCCTCCTGTAGCACTTTTCCTAAATTTGTCTTTCTGTAGTAACCCTGCCTTTATCTTGTAGCAAATTTGTTTCTCCTATAGCAAGGTTTTTTGTGTTTTAAGTTTCTTAGTTTTGCTGATCTAGTGTTGGCCTTACCAGATGGATACAAGCCACCAAGCTGTTTACTCCTGGCTTTGGGGAGTTTACCTCCTAATTGTCCTCTCCCTTTGCCCCATTTATTTTCTTATTTGTCATAGCAACAATTGTCCCTACATGAAGAAAGGACTTGCAAAAATTTATCGTTTCTTGCTGAATAGAGCTCGATGATGCAAGTCCTTTCTTCATGTAGGTTCTTCTTTGGAGGCACAAGAGCTTGTTGCGTATCAAGAATCTAGTAAATGCTTAACAAAGGGCCTTAGTCACTAAAAATATAGGAAATAAATCTCCATTTCCTTCATGATGGTTGGTTCTTTAATCAGTGCTTCCAATTGTGTCATGTAGGAGAATTACAGGACTGTCATACAGAATGTATTTTTTCTGGTATCAATCGTAAAACTCTTTCTATGAAAAAGTATCCTTTAGATAATTCTTCCCAAAACACTGATAATTCATGCCCAATCTATGGACAAGGATTAAAAGCCTTTATTTTTGGTTAAAATAAATAGTTAGTGGTGAAAATGAGTCTTTTCATGAACAAATATAAAAATGGAGTGGGTAAGAGGTCAAGCTGCAGAATACATGTTACAGGACTCTCCTCTTATCTTTGTGATTGAAAAACATAAGATTGAACCCATTTTCAATGCCAATCATGCTCTGTAGCAATTTTAAAATGCTCCTATATCAATATTGTTTTATCTCAGATTCTCCAAATATGGATTGGATTGGACTGTTCTAATTATGAAGAAAACATCATCTCAGTGTATTATCTCCATAAAAAATATTATCCAATTCATGCACTAATATTGAGAAAAAAATAAAAAATTGTTTTAGGTAAATGGATAGAAATTTTCAAAGTGTGGAATTTGACCATGTTAGGTTCCCAGCACATTACTACTCTATCCATATTCAGCCCTTTATGAAATAACTCGACTACTGATCTGCCTACTGGCATATGTAAAAAAAAATTAGCCTAGTATTTTTAGCCTCTGCTAGCAAACAAATTTTCATGTATAATTAGAAAAACCAGGAAAAAATGAATGGGAAAGGCTGGGAATATAATGAATGCTGGAAGACGAGGGTGACAGATTAAATAAGAACTCAATGTGTTGGAGCATCTAGCAAAGGAGTGTAATATCTGGTAAAAATAGCGGTAAAAGAGAGAAGAAATAAGGTTACAACAATACTGGTATCTTCAAGGCTGAAGAAGGAATCCCAACATAGGTAAATCATTGCATCAAGTTGACTTGCTAGCTAGCTCTACTTTCCAAGTCAGAGAGAATTTTCCAAAGGTTTGTATCCAGGGATAGGCCAGATAAATCAGGTTTTTAGGCTAGATACGATGGAGGCTGTTGAATTTGATTTGGTTTGGTCTTTTGTTTTAGCTGAAGAAACAGCTAAGGATCTAGGTCAGAAAATAAAGGATAGGTCAGCAGGGATTGTAGTTTTAGCACAAGACTATCACTTTAAAATGATTATGATGAGGTACTGTTTTTATATTTGAAGAGAAGTTTAGAAGAGCATGAAATATGTATTTTCTTAGATGATGAAATGGACAACCATGATTAATCTTCAAACAGAGTATGATAAAGGTGTGTCTGGATGTACTATACTTAAAGAGAATTACCATAGATATTGGAAGGAAATAATGAATAAGAAATATATATTGTACATATAAAACTAAATAAAAGATTAAATATAAACATACTACCACACATCCCACAAAATATCTTAAACTCTTTATTAGCCAAGCAACCGAGTACAATGGTTCGATCGCAAAAAAAAACATACAAATTGATTCAAACCCTCGATTAGTGTGAATGAAGGACTAAATATACATCAAAAAAGCTTAACTCATCCTCAGGGGTCAATTCCATGAGGTGAGGAAGAGATCCCATTGGTTTTTGAATCGAAAATGGAAGTGTAGGATGTGTCCCAAGGACTCACTCCTCATTACACCAAACTCATCTTCATTCTGACTAAAGGATAATCTCATCAATAATCACCCATAGGTAAGTTATCCTTGACATAATTGAATTTACCATGATGAATTATACTATGACACTGATTTTCCGAGATAAGATCAAAATTTTCAAAAGAAAAACCAAAGATCTTAAAGGAATACATATGTTTAGCCTTCATTGCTATGTGTGTGTCATTTAATGTTGTTTGCCTTCCATGCTCAAGGTGACTTTCGCTGACTCAGTAGTGTGGTTCAACATAGCCCAAGATGGCTTGGTTGGAAATCCATACTTGTCCTTCTTCTTAACATGCCTCCTGAAATTTCAAAATGATGCCTATTTGAATTTCTAAAAATTTCAATCTTCAAGATTACTCTGCAAGGTTACTAGGCAAAAATATGTATGAAGATGATTTGTGGTGTTTTTTTTTCCTTTTCACCCACCATTTTGACTCAAAATACTTGGCTGTACAGGTGCATGTTTTCATCATTACAAACTCATCAAGATCTTTTTCCCAAAAAAACTTCTATCATTTGTGCCATTTAGGCAATGCGCATGGGACAAATTTTCTGGCTAAATCCTTATCAAAAACATATTCAAACTTAGAACAAGTAAAAGTTTGTAAATGCCTCAAAATTTCAAAAATAGTTGATGATGATATGTCTAGGTTTAGCTGCAGTTTCAGTAAGAGTTTCCAACTTTTTTCTCCATGCAATTAACTTTTCAATTTTTGCATTGGCACTTTTCGAAGTCAATACAATGCAATTTTCTCCTTGTGGCATAGTTTTTTACTTTCTTCCTTGTTACTATTATTCTTTGGTTTTCCGCTATGTAGCTTTCCAAGGCCATTTAATTCAAATGTTGTAGTGTCTTTGGCTCTTCATTGATCTTCTGTGCTGGCAAGCTGCTGCTGTATGTGAACTGGACTTAGTAAAGCTTTCAGATTCCTCTTTGCTCTAGAGCTACAGAGCCTCTTTTAGCCCTTAGCCCAGTCTTTGGTTTCTTGTACATGTTCTTCTTTCATCATCAAGTAATCCATTACCTTCTCAAGTGTTTCATCTAGCATTAATTTTGGTTTCTTTTAGCTCCCTTTGAGCAATGGTATACTTAACCTATCAACAATTTTGTTTTCAATTTCTGCTTATCCTATTTTCAAGGAAGTAATGACAAACTTAGGCTCATTAAAGATTACTTTGAATATCCCAATCTCGTTGGATATCCTACTTTTGAATAGCTATACTAGTGATTTTTTAATTTTCATCCTCATCTAGGTCAACAAGCTGAAATTCCTAAATATGTTTCAAGAGTGTCCTCCTCATCAGTAATGATCACCACCGACTCTTTTCTTTCAACCACTAAGAAAAGGAGTAGGTATGTATGGCTTCCACCCATGTGAGAAAGAAGGCCCTGTAGGCCTCTCTGTAGTTTTTGAAATATTTAACTTCAGAACTGACACATGCCCAATTAGGTCAGCATCTCCATCTGTTGGGGTGATCCAATGTCAGCGATGAGATGGAGATGAAGGAGGTGAAGTGGAATGACCATGGAGATGAATGAACTATGTACGAGAGGAGAATGAATTGGATGGCTGTGGGATGGTAGAAATGCCACACAGTAAAGATTAGAGGATTTCTGAATATATCATGGGCTATGAAGGTGTCCTGCACATGCTGAGGCTGATTAAGATCAGAGACTATGATCTTAATGAGGAATTATGGAATAGACTTTTCATTTGATGTTCATATTTCCTTCGGACAATGAATGCCATCTGGTCTATGACTGGTACAGACAGGGTGTCTGTGACATTTGGGCCCAGTGAGTCGCATCAAGAGGTGGATGAGATGCTAGCAGAGCCTGAAAATCTACCTCACATGAAAAGCATTGACATTCTATCGTCAATGCATATCTATAGCCTGGGGGTATGCATGAAAACCTCTTTCTCTCATTCTGGGCACCTTGGCTTTAAGAAAGGCTGGTACAGTTTTCCTCAAATCATTCTTTTTGAAACTACTTCCCCTACATTTGGGATCCTGTGTGAAATTAAATGGTGTCACATTTAGTGTATGACTTGGTTTTTGTGGAGGTTAGATATGAAGACCGGTCAACTAGCATGCAGGGCCGAACCTCCTAAATCTGTTCACAAAAATCATAACAACCAACATATTTACATGTTACTCTATGGGAGAGGCTAAAAGTTCCCTAGTGTTAGCAGGTTCAAGTTTGGGTACTCTTCCAGGCTCTCTCTGCTTCTCTCCACCGAATATTATGTTTGCTTCCTTCTGCCATGGTATTTTGTCAAAACCCTAGGATTAGGAATGATAATTTGTAAGGTGACTTTTTTATGGATAGGAAATGGGTAGGTGTTGAAATTTGTGGGAAATAGTTTTAGGATATGAGAAATGGCAGGGAAGGGAAAAGGAGTGGTAGTGTGATGGGGAATTGGGATGGGAATTGAGAGCCCAGGTAAAAAGAAGCACCTAGGGCTTAGGGTTTTAGGTTTTAAAATATTAGAAAGGATTATACTAATAGATATTTGGGAATGATTTTTTTCATAGAAGGATGAAAAATGCAGGGGGTGAATTTGGGGAGTTGGGAGTGTTAGTGAGGAAAACTAGGGTTTTGAATGCTTAAACACCAAATACCATTTTAAGAAAATTACACAACAACAAAAAAATAAACTTTAAGGAGGTAAATGATGATGTACATATCTTTACCAATTGTTGGAGGCTCAAACACTGTTGCAGAAGTTCTGGAGGTGATTTGGAGAAATTGGATGATTTGTTGGCTTGCTAGACATATGCACAACGCCTATGTCGTTACATTTAAGGCCGTGGTGTCTCTCTCTTCAGACTGTGCAAAGGTTTTAAGGATATGTACGTTGCCTTAAGGATATGTGCAAATTCTTTAAGGATATGCGCCTTCCGCTCAAATTTTCTCCAGTTTTAAGTTTGCTAAAATCGAAAATCCACTCTCTCTCAATCGTTTTCTCAATAGGATAGGAGGCAAATAATTTCAAATTGATATTCAGAAATTAATACTATGAGTGAATTTAGATTTAAATAAAAAAGCCCACTTTCTTTTCTATTGTTTTCTTTCTACTTTTTTTTGGTGTTACTGCTAATTAATTTCTTTTTTAATTTTTCTTCAAGGCAGAAGCAAAGTTACAGTTTGGCACTTTTCACTTCCGCTAAGGATCTTCGCCGTACATATATGATTTGAGTTGGTAAATAGGGGATAGAACTTATTATACATATAAGCATAAAATTACATAAAAAATAAAAAAATAACGTATCTCTCGTTTTCATATCAAAATTACAATTTTTGATATGAAAATCAAACTTGAAAATCAAAATTACAACTTTTAAAATATCATATTTACATGTTGATAATCTTCATAGATGATAATGGAATGTTTATTGAGTTACCACACATTTTTATGACTTTATTGAGATGAAATGGTGCATTTTTTTGACCTTTGGTTGTGTCGAAACCTAATAACCTAATGGGACCTTGAATGACCTAACTCCATGATTGACATAAGACATAGTGAAATGAGCTTTTGAAAAGTGTGTTTATGCTCGTGAAGTATACAAGGCCGGAATGTGAAATTTTGAGGAGAGTGAGGTGTTATGACTTGGACTAATATCGTTGAATCAATTTTTAGCACACCTAATGGAATCATAAAAATTTCGCAGTGGGACCCCTAAAATGAGGAAAAAGAGTAATTTCGATCACCGATGGAAGAATGCATATTCTCGACACTAATAGATGGGACACGTATTCCAAGTTGAATTGTGGGAAAAACATCCCAGAGGTATTCATTTTGGTTATTATGTTTAAAGGAAATTGGAAAAGGCAATGGCAAAGGCTTTGGAAATTCAAGGAGGCATTAATTGGCATGTTATTTATGAAAATAATGGGAAAATAGGAGAAAATAAAATGTGAAAGGTCATAGGTTGGATGTGAGGAGGAAAATGAAGGAAAATAATGGAAATGCAGAGAGTAGAGGAATCACCGATAAAAAGGCTTCGAGGTTCAATTGGTAAGCTGGTCAAGGCATTCTGAGCCTCTCATTATTCTTCTCTCATACTTCTCGATACTTAGAGATTTTCGGGAGTACTTTGGAGAGTGTGGTATACTTGGTGATTTAGAGAAAGAAGGAAAAGGAAGATCAGAAAGCGCAAGCAAAATGCCACCGTGACCAGGTTACACGAAGGTGATTGGGTGTGTGCCTAGTTTCATGTATGTTTTCATCACTAGTTTTGGCATGCATGGTATGGTATGTGTGGTTTTTCCTAGCCTTGCCATTTCCTGATAGCCATGGTGTTATGGGTTTATTTCCATTGATTTTTTTTTCTCGCTGGTTCTCATGATTCCTTTAAATTTTATTATTTATTATTATTTCAGTGGGAGCCTGGTTGGAAAAATGCTTTGGAGTCAGTCGGCGCTGGGGTTGAGTTACTAGTCCCGGAGCCTTAACATGACACTCGAGCCCTAGGTGGGTTTAGTTACTAGTCCCATAGCCTTGGTTGCATGTAAATTGCTCACGGAGTCCGAAATGGCTAGGTTTTAGTTACTAATCCTCAAGCCTTGGTTGGAAAACACTCTAGAGTCCTCTAGCCTGTTGAAAAAAAAAAACTTCCGGAGCTCTCCCAGAGGCTGCATAGAGACCAATATTTAATGGTTGTGATGTCTAATCGTTAGGTTGAATCACCTGGGTTGAGGGTTGAAGTGGTTTGGCCTTGGAAGGCTTGGGATTGGTTTTATTGATGTGTTTGATGTATCCCCACATTCATGCTTGGAATATGGCATGGGGGTGATTTGTTGAATAGAGACTTGGCTTAGTTTAATCTATGGTCGAGTGAAATGTAGTCCCATCTCCGCCTGGTTTCTATTTTCATTAATGAGCAAAGCCCATTTCCTTGTATTTTTTTATGAAATGTATTGATTTTACATGTGGATTCTATTGCTATTGTATCCATGGTATTTCTTTTGTTATTATGCTCGTCATGACCATGTATTTTATAGTGATGATGTATGGATCTCCCCATGTTTTTACTTTAAATGAATGTTAACAATGTATCTATGGTAAAATAGGTTATTACATATAATTATGTAGGGGATCAATTTTTCTTAGTGATTCTTATATAAGTAGGATACCCCTTATTCTTAGATATGTTTACACTCGTAGATTTCATGTTTTCTATTACATGTTTAACAAAATGCATGTCATGGATATGAGGGGTCCAAATGATTTCTTAATGATGTGATTACTTCCTTATCATTTTCCTATTATTATTTATCATCTCTCGAAATTTTCATGAAGTTCCGGGCAAAGAACTGCCTGGTCCTGGTGCTGGGTGCCTAAATCCCAAAGATGCAAGTGTATAAAACTTAGTTTTGGGGACTGCAAATGGGCATGTAGTGTTATGCCTAGAGATATATCCTTCTTTAGCCGATGAGCTCCATCATTAGGTAGATTTTAAAAGGGAAGTAATGGTCACCTCTTTTTTCTTATTAAGTCACTTTTATTGCATTTTAATTATATTATGTTCTTATTGTTGGGCCATGAAAAAGGTAGGTTTTTAGCCTCATAATTAGCCTCCAATTTATTACTAAATTTCATGTGTTTACCTTCACTTTGGGAGTAACTGAAGAATTAATCAGAACAAAAGGGTAAAACTAATTATCAATAAATTAATGTAATTATGGGAAAAGGTGTTAACTATGAAAGGTGAAATCTAAAATCACTAACTATTCAAATGGACAGCAACAATGACCAAGAAAAGGAAGATTTTAAATTGTCTACATAGACCAACTATGAATATGAGGAGGATCTCGCTTTATTCTATAATACCAATCAAGTTAGACAAGCCTTCAAAATCCTTAGGATATCCTAACTCGAGATTTTCCTATTCGTTCGTTTCTTTCGTAGGATATAAAAGATCAATATATGGAATAGAACTGTGAGGCTGTTAACTGGTGATGTTGTAATTGTATTTTATTTACATTCCTTCTCAAAAATAACGAAATTTTTTCGTGCCTTCAACGAGTGTTGTATCCCGACTATTAAATTTAATGAAAGAGATATTGGTTTTTCCATAATAGTATTCTGAAGATCATTTGAAGAGACTGAGGCTCAGCTCCGCTCACGGGGAGTTCTACTATTGTCTTGTGTTATGTTCCTATTTTCCTATTTTGCAATTAATCATTCTCGTAGTTTATAGAAGTTGTAATTGATTTGAATTTCATTAGCATCGAGTGGTTTGTGTTCTATTGATTTAAAGTATTAATTGCTTTCATTTTCTCATATTCGTTACTTCTCGCATTTCAATATTTAGAGTTATTTGAATAATTAAAATTGTTTTTTCATTCGAGATATTGTTGGTTGATCATTCATTGAGAATTTCAATTTCCCAGAACGTGACTATGTTACTTCGTCAATTAATGCACATTCTTGACATTTGTAAATAGGATTGATGTAGATGTTAATCAATAATTTTGAAGTTAATTGTGAATTCCTTTAAAATTTTCTTTTCAATTTTCTTCTATAGAACATATACAATCTGTTATAATACAGTTGAGTTATTTAATGATTTCTTTCATAATTTCTAATGGAACCTCAAGAATTAGATTTTACTGCAACGGTTTCGATTTGTTAACCTCTAGTTTCACTTGCATAAACTAATGTGTTGAACACTCTGAAATAAATAGACTTACCCTGAGTTGATGATTAATGGATGCATTAGGATTGTTTTTTAAATAGGCATCTTAGTGAGCCAACACTATGATGCTAATGGTAGATCGAGGGTTAACATACTTTGAGTACCGACATAAGATTAAATGCAGAAAATCATGAAGATATGGAATTTGTGTGGAGATTTTGTCATAAGACTCGCAGTAGATAGCAAGGGAGATTCTAGGGGGTTTTCCACCCTCAACTCCTGTATTGTTTTCAAGGGATTCCCAGATTCCTCCAACAACTCCAAAATCAAAGGCAATTCAAGAAAAACTCAAAATCAAGTGCACTCAAGCCATACTTCACTTGGAGTCAAGTGGGCTCATCACCTATTTTATAGGGAACTATTGGTAGCTACCCTTAGGTTAAATAGAGATGAGAAACAAATTTCATTAGGATTCGGATTTGGAAAAAAGCCATTGTGTTCTTTCTTTTGTAATCAGCTTTTCAAGACTTTTAGATAGTGTGTGTTGAGATTTATATTTTGAAATGAAAGTATTCGTAATTTTCCTCATCGGTCTAGTTCCGTAGAGCTAGGATTGTGGGTTAGGCCCAATCCATGTGTCTGTACTTTGTGTAATTGTCTTTTCCTTTCATGTCATTTAGCTAGTTTTCTATGAATAGTTAGCTAGTTTGTTGGTATTTTCATGTACCGTTTTGTTTTCTTCCATTTGTATTTTTTTGTAGATTTAGTCATTTACATGAGTGGTAGAATAGGTGATAAAATTCATAAAGATATGAGTCAAGTTTCCCCTTTCACTCATGTTATTGGGAGTTTGAGGAGGTGGTAGACCTCTTCCCCATAGACCAAAATTTATTTTTATTTTATGCATTCTCTTTTGGAATAGATGAGATTAGCTTGGTTGTAATTCCATGAAATGTCTATTATGTTGTGGTAGATTTTTGTTTTTGATTAGGATAGATTTATTTATACTCTAGGGTCATCTTTTCCACTATCTTTATCATGAATTTGTCCATCTTTAGTGCATGAAATAGGTATTTTTATTGTAAAGGCTGTGTAATATAGCCAATTAGAAGTTCACCTAAGACCTCTATCTTCATCTCTCATCTCCTTCAACCCTTTGTTTGTCACGATCACCATCACTCGTTTTCATATTTTCCATCCCCGCATCATGAGAAAACCCTAGGGGTGAAAGATAGGCCACCCAAGAGGCCTCGAGCTTGACAAGGGGTGGGCCACCCTCCTAATCATCTTCATCCACCTTCACACCACCTTCCCTACCATTTTTACACCTCTTTTGGCCTCATATTTCCCTCGGCTCATTTCCCGTATCAATCTCGTGACTTGCATGTAGCACTATAGGAAACCCGTAATATCACTTGAACACCTGTGGCCCCCTCTGCTTTCCAGAAACCATCATAGCCACCTTCTAAACATGCAAGAACCACTCATACACCTATAGCCTTGCCCCATGTGTTCAAGCCTTCCATCAGCCACCTTTAGCACTTTCTTTTCCTCGTTGCAAAACGACACAATTTTTAGCATAGTTAGGTCATGAATAGTTGCATAAATAAAAGCATGATAGATAGAGCATAAGTTAAGTAGGAGTGTGTTTAGCCATTTGTCCCGCCTACGTGTGATTATATTAGTTTCCTTTATGCCATTTAAATTCAGAAATTTACTTCATGTAAAAATTTTAAAGTTGTTTTACAATTTATCATAGTCTAATAAGTAGATTTTTCTTTTTATCGGCATAATATTTAGATGTACTTGTCATATGGTCTAATTTTGTACTCACTCGATAGTGCCATGGATTTGAATCATTTGTATTCATAGGCATAATTCCATAAGCCACTCCATCATCCATCCTTCAACCATTCGACCCACCAAATGGGCAACAATCTCATTTTTTTCTTTCCCCTAATCAGAATTACAGAAAAGTAAAAATTACGCCTACAGGATTCTTGTAGCACTATAAGAAACTCTTAGTAAATGCTATAACAAACTCAATTACGAAGAAAGAAGGTTTCTAAGGGTTTTTGAATCCCCATTTAGGCATGATAATATGTGTTTTTCCTATGCCTATAATTTAATACCCTATTCCACTCCACGCTGCTAAAGGTTTCCTATCTAAACCCTATGTTGCACTGGGAAGCTAAATCATTGAAAACTTGGCATAGAAACCATTTCTCTGATCGTCCCCCCTCCACTCCATTCATCCCATGAATTCCTCTATGGCATGCAGCATCCATATCCCTCCATTCCCAAACCAAGTAAGAAGAAAGGAACAAACTGCCACGTATATCATAGAGTTTCCTCTAGCAAATGTGTGTGGAAAAACAAGGAAAAAAGATGAAGGAAATCGGATGGATGAATCAGAGACCACTGTAAGACTCAGAGGGACAGCAACACCAGGCCATGGTATCCGAAGCCCTCCATGTATTACCTCGCAAAATAAATAAAACAAGAAAAGGGAAAGCACTTTACCTCGTAAAAGATAAGAAGCTCACTGTGAAAAATATAATAAAATGAAGATACAACAAATAAAAGCCCCGTGCTCTCACCACTAATTCATGCTCTTGCAACACCTTACCAACACTGTGCAAGCCTGCATGGCCTCTCACCCTCATTGCGGCACTCCCAAAATGGCAAAACAGCAAATGTCGAGTTTTGCAGTTAGTGAAAAAAAAGGTGGCTAGTTAACTTGGCCACTCAGCAAAACTGAGGAAAATTGAAAGTGTGCCACCCGGAAATTCAAATCATGTCAATTCATGGTGGATGAGTACGAAGGAAGTGATCACGAGGTCAACAATGATTAAATAAAGTGGGGCAAACTATCTCTAAGAGTCACCACAATGCTCCAAATTTGGTTAAAAGGTCCAATAAAGGTACATTTATTTCATTTCCACCATTGCATTGATAATTTTGAAAAGCAAACAAGGCAAGAGAGAAATGTGGAGCTATCATAATAGTAGCATCAAATTTTGGGCTTGCATGTGCACCATCGTGCCCAGAAAACACCTTAAAATAGAATGCAGACACTGTGTTTAGAGGGAAATAATGTGGTTACTTTGTGGGTGATTATTTCCAGTTCTTTCAGTATCCAACAAAGAGAAAGACCAAGGGGAAACGTTATCATCTTCCTGACCAGTCCTTCCATGGGTCTCATCAAAAATTGAGATTACAAGGTATGTGTGAAAGAATTTTCTTGTGTTTTTCTTCAAGGCCTCCATCTCCAAGACTTACCTCTAAAAAATTTTCACCACCTTCCTCTCACATCATTAAATGGGGAGAGGGGGATTCAACAAGAGGGAACCTACAAACATTAAGAGAATTAGGGCAAAGACTCCTCATTTTATGGAAATCTTCCAAAATTACCAATGGCTAGGGTTCTTTGAGAAATTGAAAGGTTATGATGATGAAATAGCTAAATAATTTAGGAAGTGGCCCTACATTCACATTCGAAGAAAGAGTCACCACCGTGATAAGAGGACTAGCCATCACTCTATCTCCTAAACTCATAATAAGAGTTACCGCCTTGCCCTTAGAGTCAAATGGGTCAAGGAAAGAATTCCAGAACTGACAAAATAATTTCTTCTTACCCGAGAGAAGAATATTTAAGATAAAAATGGTGAGAAGAGAGAGTCTCTGACACTGATGAAGTTGCCTTCCACATCATGAAATTCATATTTGTGAAGGAAGATTGAGGTGTTTTTGTGGGTATCATTTGTATCGTTAAATGAACTTAGGTTCCAAGGAGAGATTCCACTTGAACAAATATTAAGTGTCCTCACTTCCCTCCTAAACTCCATCGTCATATGAGGTAATGTTCCAAAATTTTCCCCGCAATAAATCGGAACATTAAATTTTTCTATTTTCATTTAGGAGGTGAATAATTGGGTGAGAAGTACCCATTCATAATAAAAATATAGATAAAATCCTCAGTATAGAAAAGGGATCAGCCTTTGAACTAGATTTCACACCCTCATGTGAAAGGAGACATTTGCAAAGAGGTTTGGTTAAGTTTGACCAAGTCAAACAACGTGTGGTATGAGGTGGAAAGCACTACATGGACAACGCAGTAGATAGAGGAGGGAATATTTCTTGGAAGGAGGAAACCCTAATAGAGTGGGGCCCATGGAGAGGGAGCTCTCATGTGTTTCTCTAAAAGGAGGGCAAGGCGTACTCATTTCTATTCATGCTTTGATTATTCATTTCCACATGTCTATTCCTATTACTGTGCATTGTTTTTCTCGTTTAGCAAGAATTGCCATGTGAATTCCCTATTTAGATTTCATCTCCTTTCTTAGTGGCCTCTGAAGGATTTTTCTGCTTCTCCACACTCCTGGGTCAAGGCCACAGCATCCTCCTCCAAGACAACGCACAGCGTAGCAACATTATTCGTGCTGCGTGGTGTTGCGTTGAGACTTCCACAACACCTCTTCCATCTTTGTTTCTCGCAGGGAGAGTCTTTCTTTCCTTTGAGGATTAGTTTGGAAGATTTCAAAGCTTATTGCAGATCTTTTCACTTGGCCAATTATCTCTATTCCACCTACAATGTGCAAGAACTTTAGATCACAAGAGCCACAGCACTTCATAGCAGAGGAACGGGGAAGATTGAAGGGTGAGATATCAAATGTATGATCAGCTCACTGGAGATCCATTTTGAGGAGGTCTAATTCATATTTATTATCATATTTAACCTTCTATTCACCTGTGATTCAGTTACAATGCTCCCACAACTCCCATTTTTCCATTTTTTGTATTTCAGTCTAATCCTTTGAGGATTGTTGTATTATTGCTTCTAAGTGCTGGGATGTTCTCTATTGTATTTGAGCCATATATTGTCATATATTTCAGTTATCATAATATGGAGGTAGTATCTCTATAAATCGCGTCCTCTAGTCTGGTTTATGCAGTAAATAATGTTGTTTTCTATTTTCATGTGTATCAGTTTTGCTGAGTCTTGCATTTCCTTTCTCGAGTGGATACTTCTCAAGAAATTGTACTTTTCTTTACTTCTATAACATTATTTTTTGGCTATTCATATCTCCTTATGTCTGCACAGAAATAAATTCATCATTCTAGCTCTTGTGCATGCATTAAGTTGCACTCTCTACTCCTGCACTTTTTGAGAACATCTAGTAGTGGGAGATATGTTTAACCACTCTAGAAGGATTTCATTGGGGCCATATCTTGGATTTCATTTGATGTATCAACATCTAAGGGATATGTGTCCTGGTTTCAAATATTGTGGCAAAATGCACATCGAAAATGCTTAGTCATGCCTTGCTTAGCTGCCTAGATTTTGGATATTACAAAGGTATCAAAAGAAACTTTCTTTCTTTGCACTCGTGAGTCTAAGACTAAGAAGATGAAAATTTTGAAGAAGATGAGATTTCTCCCAACGCATTTAGATCCGAGAGAATACTTCCAAGGAGGTTAAGAAGATTGAAGAAATAGAAGAGGAAGGACCATGCACTTCCTATTCTCATCAAGAAGAAGACATTGGAGCATGGAAGACACTTGCATTATCGTATTATAAGTGATTACCTTGTTGAGTAAATATCTCAACCTAGAGCTCTCAAGGAGACTATATTTTCTCTCATTTCATCCAAGCCTTGAAGGAAGAGAAGAGACCTCAGTACAGAAAATAAATTAGAGGCAATAGATTTATGTTGTCTACCTTTAATAGGTTATCTACAACAAGAACTTGGGTGAGAAAGTTGAGGCATTTTCCACTACATCCTCGTAGTAGGGAAAGAAGTTGTTGAAGACAAAGATCGCACTTGAGGGGTGTAGTTTATGTTTGGTGGTGCAACCACTTGAGCCATGCAAGGTGAAGACTTTTTGCAAAGTTCACTCAAAGGTTGATCCAAACCTTTTATGGAGAAAAAAATACAGGATGAAAAGCTCACACCACTTGAGGAACTTCTTTGTCCTTAATCGGCTACACTCAAGGAGGAGCAGCCACATGCATCAGCTTGGGCAAATTAAACACTTTGGAGGAAGGAAATCTTGAAAATTTCACAAGAAGTTCCAAAATATCAAGGTATGAAAATATTTCCACATCTATTATTGTAGCAAATTCTTTGATCAATATGGAGATTTACTTTACATGACCAAGGGTCAAATCACACTGCTACCATAGAGAAACTCTCAAGCTGTAATCGTTGCCGTGCAACATGGAAACATTCAAGGAGGAAGCAAACCATCATTCTCATGAGCCATTGTTGAATTTTTCATCACAATTTGAGGTTGGGGTTTGAAGACGTGATGGATGATAGTAGACATTCTGAAGTGAGAAACCCTTTCTCCTTCAAGAGACACTTTCTCAATGAGCTCCCTCAGCCTCAAAGAGTGAACCCTGCTTCTTTTCAACAAATCCAAGACCTCATTGGTTTTAGAAGACTATTGTTGAGAGGATGCCTGGGGAGAGATTTCCTAGAGGTGCACTTCAACACACCATAGAGTGCAATGATTTTCTTTCCTTTATCACAAGAGTAGATAGAAGATGGAGGACATCTTTCTTGATGGATAACATATCTCTATGCTTGTGTTGGACATTCCTTGAGCATTAAACATCATGATGGGAGGTTTTTTCCTACCGCTCATTTGGGTCCTTATAGGGTCTCATTGATCTCTGAGAAGATTGCATTTCAATATCCTATGAAGTGCAAAGACATAGATTTGGTTTGGGAGAATGGTAGCCCTCATGGGAGGAGTAACAAGATGAAGAAAAGGGGGAAGGTATCCACGAGTGGTCGTAGTGGATGGGTCGATGTGAGCAAGGAGCTAGAGGCTACTTGCAAATTTATGATACTCAAAAGCAAGAGGCTTGGTTGCGCTCGGGTTACTCTGGAAGAGTTTCTGGCCATCACTTGGTACACTTTTCCAACAGGAGGAGGGGAGGAGATGGCAGATACTTGTACTATTAGCAACATAGAGTATGGATGATAGTGTTGATGTGATATCTATATCATTCCTTATTGTGTCTTCATCACATGAGTTGTATGATGGAAGTATGGGGAGGTAGAAAAATACTTTTGTTGCTTTGCTTGTTCTTGGGAGAGCAAGAGAATATTTACTCTCACACTTGGCATAACAGCCAGGAGAAGGAGATGGGAATTTATCTCCTGGTTTTCGATGATTTGGGAGCACTTCCATCTTGGGAAGCATTCATATTTTTGCGCATTATTATATGAACCTTGACAAGGAGCATGTCAAAGAATAGAGCATTGTAATGACAGAGCTTATTTGCATGACCTTCATAGCATCACAAATTGGAGCCAAGATTTGTGGATGGAGGTCCTTTCAGACTACTTCACATTGTGTGTACTTGTGAACAAGGAGGAGGTGATGATGGTAGAGTGGTGGATAGAGGAATCTATCACTATGACATATTCTTCTTGACTTGGGTTTCCAAGCATGAGGAGGATTATCTACTTGTAGCATGGGTCATTTTTCTTCATAGCATGCCAAAAAACTATGGAGAACTCATTCATGAATCCATGTACCATATTACTTTATGCATATGGTAAGAAGTTTATTTATACATTCATTAACTCTCAATATTAATTTCCAAAATTACTATGCATTGCTTCACAAGAGGGCAAGCTTTTCATATTGATCTATGTTCATAGATGGGCCAATCTATATGATGGAGGAAACCATCTTTTATGTGGCCCCGGGAAAATGTTTTATCATCACATGTATGTCTTCATTTGTTGCACCCAAACATTCACCATATGAAGACACGCATGATTTACTTATGTAAAAAGAAACATTTTGCCTTGCCGATCATGACCTCATTTGCTGATATGGATCAGATTTCATAAGAAGCATGATTATGAGAAATACACATGAGTTGGTTGTGTCCTTGAGGTGAGAATTCTACATTTTCTCGCATTTTCACATGTTCTAAAGGGAGCAAGGAAGAGATATGGCCACCATAGCCACATGTTTTTCCTTTGAGGTGGGCCATGAGATTGATATTCATCCATTGTACAGCCATGGGCAAGAGCTTTATCGCAAAGGAAGTTGTTTACATCCAACCATTCACTATCCATTAGTAGATGTGATGATCTGTAAAAATGATTTCCATGTAATTTTATGAAGTTGCAAAAGTGGGATGAAACTGAAATAACTCTATGTATATATTACTTGAATATGCATTATCATGTAAAAATTGAAAAAAACTTCATTGGGATACTCTATGATGATCTTGTCCTATTCATCATGGATGAAACATTTTGGGCCAAATTGGTTTCTTCATCAAGGTTGGATGGAACCTTCGGAGGACTATTCTTCACTTTACCTTTCGAGGCCACCAGCCCAGGATTAGCACATACTCTACACTTATCATGGAGAGGAGGGATAGTTTGGGTAGGCCATGATGTTTACCATGTTCAGTCTTTCAGCCACCATTTCCGTAGCTTGAGGTGGAAGGAGATTTTCGTGGAGTTGCCTTGTTGGGAGGTGGCTCATTTTGATTGGATGATTGATTTGGGATGGAGGATCCACATGGGGAATATGTTCTCATCACATTTATAACTCCATGCCTGAGTGGAGATCTTCTGGGTTTATCCTTGTAGTTTCTTGAGGACAAGCAACATTTGGGGTAGGGAGTGACCGTAATGTTCTGCAAATTTTTCCTGCACAATAAATTGGAACATTAACTTTTGCTATTTTCACTAGGAGGTGAATAATTGGGTGAGAAGGTCACATTCATAATAAAATATGGATAAAATCCCTCTAGTATGAAAAAGGATCAGCTTGGAACTAGATTTCACACCCTCATGTGTGAAAAGGAGACATTTCGCAAAGAGGTTAAGTTGCTCTGACTCAAGTCAAATGTGACAAAAATGAGGTGGAAAGCACTACATGGGAAACGTAGAGATAGAGGAGGGAATATTCCTTGAAGAGTGAAAACCTAATAGAGTGGGGCCCATGGAGATGGACTTCACTTCTGTTTAAAAGGAGGGAAAGGCATCCATCGTTATTCATGCTTTGATTATTCATTTCTATGTCTATTCGCACATTGTGCATTCTTTTATTGCCAGTTGAAGAATTGCCAGGAAATCTCAGGTTTAGGATTTCCTCTCCTTCTGAGGTCTTTGAAGTATTTTTCTTCATTCTCCGTACTCTGACTGGCGTCAAAGCATCCTCCTCCAGACAAGTTATTGTTGCCGCAACAACATAATTATGTGCCGTGCAGTGTTGCGTGGGAGACTTCACAACACCTTTCCATATCTGAGCTAAAGATTTCAAAGATGGCTAAAAGAGACAGCACTTGTCCAATCTATTCTATTCCACTCACAACAGATACCATCTTAGACTACGTTATTTTCATGGAGCGCTAAAGGAGGGATCGCAGTGTCGATTGGAGGGAGGAGATCTCAAGTGTAAGGATCAACCTTCCACTTTGGAGATCCATTGGAGGAGGTATAATTTAGATTTCTCATCATATTCACTTATTCTAAAGCCTGCATTTGAGTTGTAGCCGCCGCCCAACAACTCCAAAGATTTTTTCCATTTCAGGTATTCCAAACAATCCCTTGGAGGATCATAGCCATTGCTTATAAGAGTTAGAGATTTGATCCCCTATTGTATTTGAGCCATATTCTGTCATATATTTCTGTTTATCATATAATATGGAGCATTACCTTCTATAAACTACGTCCTCTTAGTTTAGTTTGGTGCTATGTGTGTAAAATAGTGTTCTTCTATTTTCATGTACTTGTCTTGTTGAGTTTCTGGTATCATTTTTCTCTGAGTGGATGTTTCGGCACTGTACTTTATTTGCTGCTATAAAATTATTTGTTAAATATTCATATCTTCAGTATATTCATGGTTGAGAAATAACGCTACACTTCGTTGCATCAGCGTAATAACCCCTTATTTAATATTAGTAATAATACTAGTTACAATAATCTCTTAGTTTAAAAATCCAAAAAAATCAATTAGGATTTGTTTTCCTTTTCAAATAAAACTTTCTATCATAAACTTAGAGAAATCCCTCGTAAATAACCTTAAGAAACACTTAAGTTTATGATAGATTACAATAAAATTGTTCTTTAAATTGTAAAATAGCGCATCCATCGCAAAATGGTATATATCTTTTATAAACTCGAAATGATTTTGCGATTTTGCGATAATGCGATCCCAAAAGCCTATACAATAAACATATTGGTCGCATCGCATAACGCAAAAATGTAAATACAATGAATACTCATGCCATTTACAATTTTGCGCTTTTGCTTATTGCGCAATTTGCGCTTTTATGCTATTTTTCATTTCGCGATGGTTTCATTTTGCGATATATTAATAGATATATTATTGCGATATTGCGATATTGCACAAGAAATCTTCCAGACGTATTTTACGTTAGATTCATAAAAGCTGCCGTTTGGTGTTCAAAGAAATCTTCCCATATATCAATATATGTTATGCGCTCAATGATTGGATTAAATGAAGGATTGACAATTAATGGTAAATGAGATTTTGTTTTGATTGAAAGTCATTTCATGTTAAAATAATATATTCTTATCCGCTTTCGCACAAACAATCTCATCACCTTTCTCTATGCCATTACTCTCATTTAACTCGTAAACCGTGTGCACGAAGGAGCAAACATCTATACAAAGCTTTTCAGCGTAACATTATGGCAAGAAGGAGAAGAGTCAATTCTCAAAACAGAAATGGTTTCACCGTATGCAACACCCTTGCAATAAGGATGCCGTATAACTACATGGGAAGGAATGTATATAATTTACCTGAAGTGTAGGTGTACTGTGGTATGAAAGTTGCGTCATGTTGTGTTCCAAAGAATATGTCCGAGGCAACTTCCTCAAAGAACTGCTTTAACGATTGAGATGATAGCGTACAAGGCTCTAGGATTCTCCGTATACTGACATGGTGAAATTAAATGACAACACCGATATTTCAGACAAGCAATTTAGAACTCCATCTCAAGAGCTAATCTAGTCATTCACTACCTTTAAAATGATATTGATGTATAGTTGGCTGGAACTTCAGTTAATTTATAATAAGCAATTCATGGAAGATTTTGCCAGAGAACATGCGAATTTGCCGAATGCAATACTGGGAGGACCAAAAGAGATGAACCATTGAAGAAAAAAAACAAACACTTCCGCGAACAAAGACAAAAAAAGATATTTCTGACGCCATTCACAATTTCTCAATATCCAAGTAAATTGACGTTAGCTTTCTACCACAAGATAAGGTATGTGAGTTTGCCAAATTATCTCATAGAGCTTTTAGAAGTTATCGAAAAGTCACAGATCAGAGCTCTAGTGAAACACAAAGCCTTATTTAGAAAAGTCTGGAGCTGAAGAGACCTGAAATAAATTGGGAGAAGAAAATGAGGAAACATTAATAAAAATTCAAGGCATTTAATGCCGGAAAAGAAAAAAATATGGAGCATGTTCAAAGAAGAGAAGAACTACCGCGAAAGGCCTAATCTATAAAGAAGAAAACTACCTTAGATTTAAGGATATATGAGAAAATGAAGAGGAGAAACAAAGAAAACAGACATATGAAGGTGCCGAAAATTCCATTATTAACGAAATCATAAAGAAATACTCTGCTCAATAACCTGGGATGCACACAAATCGAAGGGTAGAGAAGGGCAACAGAGGAGGCTGGAGGCATGCAGAACACTTTACCGATTGTGTAAATGATAATTTACACAAAGCTAATTTGATTTTAAACTGCTCCAGGATATCTCCCATTGTGCACATCAACCGCAAATGAATTTATGGCAAAAAGGCGTAAGAAAGAGAAAATCAATTCAAGGGCTGACAAGATTAAATTGGGACTCATACCGGATACATACTTAGTGAAGCTACACAAATAAAGATGTTGCGCTTAATTGTATCATCAATTTCACAGAGAAGATTTGCGCCTACACTTGCCGACTTTGTCTTTTCGTACGTCAATTAATTCTACTAACCACATCTTCAAAACTATGTTAGATGCCCGCAAGTTTAAAGATCAAGTTCACAGATAGTTAGATTTAGTTTTTAATTTTATCGTATTTTTAGTTTAAAAAAAAAAGGACGGTCATTAAACCGAATCCTTAATTTTTGTGATAGACTATTAGATTAGCTATAGTATTTAAACCTCTTCTCATATTAGAGAACCTGATCTAAGATGGACTTGAGATTACTTGCATCTATCATTAATATATTTAAAAGGATCACACTGTGATTTACAGCGGAATTATCTTTTGAAGTGTTGCATTTGCATCTTGGAATTTGATTGCACGTAGTGATTGATCGTAGTATCGTATTTCATTTGAAAGTCTTCAAGATGAATGAGGCTTTATCCGTTCATCCGTTGATTTCTTTTTGTCTTATGATATTCTCTTTAAAATTTTCTATCATTTATATATATTTAATTTTCACAACGTTGTATCATTTGGTGCACTTGAAACTAAATATTTTTTATGTATATATATAGATGGTATACAATGATGAATGCAATATGTTAATACAATCACAGAATTTTAAATACAAAGTTATCTTTATTTGTTTCCTACATTTCAATTTAAATAATACATTTTCATGGCTATTGTTAAATCGTGAACAATCTTAAGTTGTATTCACATATAATTACCCGGGTTATGTTAGAATTTATTTACGTATTTAGTTTAAATTAGATAGCTTTATTTTGCCATTCCAGTCTCATTTCCACTCATCCAAATCAACCCATCACCAACCCATTTAGTTATGGTGAACCGGTCCTTTAAATCCAGTTTCTGGGAGCCATCATACCAAACGAAAAAGGAGCTGTCCTAAGGTCCCGACCGGAAGCTTTTCCTACTGCTCAAGAAGAGATTTAGTCAAAGAAGATCAAATTTCCAGTAATGCACAAGGTAACCTCTATTGGGTACCAGAGAACATCTAGTAGTGGGGAGACTTATTTAACCACTCTAGATGGATTTATTTGTCAAGGCCTCTGATTTTAGTCTTGCATTTATCAAGTGATCCAAGTCTTATTTCTAAATTTTGTAGCAGCTTACACTGAAAATGGAGTTTCCAATCATGCCTCAGATGTTCTGGATTTGGATATTGCCTGTCATGCGGAGACAAAGGAAATATCAACACTTGGCCCATCATGGCTTGATAAATTAATTGTAAATTATGCTTTTAGAAGACTGAACGTGACCAGATCCTGGGTCTTGACAGATATGATAGGGAAGCCTTTAGTAGCTACCCCCAAACAGATAACCTCTACTAGCCTGAGAAGAAGAAGTATAAGAGGAGGAAGAAGAAGAGGAAGGGAGCAACAAAAAGAGAGGAAAGGAGGAGAGATGGAAATTGAGACAAAGAAAATAGAGACAAATACGTAAAAGAGAGTAAGAAAAGTTGGCTAAAGAGGGCAAAATACATCTGTGGCAGCTGACATGGACCCTATCTTTAACCCATGAAACCTTCCCTCAAGACACAAGCATGTCACCGAAATCATTGCATCAAAGAGGTAGCCGCCACTTTAAATTACTTTGAGCACACTGTTAAAACAAGAATAAAGAGGTAGATACCTATGTACTTCATAACTAGAAGAGAATATAAGGAGATAGGAAAGCTACCAAATCTTCACCAAGATCCCTATCAATGAATACAGACCACCATAGAAAGAGAAGAAATTTGATTAGAGGAAGAAGGCACAATGTCACTTCACCCATAAGGACACCTCGTAACATATATCAAAAGACATTAAGCTAGATTGGCAACCCACACACCTCATTCCACCTCCACGCGACCCTCCAAGGATTGTAAAGAGGAAAATCTAAGAAGAAGAGAGTCTTCAAGTTAGAAGAAAAACGGAGTTTGCTACATAAGAAACTCATCAAGCACATATTTTGAGAAAAAAATGCCTTGGTTGAGGAAGAAAATATATACTGTGTGTGTGCAAGAGTTCAAGGAAGTTGAGGGCAAGGAACAAGAGGAAATACATGATGAAAAAGAGGGAGGAAAAGATAACAAAGAAGAGGCCACCTCAACAAAATCAAACCCCAAAAATGTTGCAATGGTACCAAGAAACCTAGCCCCCAACCCAATCTCGCCCATTGCTACATACATTATATGGGGTAGATTAATCTTCAAAAATTCACAATTCTTTTGTTTTATCACTGAGGAAGAGAGGGGAACACACTCATAATTGATGAATCTCGCTACATCTAAAGTTATGTATGATATAGGGATTATGGAAGGAAAAGAATCGAATTCAGGAAAATATTTAGAAATGATGAGGCACGGTGAGAGTCACTTCTTTGAAGGAGCAATTGAGAAAGAATAAAGTAAGAATGTAGCACTACAAGAGTAGCTTCAACAAAAGTTAAACATGTGACCTACCACTGTATCGGGTATGGAGGCCATTCAACACAGTATCCTTGGATTAATATGGCAGCTTTACCTTAAGGAGTAGTGGTTCTCTTTTCATAAAAACTTTAGCCTCCCATGGATCCTCAGCCTTTCCAAAATCATAGAGCGCTCATTGATTTCTCGCAATCAATCTAGCATGGATGACAAGGAAAAAATGGAAGAGTTTTATATGCATAACCTTGTGTTAAAAGATTTAAATATTTTGGACCCCAATCCTAAGATTGGGGATATGCAATTAATGGCCTTAGCATCATGGATGGTAAAATAGGAGACAAGATCACAAGAGATGAGGAGGGTTATGAGAAGAGAAAACAAAGAACCTTACACATTAGGCAAAATTGTTCACTTAGAGAGTCATCACAACTATATGAAGATTGGAAAGGATCCTAAACTAGCCGAAAGATACCTCCATACACAAGCTCAAGCAATAGTCCACTTTGATGATGTTTCTAGGTTGTTGGTAGATGAGTGACAGTATAGCCAAAGAAGATGAAACAACCTCCTCACAACCTTAGAAACATGGAGTACCATACACCAAATATTAAGGGGTGCCTTGGAGAGGGCACCATTGTACAAAAAGGGCCATGCATGCCAAAAATATTCAAAGGGTTTAAGATAAAGCTAGTCCACTTGTTATTAGGGCCGAGGATGGGAGGACCAAGATGAATAATGGGTAGAATGGGGAATACATAAAATAATGATGGGTTTTACCCTCCGAGGGGATTCCCACACTTTTCCTTGGGAAGTCGCAGGATCCATCAAGGCCTTAAAGGGAATGCAAAGGAGAGATCACGTGTTCATATGATGAGAAACCATTTAGGTAGGGGTGATTATGAGCTCCATCATTAGGTAAATTTGGAGGGGTTAATAAGCCACCTTTTTTTCCTTATTAAGTCTCTTTTTCTTGCATTTTAATTATATTATGGTCTTAAGGGATGTTGTGTAGGTGGTTATTGAGGCTTAACATGCTTTGGGTACCTACCATAAGATTGGAATGTAGGGAAGATAATGGACATGTGACATTTTTGTCATAAGACTCGCAGTAGACAATAAGAGACAGTAGGGGGTTTTCTTTTACCCTTCTTAACTCCCAAAGGCAGCCAATGGATCCTCGAGATTCCCTCTCCAACTACCCTGAAATAAAAGGCAACCAAGAAAATTCAGACAAGTGTGTGGCACAAAAGTGATACTTCACTTGGATTCAAGTGGACTCATCACCTATTTTCTAGGGGGTTGCTGGTAGCTACCCTTAGGGTTATAGAGTTGAGCAAGAGCTCATTAGGATTCGGATTTTGGAGAGATCCATTAGACTCTTTTCTCTTATATTCAGCTTTTCAAGACTTTTATATTGATGTAATGATACTATATTTTGAAATGAAATTATATTCATGTCATTTAGCTAGTTTTTCTTATGAATAGTTAGCTGTTTTTTGGTATTTTCATTTATTGTTTTAGTTTTCTTCTTTTTTCTTTTATGGGCATATTTAGTCTCACATGAGTGGTAGAATAGAAGATAAACTCATAAATTTGTGAGTCGTTTCCCCTCTTACCTCTGCTAATAGAGATTGAGAGAGAGAATCTTCCCTACTGCACTCAAATTTTTTTTTAAGTTTATGATTTCTCGGAATAGATGATATTATTTTGTAATTCCATGAACATGTTTAACATGTTGTGGTAGATCTCTGCTTTCTAGATTAGGATATATTTTCTTTACAATTTCAAGTCATCTTTTCCATTGTGCTTATCAAAGGAATATCCATATTTAGTGCATCATTATAGTTAATTAAAGGTACTGTGTGTCACATCCAAGGAGAAGTTAACCAACACCCCCAGCTTCATCTCATCTCCTTTCACTCTATGTTCATCAAGATCACTATCAGCTCCCATTTTTGGATTTTCCATCCCTACACCATGAAAAAACCCTAGGTAAGACAGCCTCCCAAGAGGCCTTGATGTTGGCCAAGGGTGGGACACCTCCTACTCATCTTCATCCACCTCTCGTACCACCTTCCCCTACCATTTTCCACCTCTTTTTTGGCCTCGCATCTCTCTACTGCTTCAGAGCAATTCTAGAGGACTTGCATGTACTAGCCATGTGAAACCCGTAGAAACACTTGAAATAGCACATTTGGGCCCCTTCTTAAGCCCAAACCACCATGGATAACCTCTAAACCTGAAAGAACCACTCATACAATTTCCGCCTTGCCCTGCTGCCAAGCCTTCCATCGCCACCTTAGCCTTTTCTCCTAGTTGCAAAGCAACACATTTTTTAGCATAGTTGAAATGAATATTTGCATATAAACAAAAGCATGATAGATAAAGCATAGGGTAAGTAGAGTGTTTTTAGCCATTTTTCCTAGATAATTGTGATTATATTAGTTTCCTTTTATGTCATTTCAATTCAATGATTTACTTCATGCAAGGTACCTAGGTTGCTTTAAAATTTTATCATAGTCTAATAAGTAAGCTTTATTGGTGCATTAGTTAGATGTACTTGGTTATTATGGTATAATTATGTACTTACTTCTATAGTACCATGGATTTGAATCATTTTTATTCCTAGGCCTAATTCCTAAGTGTGACAGACTTCACCTAGAAATGCCCCAAGGCAGTAATCTTTCATAGAGCTCCTTAAGAGGATGACATGAGCAGAATGCATCTACCTGCATAGCAGTTACTGTCAACTCCAAGTTTGTACGAACCTCGAGTTGATAAATTAAATTAGGTGCCTATGGGAGTTGCAAATTCTTTGGTGCAATGCTAGGGCTCACCACTAGCCATGGGTATGCAAAGGTTATGCTTGCAGCCTATGGATCAAAGAGGTCAAATCGTCGTGCTAAGACTCAAAGGATGAGGGTGAAGGATGGTTGGGTTACTCTCTGAAGTGTTTTTGGTTGTTGTACAAGTTTTATAAGTTGTTTTCCATCGGCCCACTTCCTTAAGGTTACATAGGAAGTTGAATCTCATTATAGTATCCCTTTCAGTCACATGTTTACCCTGGTTGGCCTACATTTGGGTAGATGTGGAAGAGAAAGGGAACAGTGGTATCGTAGATGGTTCAACCCTCGGAATCGGATGGGAAATGTTTTGATCATGAATTTATGTTGGTTTCCATATGTGATTAGTATGCTTGTTTTCTATGTGTGATTTTTTTATCCATGTTTGCATACATAGGGCAATGGTGTCTATAAACACCAAAAAATCGTATAGGAAAAGACAATTAAAAATGTCAAGAAAAAGGTATAGAAAAATATTTTCGTGGAAGAAATACATTATGAAAGACCAAAAATTTAATTTTTCCAAGGTTCGTTGTAAAGCGTCACAACACCATCCAAAATTTTGGTATATTTAAATTTTGGGTCCCCCTATGCTCGCTTAGTCGTCAAGGTCTTTCACCGAGTTCCACGAATCGACTCCATCTTAGCGACCTGTTCCCCAACCCCTCATGAGTCGTCTCGTCACCATGACTTGATGTTGTCGCTGCAATCACGCCATGTGTGGGAGGGATCATCCGACATGCGACCGAACACTCGTATCACAGTCGCGTCATGTGTAATGAGCTTGCCATACATACTTTTAAATGGGAAAACTTTTGTTTGTTAAAAATTAAAGGCCCTGTCGCTGTAGGTCATTAAGCATGTGGTTTGAATACCTCTGTTACATTTGCTAGTCTCATATGTTTTATCTGTGGGCACCATTATCAAAGAATAATTATGATTGTCGTAATGTTCTACACAGGTCGACCCCACGGGTAACAGACTCCTCAGTCGTGTCGCGACATCGAGGGAAATGAAATTGAGCTCAACGACGAGGCCAAAGTTGCGGAACAGGGGAGGAGGAGGAGCAAGTGACCAATACTGTTAAAAAGAGAATAATGTGATATGTGTCGATCGGAGAAAGAACCTTTTGTGTCACCAACGCAGAAGGTGTTCTTCATTAGTGCACACCAGAATTATGGAGATCCTGCACGATGCCAGCTCCATGTCGATGTCTGTATACAAAGGAACATTTGTCGCCATTTCGACAAGTCTAGCATTAATTATGGCCCGGTGAACAAAGCAAACTCAGGAGATCTCCCTGAGGAGTGACATTCTCATTCAAGGCGTTCTCGTGCCAAGTGGCAGTGCGAAAGCATATGTGTTGGTGTGGTAAGCCAACGACAGAGTTTTCAAACACGTGAGCGCACCCTTTGGAAGCAACATTTATGATCTTAAGCTGCATGGTGTGGAATTAATTACGCTGCAATGGGTACAACGCGGAGCAATAAAATGGCCTTACAGTCCTAGTCGCCTTTACGCTTCCATATCCATAGAGTTTGTGTATGTGGGACCATATGAGATGGACAATGTTAGATTGGACCTAAAGGGGTCATGTTGAAAGGCATATGCCAGTGGTAACCGGGTAGAAAAGGCAAATGTGAAAAGGGCTATCAATGTGGTCTGATAAGTATATTTTGACATTCGATCTTTCAAAACGAGAAGCTTTCGAATTATAAGGGAAAGTAAATGATCATATTAAGCGCAAGACCATGCATATATCATTACAAAGCGCAAGGTGATGTTATATGTATTAATATTAAGCACAAGACCATGCAATATATTATTACAAAGCGCAAGGTGATGTTATATGTTTTAATATTAAGCGCAAAATATGACCTATTATTGACGCAAAGTGATATCACATGTTTTGTAACTAAAAGGCGACAAAATGAAGAGTTAATACTATATGGAAAACATTAGAAACGAGCTTATTTCTTCTATGGCAAATATAGCGATATAAGCTTATGTTTAAATGGCCATGGTGAGTCAAAGTCCAAGGAGAAACTGACTCAATACCACCACCATGCGATCATTTGTTGGACACGTAGACCGGATCATTAGTTAATGTGTTTAATGGAATGGGTGTGTGTGTTGTCATCTATTATAGATGGGGCATCATAACGAAAAGCAAACGATCACGTTGCATGGGCGCAAATCTTCAGTGGTTTCGAGCAAATACATACATTTGGTCATCCAAAGTCGTGGTGCAGATTGCAATATTCTTCAAAACATGTAAGGTTAATGGAACGATGTAAGGTTACAAAATGGGCACCGAGCATACACGTATGAGGATCGTGTTGTATAGTAAGGTGTTTGGAGCATTTTTCTAACATTCAAAGTTATGTTTAAAACGTGGTCGGAGTGTATGACCAGCCCATTGAAGTGCGTTATAATAACTTTGTTGCATTATCGATGGGTGCAAATAGTGTGATGCTGCGGTTTTAATCCACGTGGGGCGGGCAATGTGGCGGTCAACCCTACACTTGAAACCCAACGCTATTGCATGGACGTAACGAGCGAGGGCACGTTTCAACTTACAATAAGATATTTGAGCAGATACATTATAGTTGGTTTAAACTTGCGCTAAACACATAGCTGTGATCAAAACCTATGTTTAAAACGTGGCAGCATGGCGCAACGTATGACAATATGCGACTATGTTTTGGCGGTGCAATACGTTCTTCAAACCACATGAGATGGTGCAATGCAACTGCATGCACACGTTGCAGAGAGCCCATTGTAGATGTTTATATATATAATGGCTGGAGTTCTTATTATGGAGCGTATATATATGTGATAACCGGAGTTATAACGACGGCATTACAAGTTGATGTGAGCGCTTCGACGATTGGAGTTTTTGAATATGGAGCGTAGTTAAATATAGCGGCCAAGTTTATGTTTTGAACCTATAATGGCATGCGAGCATTTGCAACGGTGGAGTCTTGAACCTTGGTGGACGTTGGAGCAGATATAGTAACAGTCAAATTTTACAATAAGGAAACGGGTTCAACGTCTTGACCGGCACCAATCATGCTCTTACCAAGCTGTTTCCGTCCCTTCGCTCATTTCCCAACATGGAATAGCTCATCGATAAAGGAAGTTGCCCATGCAAAGCGCTGCGGTGGAGGCGATAGTATTTGGTATTATCCGGCGTTGAATCAGCTGTGACAACGCGAAAAATGGCATGTAATTTCATCCTGAGTGCAGGCGCATGGATTTAGCTGTGGATTCAGTTGTGACAGCGTAGAAAACTGGAAATATTATTCCATCCCGAATGCATATGCACAGACTACGCTGTGACAGCTCTGTCATTGTCATAGAATACTGATTTGTGCAGGGAACAGCGAAACGCTCCAGCGAACCAACACAGCAACAGATGTGCAGTATTATTTCCAGAGTGACAAATCCCTCCATTACAGTAGACATTCTATTACAGGATAATAGCTCCGCTTTCACAATTGTATCAAAGTTGCTGACTCAAGGAGGCCTGGCGCTAGGTGTTAAACCATTATGCTCCTATCCCAGCCTGTTCGATGTTTTCTGAGCCAGCCATGTCCACCAGCACCAACTTCCCTCCAGTTGATGGCACATCTACTATGATCATGCAATGGCTGCGAAAGCTCTTCTCGTTTCAATTGGTACTCTTCACTGCATGTTTTTTCTCCACCACTGGTATTCCCCGAGCAATGCCCTCCGCTTTCTTCCCATTACTGAACATGCATGCTAATCTTTGACCCCACACATCCAATCTCATCCTTCCTGGACTAGCAAGCGTTGCTGAATTAGAACCAAGAAGATCGTTTACTTCCACTGGGTGTTCTTCTTATTCGCCCCCCCCATTGTTGCTGCTGCTCGTGCTTCAGTGGACGTGAAATGAATAACTTCAATCTCAATGCGTGCCCAGCAGGTCAACGTTATTAGATTTCTTTTGGAAGACTGGTTTTGCTAACATCGTTTGAATATAGCATGGCAATAAGCCCATTCCTATCAAGCAGTTTCAATCCAAGAGGACTTTGTGCATGGAAGAAAATTTATGATCCTGGCAGAGAAAGGGCACAGCGAAAGCTTACCCCAACCACACTCTCCGATCATTCAGTAGCCCCACACTTGACCACACAGGGGTCTATGTTTATTATTTTCATTTTTGAAATGATTTAAATATGCTCTTAGTATCGATATCAGATCATGAAGATGCGTAACCTAAGCCATCTGATTGCAGGTAGAGGCGTTTGGTTTGCACGATGAGTTGGAGTTTCCTTTTCCCAGCAAGCAAGAGGACCAGTTTTCAAAGCGAAGAACGTGCGATGAGGAACACTACTATAAAAATCTGCAGATCTGCAACCCTTTTGACATCGCAGGTCGCAAATCCCAACAGGTCACGCCAGAGTGTCGCCATCTCTCTTTTTAATTTTGCAACCCCTGCGACCTGGCCGTCGACTCATAGTTTAAGGTCGATGCCTTCTGCTTTTTTCACCTTGCCACTCCCTCATACCCAGCGACCTAGTCACAAGGTCGCAAGGTCGCATGACTTCGGTTTTTTCACCTTTGCGACCCTGCGACCCAGCGACCTAGTCGCAAGGTCGCAAGGTCGCATGCCTTCGGTTTTTTTCACCTTTGCGACCCTGCGACCCAGCGACCTAGTCGCAAAGTCGCAAGGTCGCATGCCTTCGGTTTTTACACGATCTGCGACCCTCCGACCCTGCGACCTAGTCGCAAGGTCGCAAGGTCGCACCTTAGCAATTTTCTTACAACTTGCGACCCCGCGACCCAGCCCAGGTCGCAGGTCGCAAGTCGCAATAGCGGCTCAGATCGCAGGTCGCAAAAGGAATGGGTCGCAAGGCAACCCAACGGCCAGGAAGGTGAACAGTCAAGGAAGCCCAACGGGCAGTTTTCGTATTATAAATACTCCTTCGGGAGCTTGTAAGAGGGGTTTTTTTTTCCTTTTGGAAACTGAAGAACTACATGGCATTGTATTGAAGGATTGTACCCTTACGCATCTGAATATAGAGATACTTGTCAAAACACCCTATGGTTATGATGTGTTTTGCTGTGCAAACATTGTGTGTATTCCTTGTACAGTTTCGGAACATCCTATGATTAATGAAGCTGCACTCTTCATGTCATCATTTATGCGTCATGGCTATCTGTGTCGTATCAATGGTGTTTATTTTATCATCTGCTCTAATAATGAATGTTAATGAACTATTTTGTTAGCATTTCGTTTCATCTTTCAGAAGTAAAAGGATATCTCATCATAAAGGACTATTCCTTTTGTGGTCAGAATACCTTATAAGCATTACCCCCAAAAGATGTGTTGCTAATGACATCTCTTAAGGTGTACATGCTTTATTCATAATCTTGCTACGCATAGTGTTTGATTCGGGTCTAATACATCAATCCTGTATTCTGTATCACGTGAATAAGTGTATGTCCGCTGGTTCAATCAGGTTATTTTGAGACCTAAGGGAAGGCGTCTTAAGCGGTAGCCGGACCCACACCCCGGACGGGATCCCTACTCCAAACGGTTCAAGGTCTAATTGGGACTTTCTACCGGGGAGATCCCCTACTGTTGGCCGGACAAATTTTCCCGTCAACGGAATTGGCGCTAGAAGGAGGGCCTGAACCTCCGACCAGATGTTTAACGAAAAGGGGAGGGCCAGATGACAAGCTGAGCCCTTAGAGCCTGCAGTTAATCTCATATCTGTAATGGCTCGTTCCCAAATCATTCTCCCGAGATGTTTGTCAGAGTTTTATAAGCCTAGATACTACATCTCCGATGAATTTATTTATCACTTGTCCCAGTTAAAATTTGATGGTGAAAATGGGGTGTCCATAACCCAACACTGTTCAGATTTTTGTGACTTTGGTGAGTACTATGAAATTGACGATGAGGGTTTGTTTTGTTTGCTTTTCTTCCTCACCCTCGGAGGGCGCGCTAAACAATGGTGCCGCACATTGCCGAAAGCTTCCATCCGTTCATTTGAACAACTCGCCCATAAATTACAACAAGCTTTTCACAGGTATAATCTTGATGACATTGTAATAAAGTTACATCTCATCAGAATGGAACCTCAGGAATCTTTAGGTGAGTTCTTTATCAGATTCATTCATTATTGTTTTGAGTTCCCTGAGAGGGATGTTGATTGGAAATATTTAGGTGAGCAGTTCAAGTATGTTATTTCCCTTGAGCCATTTCAGTTAGATCCTAGTGTTCCCTATGATGACCTGCAAGTTACCGGTTGTTTGGATTTTTTCACTAAGGCTTCCTTGTCCATCTCCCCGAGTCCAGGCCACATTCAGGCCTCCAAGGAGAGTGTTGCTGATATTCTCGCCCCTCTTCCTGAGTTGTATGGGAGTGGGGTTGTGACCTTGGAAGTCTTGAGTAAGGATAGAGACTGGCAGGAAGATAAAGTTGATTGCACCACCTTTGAGCCTTTAACGTACCATGTCGAATCTAAACATCCCAGTGGATCATTATCTCTTTTGACGCATGAAACCTACCCTGAGCCCACTCGATGTCTCCCTAGACTTAGTCATGGATCTGGTTCATATCTGGATTATTCATCTAGTTCAGATTCAGATGACGAATCTGTTTCACATTCAGATTATGAATCTGGTTCAGATTCGAATTATGAATCTGGTTCACATACGTATTATGAATCGACTCCTAACCCGCATAAAGTTTATTCCCTTACAAGGCCTGTCAAATCTGTGTGTCCTCTGAACGAAACTAATGTGAGTGTTGAAAAGCCTCGTGTGGTTAACGCCCTTGCGATTCAATCTTTTCGTTCATTATTTCCTAGTTTGTTTCTCGATCCCGCCACACCAGTAATTTCTTCGAGACATTCAAAATTTCCTTATACTGGTATTGGCGACAATCATAAGCACGCAGATGGTGTTTCTCAATCACAGTCCAGAATCGATGAATCTTTTAAATCTGATTTTTCTCACTTGGGATCTTTAGAAAACCATAGGAGCGATTCCCCGTCTGAAAAAATTCAATATGTTCCCTCTATCGATCCATCCCAGTTGGTAAACCCCAGGGAGCCTAACTTGCTAGGTACCGAACTTGACCAAACCGATGGTTGTAGCGATCACTCCTTATTTGAAAACATATTCAATCATACCGCTGACGACCATCACTCAAATCTCTTTGCTGACCATACGAAGACACCTGAATTCGATGATTCGCTTTCGGAAGATTCAAATACCCACCAGAAAATTGAAACGCGACAGCTTCCGTCGAATTTTTCTGAAATGACCATTCCCCAGTACCATGCTCCTTCCAGCATAAACGCGTCGAATTCACCCCATACTGGCAAATCCGGAGAATCCGACATTTTGGATTATCAATCTGTCAGTGCGCAAACATTCGACCAAATTGATATAAAGCCCACTGACATCTTTCAAATCACTACGATTGATGATCACGCCCATTCGCCTGTTAATCTCACCGAGCAGTCAAAGTTGGAAAGCCCCTTGCTCGAAGGTCCAGAGTTTGTTCAAAGCAGTGAGGAATTTCAGGCTCCTTTAAACGTGGATTCAGATCCCCATACCCTTAACCAAACCCAGGAGCAACCCCGGACTAGGGTTTTCGAAACTAGAATTTCTACGCTTGGATGTGCATGCATCTATAATTCGCCTGGCACTTGCGTATTGTTTCCATTCCATAAAACTGATGGTCCCCAACACCATGATGAGATTGTCGATCAACTCAACCAACCCCATTCGTTGAATGTGCTTACAAATAGGAATTGGCTTACCCATCACCCCTCAAATCCAGGATCATGCATGAATGATTTTATGTCATTTATCCATAATGTTGAGTTTCAAGAACATACTGCTGGTTATCAAGATAAGAATGGGATTCAGCTTGCACAGTCTATTCTGGCATGTTCTTTGGTAAGTATCTCTGATCATCTTACCGTGGCACCTGCTCCTCAGGTAAGTTTTGTTGTTGCTGCACTTCTATGGATACTAGATCTGATCCTGATCATTGTTGCTCTTGCAGGTCAGGAACTAATGCGGTGGCTGCACTGGAAAACTGATTTTACCTAACCCGACCGCGTCATTGGTTAAACTAGGGTTTAGGTGTAGGCTAGCTAGGACCTGCAATAAAATTTTTAGTTCAGAATTAATTAGGTTTACTTGCAAAATTTTTACTTCATAGTTAAAAGTGTGTTTGTTGTTTTTGTTTACGATTTATATCTCAGACAACATCATGTTAAAAGTATTTTCCTTTCAATTCCTTTTCAGTTGCTTGTTGTTGCATAAATAATCACTGCTTGTAGTTGCACTTACAACTGGTTGATCGTTCTCGCACATGGCGTTGCATTGCACCTTGAGCCTCACTCATTACATTGCGTCATACTCTCTCTCCCTCACATCATTTTTGTCATATCGCCTGCCACTTCATCAGCCCTAATTGCAACCCTATCACCTTGCAGTCTTGTTTTGCCCTGATTGCTGAAGCAGTAACCCCATTGTTTTGTGTGAGGTTGCGGTGGCTATCTCAAGAGGCAGCTTTCTCTTAGGACCAATCATCGAAGTCGCATTATTAACAAGATGCCTATGAGTCTAAACCTATTATCTGGGGAGATACGAGTCGGTTGTCTGTGGGAAACCTGATGAGTTGAAATGGCCCATACCCGTAAGCCTAAGCCTTGTGCCCAACATAGTCTTGGACGTTTTAATGTGCTGTTTTGCACGCTGCGCCTATTGTGGTGAATAGGATGTGAAGGTTTGGCATAAGGGCAAACCCAAATCAGGATATCTTTCAGTTTCTGTAACACAAGAAACAACCTCTCTTGCTCGTAAAATAAGTCGGGATCCCTCATCCGCCCATGAAAAATAAGTACCATGAGCACATGAAAATAAGTGTTGTAAGCACATGAAACAAATAAGGGTAAAGGATCGAGAAAGGCTTCCTGTGCAGAGAGGTAATGCGACGACTCCGCCGGGGTACTGACCAGGCTCGCTGGCAGTGGAGCAACGTCTGTGATTTCTTGAAGTGACTCCGCCGGGGTACTGTCCAGGCCTGCTGGCAGCGGAGCAACACCAGAAACTTACTTTAAAAATCCTGAAAATAATAAGCCCACTGCCTTGCTCGTCACATCATCAACAAGCTACCGACGTCTGTGAGCTTTCTCTTTGATGTGTTTCTGATTAGCGGGACTTAGTGAGGAACAAGGATTAGACATACTCGTAAAGGGCCAAAGTAATACAAAGGGTACCCACGGAGCTGGTTCAATATTCCCTTGCATCATTATCCGGACTCAGACTATTGTGGTGATGTTGACAGAGATGCTGGATTCTACCAGTGGTTCGCCATTTGTTGTAGCCGCTACAACACCACCCAAAATTTTGGGTATATTTAAAATTTGGGGTCCCCCTATGCTCGCTTAGTCGTCAGGGTCTTTCACCGACCCCACGAATCGACTCCATCTTAGCGACCTATCCCCAACCCCTCATGAGTCGTCTCGTCACCATGACTTGATGTTGTCGCTGCAATCACGCCATGTGTGGGAGGGATCATCCGACATGCGACCGAACACTCGTATCACAGTCGCGTCATGTGTAATAGGCTTGCCATACATACTTTTAAATGGGAAAACTTTTGTTTGTTAACGATTAAAGGCCCTGTCGCTGTAGGTCATTAAGCATGTGGTTTGAATACCTCTGTTACATTTGCTAGTCTCATATGTTTTATCTGTGGGCACCATTATCAAATAATAATTATGATTGTCGTAATGTTCTACACAGGTCGACCCCACTGATAACAGACTCCTCAGTCGTGTCGCGACATCGAGGGAAATGAAATTGAGCTCAACGACAAGGCCAAAGCTGCGGAACAGGGGAGGAGGAGGAGCAAGTGACCAGTACTGTTAAAAAGAGAATAATGTGATATGTGTCGATCAGAGAAAGAATCTTTTGTGTCACCAACGCAGAAGATGTTCCTCGTTAGTGCACACCGAGTATGGAAGTCCGCACGATGCCCCGGCTCGTGTCGTGTACGTATGCAAGGAACGTTTGGTAGCCATTTCGACAAGTCTAGCCGTGGTACGGCTCGGTGAACAAAACAGGAGCAAGGAGATCTCACGAGGGAGTGACATTCTCAGCACAGAAGGCATTCCTGGTGCCCAAGTGGCGTGCGAAAGCATATGTGTTGGTGTGGCAAGCCAACGACAGAGTTTTCAAACATGTGAGCGCACCCTTTGGAAGCAACATTTATGATCTTAAGCTACATAGTGTGGAATTAATTACGCTGCAAGGGGTACAACGTGGAGCAATAAAATGGCCTTACAGTCCTAGTCGCCTTTACGCTTCCATATCCATAGGGTTTGTGTATGTGGGACCATATGAGATGGATAATGTTAGATTGGACCTAAAGGGGTCATGTTGAAATGCATATGCCAGTGGTAACCGGGTAGAAAAGGCAAATGTGAAAAGGGCTATCAATGTGGTCTGATAAGTATATTTTGACATTCGATCTTTCAAAACGAGATGCTTTCGAATTATAAGGGAAAGTAAAAGGTCATATTAAGCGCAAGACCATGCATATATTATTACAAAGCGCAAGGTGATGTTATATGTATTAATATTAAGCGCAAGACCATGCAATATATTATTACTAAGTGCAAGGTGATGTTATATGTTTTAACTACAAGGCGAAAAAGGTTACATTGCAAGTTAAAACCAAGGCGCAAGCCCATGTGCTTTACAAACCATACAAAATGGAGAGTTAATACTATATGGAAAACATTAGAAATGAGCTTATTTCTTCTATGGAAAATATAGCGATATAAGCTTATCTTTAAATAGCCATGGTGAGTTAAAGTCCAAGGAGAAACTGACTCAATACCACCACCATGCGATCATTTGTTGGACACGTAGACCGGGTCATTAGTTATTGTGTTTAATGGAATGGGTGTGTGTGTTGTCATCTATTATAGATGGGGCATCATAACGAAAAGCAAACGATGACGTTGCACTTCAGTATGATTGTTTCGAATCCCCATGGGGTTGGTCATCCAATTCGGTAGTCACGACTTACGATATTCTTGAAGCCATGAGGATCGTGTTGTATAGTAAGGCATTTGGATCATATTTTTAACAGTCAAAGTTATGTTTAAAATGTGGTCGGAGTGTATGACCAGCCCATTGAAGTGCGTTATAATAACTTTGTTGTATTATCGACGGGTGCAAACAGTTTGATGCTGCAGTCTTAATCCACGTGGGGCGGGCAATGTGGCGGTCAACCCTACGCTTGAAACCCAACGCTATTGCATGGACGTGTTACATAAATTTAAACGAGCGAGGGCACGTTTCAACTTACAATAAGACATTTCTGCGAATACATTATATTTGGTCTAAACTTGCGCTAAACGCATAGTTGTGCTTAAAACCTATGTTTAAAACGTGGCAGCATGGCGCAACGTATGACAATATACAACTATGTTTTGGCGGTGCAATATGTTCTTCAAACCACGTGAGATAGTGCAATGCAACTGCATGCACACGTTGCAGGGAACCCATTGTAGACGTTTATATATATAATGGCTGGAGTTCTAATTATGGAGCGTATATATATGTGATAACCGGAGTTATAACGGCGGCGTTACAAGTTGGTGTGAGCGCTTCTACAATTGGAGTTTTTGAATATGGAGCGTAGATACATATAGCGGCCAAGTTTATGTTTAAAACCTGGAGCCAAATATCGGAGTGAACCTATAATAGCATGCGAGCATTTGCAACAGTGGAGTCTTGAACCTTGGTGGACGTTGGAGCAGATATAGTAACAGTCAAAATTTTACAATAAGGAAACGGGTTCAACGTCCTGACCGGCACCAATCAAGCTCTTACCAAGCTGTTTCCGGCCCTTCGCTCATTTCCCAACATGGAATAGCTCATCGATAAAGGAAGTTTCCCATGCAAAGCGCTGCGGTGGAGGCGATAGTATTTGGTATTATCCAACGTTGAATCAGTTGTGACAGCGCGAAAAATGGCATGTAATTTCATCCTGAGTGCAGGCGCATGGATTTAGTTGTGGATTCAGTTGTGACAGCGTAGAAAACTGGAAATATTATTCCACCCCGAATGCATATGCACAGACTACGCTGTGACAGCTCTGTCATTGTCATAGAATACTGATTTGTGCAGGGAAGAGCGAAACGCTCCAGCGAACCAACGCAGCAACGGATGTGGAGTATTATTTCCAAAGTGACAAATCCCTCCATCGCAGTAGATGTTCTATTACAAGATAAAAGCTCCACTTTCACAATTGTATCAAAGTTGCTGACTCAAGGAGGCCTGGCGCTTGGTGTTAAATCATTATGCTCCTATCCCAGCCTGTTCGATGTTTTCTGAGCCAGGCATGTCCACCAGCACCAACCTCCCTCCAGTTGATGGCACATCTACTATGATCATGCAATGGCTGCGAAATATCTTCTCGTTTCAATTGGTACTCTTCACTGCATGTTTTTTCTCCACCACTTGTATTCCCCGAGCAATGCCCTCCTCTTTCTTCCCATTACTGAACATGCATTTTTACCTTTCGACCCCACACATCCAATCTCATCCTTCTGGACTAACGACGTTCTTCGAATTAGAACGAAAGGAATGCGTTTACTTACCTTTGGATGTTCTTCTTATTCGCTCCCTCCATCTTTCTTTCTTGCTCGTGCGGAGCATTGAAATGAATAACTTCAATCTCGATGCGTGCCCAACGATTAACATTGGCCATTTCCTTTGGAAGAAGTGGTTTTTGCTAACATCGTTTGAATATATTGAATATAGCATAAACGATAAGCCCATTCCTATCAGCGGTTTCAATCGAAGAGGACTTGGTGCATGGAAGAAATTTATGATCTGGCGAGGAGAAAGGCGCAGCGAAAGTTTGCTACAGCCACATCTGCGATCATTGTTGGCCCCACCTTTGGACCACACGGGGAATACATGTTTATTATTTTCATTTTTGAAGCTTGATTTAAATATACTCTTAGTATCGATATCAGATCATGAAGATGCGTAACCTAAGCCATCTGATTGCAGGTAGAGGCGTTTGGTTTGCACGATGAGTTGGAATTTCTTTTTTCCCAGCAAGCAAGAGGACCAGTTTTCAAAGCGAAGAACGTGCGATGAGGAACACTGCTATAAAATCTGCAGATCTGCAACCCTTTTGAAGTCGCAGGTCGCAAATCCCAACCCAATTCGCTTATCTTCGATTTTTCACCTTTGCGACCCTGCGACCCAGTGACCTAGTCGCAAGGTCGCAAGGTCACATGCCTTCGGTTTTTTCACCTTTGCGACCCTGCGACCCAGCGACCTAGTCGCAAGGTCGCAAGGTCGCATGCCTTAGGTTTTTTCACCTTTACGACCCTGCGACCCAGCGACCTAGTCGCAAAGTCGCAAGGTGGCATGCCTTCGGTTTTTACACGATCCGCAACCCTGCGACCCAGCGACCTAGTCGCCCGAGTCGCGAGTCGATGCCTTCGATTTTTACACGATCCGCGACCACTGCGACCCGGCGACCTAGTCGCGAGTCATGGTCGCCTATGCACAATTTTCTTACAACTTGCGACCCCATGACGATCTCAGTCGCAGTGCTGCAGCTGTACAAGTTGTGATGCGACCAGGTCGCCGGGTTACAGCAGCCAGTCGCAAGTCGCAAAGCAGCTGGGTGTGAGCAACCCAACGCCCCGAGGAAGGTGAACGATCGAGAAGCCCAGGCGGTTTCGTATTATAAATACTCCTTCGGGAGCTTGGTATGAACCTTTTTCCTTTTGAAGCCGAAGAACTACATGGCATTATATTGAGTTGTGCCTTACATATCTGAATATAGAGACACTTGTTAAAACACCCTATGGTTATGATGTGTTTTGTTGTGCAAACACTGTGTGTATTCCTTGTACAGTTTCAGAACATCCTATGATTAATGAAGCTGCACTCCTTATGTCATCATTTATGCGTCATGGCTATCTGTGTTGTATCAATGATGTTTATTTTATCATCTGTTCTAATAATGAATGTTAATGAACTATTTTGTTAGCATTTCGTTTCATCTTTCAGAAGTAAATGGATATCTCATCATAAAGGACTGTTCCTTTTGTGGTCAGAATACCTTATAAGCATTACCCCCAAAAGATGTGTTGCTAATGACATCTCTTGAGGTGTACATGCTTTATTCATAATCTTGCTACGCATAGTGTTTGATTCGGGTCTAATACATCAATCCTGTATTCTGTATCACGTGAATAAGCGTATGTCCGCTGATTCGATCAGGTTCTTTTGAGACCTAAGGGAAGGCATCTTAAGCGGTAGCCGGACCCACACCCCGGACGGGATCCCTACTCCAAACGGTTCAAGGTCTAATTGGGACTTTCTACCGGGGAGATCCCCTACTGTTGGCCGGACAAATTTTCCCGTCAACAGAATTGGCGCTAGAAGGAGGGCCAACCTCCGACCAGATGTTTAACGAAAAGGGGAGGGCCAGATGACAAGCTGAGCCCTTAGAGCCTGCAGTTAATCTCATATCTGTAATGGCTCGTTCCCAAATCATTCTCCCGAGATGTTTGTCGGAGTTTTATAAGCCTAGATACTACATCTCCGATGAATTTATTTATCACTTGTCCCCGTTAAAATTTGATGGTGAAAATGGGGTGTCCATAACCCAACACTGTTCAGATTTTTGTGACTTTGGTGAGTACTATGAAATTGACGATGAGGGTTTGTTTTGTTTTCTTTTCTTCCTCACCCTCGGAGGGCGCGCTAAACAATGGTGCCGCACATTGCCGAAAGCTTCCATCCATTCGTTTGAGCAACTCGCCCATAAATTACAACAAGCTTTTCACAGGTATAATCCTCATGATGTTGTAATGAAGTTACATCTCATCAGAATGGAACCTCAAGAATCTTTAGGTGAGTTCCTTATCAGATTCGTTCATTATTGTTTTGAGTTCCGTGAGAGGGATGTTGATTGGAAATATTTAGGTGAGCAGTTCAAGTATGTTATTTCCCTTGAGCAATTTCAGTTAGATCCCAGTGTTCCCTATGATGACCTGCAAGTTACCGGCTGTTTGGATTTTTTCACTAAGGCTTCCTTGTCCATCTCCCCGAGTCCAGGCCACATTCAGGCCTCCAAGGAGAGTGTTGCTGATATTCTCGCCCCTCTTCCTGAGCTGTATGGGAGTGGGGTTGTGACCTTGGAAGTCCTGAGTAAGGATAGAGACTGGCAGGAAGATAAAGCTGATTGCACCACCTTTGAACCTTTAACGTACCATGTCGAATCTAAACATCCCAGTGGATCATTATCTCTTTTGACGCATGAAACCTACCCGGAGCCCACTCGATGTCTCCCTGGACTTAGTCATGAATCTGGTTCACATTCAGATTATGAATCTGGTTCACATTCGGATGATGAATCTTGTTCAGATTCGGGTGACGACTCTGGTTCATATTCGGATTACGAATCCGGTTCAGATTCAGATAGTGAATCAAGTTCACATTCAGACTATGAATCTGGTTTACATACGTATTATGAATCGACTCTTACCCCGCATAAAGTTTATTCCCTTACAAGGCCTGTCAAATCATTGTGTCCTCTGAACGACACTAATGTGCGTGTTGAAAAGCCTCGTGTGGTTAACGCCCCTGCGATTCAATATTTTCGTTCATTATTTCCTAGTTTGTTTCTCGATCCCGCCACACCAGTAATTTCTTCGAGACATTCAAAATTGCCTTATACTGGTATTGGCGACAATCATATGCACGCAGATGGTGTTTCACAATCACAGTCTAAAGTCGATGAATCTTTTAAATCTAATCTGTCTCACTCAGAATCTTTAGACAACCATGGGAGTGATTTCCTATCTGGGCAACTTCAAGATGTCCCCGTTATCGATCCATCCCAGTTGGTAAACCCCAGGGAGCCTAACTTGCCAAGTACCGAACTTGACCAAACCAATGGTTGTAGCGATCACTCCTTATCTAAAAACATATTCAATCATACCGCTGATGACCGTCACTCAAATCCCTTTGCTGACTATACGAAGACACCTGAATTCGATGATCCGCTTTGGGAAGATTCAAATACCCACCAGAAAATCGAAACGCGTCAACTGCCGCCGAACGTTTCTGAAATGACAATTCCCCAGTACCATGCTCCTTCCAGCATAAACGTGTCGAATCCACCCCATCCTGGAAAATCTAGAGAATCCGACATTTTGGATTATCAATCTGTCAGTGCGCAAACATTCGACCAAATTGATACAAAGCCCACTGACATCTTTCAAATCACTACAATTTATGATCACGCCCATTTGCCTGTTAATCTTGCCGAGCAGTCAAAGTTGGAAAGCCCCTTGCTCGAAGGTCCAGAGTTTGTTCAAAGCAATGAGGAATTTCAGGCTCCTTTAAACGTGGATTCAGATCCCCATACCCTTAACCAAACCCAGGAGCAACCCCGGACTAGAGTTTTCGAAACTAGAATTTCTACGCTTGGATGTGCATGCATCTATAATTCGCCTGGCACTTGCGTATTGTTTCCATTCCATAAAACTGATGGTCCCCAACACCATGATGAGATTTTCAATCAAGTCAACCAACCCCTTTCGGTGAATATGCTTGCGAATAGGAATTGGCTTACCCATCACCCCTCAAATCCAGGATCATGCATGAATGATTTTATGTCATTTATCAATAATGTTGAGTTTCAAGAACAGATTGAAGTATATCAAGATGAGAGCGGGAATCAGCCTGCACAATCTGTTCTGGCATGTTCTTTGGTAGGTATCTATGATCGTCTTGCTGTTGCACCGGTTCCTCAGGTAAGTTTTGTTGCTACTGCACTTTTTTGGATACTAGCTCTGATCTTGACCATGCTTGTCCTTGCAGGTCGGGAACTAATGCGGTGGCTGCACTGGAAAACTGATTTTACATAACCCGACCACATCATTGGTTAAACTAGGGTTTAGGTGTAGGCTAGCTAGGACCTGCGATAAATTTTTTTTAGTTTCAGAGTTAATTAGGTTTACTTGCAATATTTTAGGCATCATCATGTTAAAAGTATTTTCCTTTCAATTCCTTTTCAGTTGCTTGTTGTTGCATAAATAATCACTGCTTGTAGTTGCACTTACAACTGGTTCATTGTTCTCGCACATGGCGTTGCATTGCACCTTGAGCCTCGCTTATTGCATTGCGTCGTACTCTCTCTCCCTCACATCATTTTTTGTCATATTGCCTACCACTTCATGAGCCCTCATTGCAACCCTATCACCTTGCAGCCTTGTTTTGCCCCGATTGCTGAAACAGTAACCCCATTGCTTTGCGTGAGGTTGCGGTGGCTATCTCAAGAGGCAACTTTCTCTTAGGACCAATCATCGAAGTCGCATTCTCAACAAGATGCCTATGAGTCTAAACTTATTATCTGGGGAGATACGAGCTGGTTGTCTGTGAGAGACCTAATGAGATGAAATGGCCTATACCCGTAAGCCTAAGCCTTGTGCCCAACATAGTCTTGGACGTTTTAATGTGTTGTTCTGCGCGCTGCGCCTATTGTGGTGAATGGGATGTGAAGGTTTGGCATGAGGGAAAACCCAAATCAGGATATCTTTCAGTTTCTGTAACACAAGAAACAACCTCTCTTGCTCATAAAATAAGTCGGGATCCCTCATCCGCCCATGAAAAATAAGTGCCATGAGCACATGAAAATAAGTGCCACGAGCACATGAAAATAAGTGCTATAAGCACATGAAACAAATAAGGGTAAAGGATTGAGGAAGGCTTCCTGTGCAGCGAGGTAATGCAACGACTCTGCCGGGGTACTGACCAGGCTCGCTGGCAACGGAGCAACGTTTGTGATTTCTTGAAGTGACTCCGCCGGGGTACTGTCCAGGCCTGCTGACAGCGGAGCAACACCAGAAACTTACTTTAAAAAAATCCTGAAAATAATAAACCCACTGCCTTGCTCTTCACATCATCAACAAGCTACTGGCGTCTGTGAGCTTTCTCTTTGATGTGTTCTGATTAGTGAGACTTAGCTAAGGCACAAGGATTAGGCATACCTGTAAAGGGAAAATGTAATACAAATGGTACCCGTGGAACTTGTTCAATATACCCTTGCAATACTATTCGGACTTGGACTTTTGTTGTGATACTGACAGAGATGCTGGATTCTACTAGTGGTTCGCCATTTGTTTTAGCCGCTACAACACCATCAAAATTTTGGGTATATTTCGCAGGTCCCCCTATGCTCGCTTAGTCGTGCAGGATGCTGAGCCCACGATCGACTCCATCTTAGCGACCTATCCCCAACCCCTCATGAGTTGCCTCGTCACTGACTTGATATTATCGGCAAATCCGCCATATGTGGGAGGGATCATCCAGCATACCCTCGAACACTCTTACCGCAGTCGCGCCATGGGTAATAAGATTTCCATGCGTACAGTTGAATGGAATCCTGGTTGTGTATTAACAATTAAAGGCCCTCTCGCCGTGGGTCATTAAGCATGTTGTTTGAATACTTCTCTTGAGCTTGTTAGTCTCATATGTTTTATCTGTGGCCATAATTATCGAAGAGTAATTATGATGTTGTAATATTCCACACAGGTCGACCCCACGAGTGACAAACTCCTCAATCTTGTCATGACATCGAGGGCAATAAGATTCAGCCCAATAACAAAGCCAAAGTTGCGGAACAAGGGAGGAGGAGGAGCAAGTGACCAGTACTGTTAAAAGGAGGATAGTGTGATACATGTCTATCAGAGAAAGAACCTTTTATGTCACCAACGCGAAGGTGTTCTCGTTAGTGCACACGAATTATGGAGATCCCGCACAATGCCGGCTCGTGTAGCTCGATGTACGTAATACAAGGGAACATTTGTCGCCATTTCGACAAAGTCTAACGATAATTTTGGCTCGGTGAACAAAGCAAACTCAGGAGATCTCCCTGAGGAGTGACATTCTCATTCAAGGCATTCTCGTGCCAAGTGGCAGTGCGAAAGCATATGTGTTGGTGTGGCAAGCCAACGACAGAGTTTTCAAACATGTGAGCGCACCCTTTGGAAGCAACATTTATGGATCTTAAGCTACATAGTGTGGAATTAATTACGCTGCAAGGAGTACAACGTGGAGCAATAAAATGGCCTTACAGTCCTAGTCGCCTTTACGCTTCCATATCCATAAAGTTTGTGTATGTGGGACCATATGAGATGGACAATGTTAGATTGGACCTAAATGGGTCATGTTGAAATGCATATGCCAGTGGTAGCCAGGTAGAAAAGGCAAATCTGAAAAAAGGCTATCAATGTGGTCTGATAAGTATATTTTGACATTTGATCTTTCAAAACGAGAAGCTTTCGAATTATAAGGGAAAGTAAATGATCATATTAAGCGCAAGACCATGCATATATTATTACAAAGCGCAAGGTGATGTTATATGTATTAATACAAAGCACTAGACCATGCATATATTATTACAAAGCGCAAGGTGATGTTATATGTATTAATACAAAGCACTAGACCATGCATATATTAATACAAGGCGCGAGGTGATATTATATGTTTTAACTACAAGACGAAAGGTTACATTGCAGAGTTTGACCCAGAAACACTCCATGTGTTGTTTCAAGCCATACAAAATGGAGAGTTAATACTATATGGAACCCATTAAGCTTGAAACTGTTAGTATTCTATGGCAAATATAGCGATATAAACATGTTTAAATGGCCATGGTGAGTCAAAGTCAAAGAAGAAACTGACTCAATACCACCACCATGCAATCATTTGTTGGACACGTAGACCGGATCATTAGTGATTGTGTTTAATGGAATGGGTGTGTGCGTTGTCATCTATTATAGATGGGGCAGCATAACGAAAAGAAAACGATCACGTTGCATGGGCGCAAACCTTCGGTGTTTTCGAGCAAATACATGCAGTTGGTCATCCAATTCGTGGTGCAGATTGCAATATTCTTCAAACCATGAGGATCGTGTTGTATAGTAAGGCGTTTGGAGCATATTTTTAACAGTCAAAGTTATGTTTAAAACGTGGTCGGAGTGTATGACCAGCCCATTGAAGTGCGTTATAATAACTTTGTTGTATTATCGACGGGTGCAAACAGTTTGATGCGACGGTCTTAATCCACGTGGGGCGGGCAATGTGGCAGTCAACCCTACGCTTGAAACCCAACGCTATTGCATGGACGCGTTACATAAATTTAAACGAGCGAGGGCACGTTTCAAATTACAATAAGACATTTGAGCGGATACATTATATTTGGTCTAAACTTGCGCTCAACGCATAGCTGTGATCAAAACCTATGTTTAAAACGTGGCAGCATGGCGCAACGTATGACAATATACAACTATGTTTTGGCGGTGCAATACGTTCTTCAAACCACGTGAGATGGTGCAATGCAACTGCATGCACACGTTGCAGGGAGCCAATTGTAGATGTTTATATATATAATGGCTGGAGTTCTAATCATGGAGCATATATATATGTGATAACGGGAGTTATAACGGCGGCATTACAAGTTGATGTGAGCGCTTTGATGATTGGAGTTTTGAATGTGGAGCGTAGTTAAATATAACGGCCAGGGATTTATGTTTTGAACCTATAATAGCATGCGAGCATTGGCAACGGTGGAGTCTTGAACCATGGTGGACGTTGGAGCAGATATAGTAACAGTCAAATTTTACAATAAGGGAACGGGTTTAACGTCCTGATCGGCACCAATCGCGCTCTTACCAAGCTGTTTCCGGCCCTTCGCTCATTTCCCAACATGGAATAGCTCATCGATAAAGGAAGTTTCCCATGCAAAGCACTGCGATGGAGGCGATAGTATTTGGTATTAGCCAGCGTTGATTTAGCTGTGACAGCGCGAAAAATGGCATGTAATTTCATCCTGAGTGCAGGCGCATGGATTTAGCTGTGGATTCAGTTGTGACAGCGTAGAAAACTGGAAATATTATTCCATCCCGAATGCATATGCACAGACTACGCTGTGACAGCTCTGTCATTGTCATAGAATACTGATTTGTGTAGGGAAGAGCGAAACGCTCAAGCGAACCAACGCAACAACGGATGTGGAGTATTATTTCCAGAGTGACAAATCCCTCCATTACAGTAGATGTTCTATTACAGGATAAAAGCTCCGCTTTCACAATTGTATCAAAGTTGCTGACTCAAGGAGGCCTAGCGCTCGGTGTTAAATCATTATGCTCCTATCCTAGCCTGTTCGATTTTTTCTGAGCCAGCCATGTCCACCAGCACCAACCTCCCTCTAGTTGATGGCACATCTACTATGATCATGCAATGGCTATGAGAGCTACTCTCGTTTCAATTGGTACTCTTCACAGTACGTTTTTTCTCCACCACTTGTATTCCCTGAGCAATGCCCTCCTCTTTCTTCCCATTACTGAACATGCATTTTAACTTTCGACCCCACACATCCAATCTCATCCTTCCTGGACTAGCAAGCGTTGCTGAATTAGAACCAAGAAGATCGTTTACTTCCACTGGGTGTTCTTCTTATTCGCCCCCCCCATTGTTGCTGCTGCTCGTGCTTTAGGGACGTGAAATGAATAACTTCAATCTCGTGGTGGCCGGAGTCGCGTTGTGCATTTCCTTTGGAAAATGGTTTTGCTAACATCGTTTGAATATAGCATAGCGTGGCCATTCCTATCAAGCGAGTTTCAATCCAAAGAGGAGAAAGAGGACTTGGTGCATGGGAGAAAATTTATGATCTGAAAGCGAGAGAAGGGCGCGAGCGAAAGTTTACCCCAACCACTCTCTCCGATCATTCGGTAGCCCCACACTTGACCACCACACGGGGGTCTATGTTTATTATATTCATTTTGAAACGATTTAAATATGCTCATGATATCGATATCGAGGATGTGAAGATGCGTAACCTAAATACATCGATTGCGAGGTAGAGCGTTTGGTTTGCACGATGAGTTGGAGTTTCCTTTTCCCAGCAATGCAAGAGGACCAGTTTTCAAAGCGAAGAACGTGTGATGAGGAACACTACTATAAAAATCTGCAGATCTGCAACCCTTTTGAAGTCGCAAGTCGCAGATCCCAACAGGTCGCTTATCTTCGATTCTTAACCTTTTTGCGACCCTGCGACCCAGCGACCTAGTCGCAAGGTCGCAAGGTCGCATGACTTCGGTTTTTTCACCTTTGCGACCCTGCGACCCAGCGACCTAGTCGCAAGGTCGCAAGGTCGCATGCCTTTGGTTTTTTTCACCTTTGAGACCCTGCGACCCAGCGACCTAGTCGCAAAGTCGCAAGGTCGCATGCCTTCGGTTTTTACACGATCCGCGACCCTGCGACCCTGCAACCTAGTCGCAAGGTCGCAAGGTCGCACCTTAGCAATTTTCTTACAACTTGCGACCCCGCGACCCAGCCCAGGTCGCAGGTCGCAAGTCGCAACAGTGGCTCAGATCGCAGGTCGCAAAAGGAATGGGTCGCAAGGCAACCCAACGGCCAGGAAGGTGAACAGTCAAGGAAGCCCAACGGGCAGTTTTCGTATTATAAATACTCCTTCGGGAGCTTGTAAGAGGGGTTTTTTTTTCCATTTGGAAACTGAAGAACTACATGGCATTGTATTGAAGGATTGTACCCTTACGCATCTGAATATAAAGATACTTGTTAAAACACCCTATGGTTATGATGTGTTTTGCTGTGGAAACACTGTGTGTATTCCTTGTACAGTTTCGGAACATCCTATGATTAATGAAGCTACACTCTTCATGTCATCATTTATGCGTCATGGCTATCTGTGTCGTATCAATGGTGTTTATTTTATCATCTGTTCTAATAATGAATGTTAATGAACTATTTTGTTAGCATTTTGTTTCATCTTTCAGAAGTAAAAGGATATCTCATCATAAAGGACTATTCCTTTTGTGGTCGAGAATGCCTTATAAGCATTACCCCCAGATGTGTTGCTAATGACATCTCTTAAGGGGTGTACATGCTTTATTCATATTCACTTGCTACGCATAGTGTTTTGATTCGGGTCTAATACATCAATCACATATTACATTATCCGTGAATAAGTGTATGTCCGTGATTCCAGTCGGAGTTCTTTTTGAGACCTAAGGAAGGCGTCTTAAGCGGTAACCTTATACCCACACCCAGAGGCCAGAGCCAGATCCCTACTCCAAACGGTTCAAGGTCCTAATTGGGACTTTCTACGGGGAGATCCCCCTCTTTGTTGGCGGACAGAATTTTCCGTCAACGGAACCATGTAATGTAATCACCACCGGCATCATAACATAGTTTTGCTCTTTGTGTCCGCTGATAGTCATGTGGTCTTGATGATGGTGAAATGTCACCATTCAGGGCCACTTAGCATGCTTGGTTAGGATGATTCTCCACCTATTACTGTCAAGGACAGATAGATTTGAGCCACCTTGAGGATTAAGTGCATCCCACAAAGGAATCTCACCTCCACTCTTGAGTCACTATCAATCTTGGGCCAAGAGAAGGAGAAGAAATTCAAAAAATGTCTATATAGATCGGCCTTTGGAAGAAGAAATGGAGACACATTGTTATGCTAGCCAAATTACTGCATAGAAAACCAGCTTGCATAGTCCAGCAGTAGAGTCATTGGAAGGACTCATATGTTGGCCAACCAACATCTCAGTTCAAGAGAGAGAGGTCCACCATTTGATATTGATCTGCCATCTTTTGAGAGAGGAAAGAGATGTTTGTAGGAAATCAAGGGAAGCAGAACTCCTTGTTTTAGGTATTTGAGCTCCATAGCTCAAAGGGCCCTCTTTAAGTGTTTAGCATTGTATCTTTTATCACCACCATCACCTAATAAAGGGATAATTCTCCACCTGTGTTATTAGGTTGTTTGCTCCATCGAGCTTTTGTATTTTGCATCTTGTGTAACTTTATTTTGTTCTAAGTGTTGTATGCTTATTTTCCCCTCAAAATTAGTTTACATTATGATTAAATATGTTCCACTAATAGTAGATAATCATTTTTCTTTGTGACCTTGTGAAGGTAGCAGGCATCTTTCTAAATAAGTGTATTTGATACACCCGTGCTTCAAAGACACTACCAAAGGAATGGTGGCTCCACTGCATTATTTATTTTGAGTTAATGGTTGTTTTGCAAGTCCTTATTCCTGCTTATTTTGCTGCAAACTACCCTTACATTCTCTTTGCATATCTCATCACGCTCAGTAAAAATTTTACATAGCAGAGAGGGAAATTTTTCTTCATTTTACTCGACAATGTGCCTTGTGCTCTGACAGACGCAGACTCCACGCCTGTGGGAAGATAACTCATGTGGAAAACCAAAAAGCAAACAATTTGCCACTTTTTTTCATTTGTAAGGTGATTAGAAACCTCTAATAATTTTCCATCACTTTTTTGTTGTATTTCACTACTATTAGGACAATTAAGTGTTATTCTTAACCTTGAATTAGCTTAGCAACTAGGTAGCTTTAATTTTAGTATTTTATTTTGAAAATTACACATAGTTTAAGTAGGCAGAAATTAATTGGCCTTAAATCCATGCATGTTTTCCAAAAAAGTAATTTGTTAATAATTATACAAAACACGTATCTTAATTAGTGAAAATTAAGTGGCCCATGATATTCACACATCTTTTACTAATTCAAATTTTCTCAATTTTTGCATTAGATTAGTTCAATTTTGCATTAAGATTTGGGACTAGGATCACAATTTCAACAAAGAAAGAAAGTACTCTTTGCCACCCTTTCACATCTCGATGAGCAAGGGTACTTATATGCAAGATTTCCTAAGACAAGTTGAGCTACCTTCTCCGTATTGTGAAAACATAGTCTAACTAGTCAAGGTGTAAGCGACCCATAATATGCACATCATTTAAATTTATTACAAGGAACAATCACACATAGGGTAATTAGAAAAGGATTGTAAAAAATCATTGCATATCCACATCTCATAACACTTGTGATTGTTCACACCAAAGCACACACAAAGCATCGGTAAGAATTGGACCATAAGGTACCCAGTGTTTTGGGACCTTCGTTCTCTTGTGACATTTGTTTCTCCAAAACACACCCTAAAGAAAAATTGAGATGCTATAAAAATAATAATTAATTGAACTTGCTAAATTCTCCCCATAGGGGTCACAAAATAAATTATAGTCCAAGTTAGGACCATCGGGGGTAGGAATCTAGTAAGTTGTTGTGGTCATAATACATTTTGAAACATAGATGTTGACATTTTATGGATCTTCAAAGCCATCTATTCTCCCATGGAACAAATACCCAAGCATTACAGAGACCTGTTTCAGAGGGGGTTAAGATTAGGCCCAGTGCGTGTGGTACTCTTTGGGGCTACCTGAACCATCTAGTGCTTGGTACTGGTAACCGAATACAAGGAAGCTCAAGACTTTAATGATCACGTGGGACGACGATACATTAGTGGCCAAAGGCTAGGGCAGCCTTCCCTATAGGTGACGGTGTAGGCAACACTCGATCCTCATACCATTACCTTAGTTGATTCTTCTATTGTTAGAAGGCGTCACTAGTTCTTTCAGATGTTGGCCCCAGTTCCCATCAGAAGATATCTTTGCAAGGCTCAATTACATTGAGAGTGTAAGGAAGATTAGGTCTATATAGGATTTTTGTATCATACGCAAAACAAACAAAAATCTCATTTTTTGTTGGATTGATCACATAGTATAAAGTTAAAGAGAAAAATCACTTTTTCATTTTTTTGCTTTGTTTTATGCATTTGATTATATTTTTTCTTTGATATAAATCATCCCGCCTCCCAAATCACAAAAATATCACACTAATTGACATCATAAGGGACCCAACGGGACCCCGTCGATCTAGGAATTTCTTAAACCTCCCCCCATTGAAGGGAGGAGTGTCACGCATCCCACCATTTAGGCACAGAGGACGTCACGTTTCCATCGTTATCAGAATATCCTTTATCGGGGCATATTTGATTGGAAACATCCAAGGGGAACCAACTACAACACCAGTGGAAACCCCAACAGGGTCACCACACTCAGCTCCTCCTACGACCCCTCGAGTTCAAAGGTTAGCTACCCCTTTGAGGAGTCAACAGAATATCCATCAAGGTACACCATAGGGTAACATTCCCCGGGCACCTCCCCTGAACCATCACATTCAAATACCTATTTCTCAACAGAGTACGATGGTGATAAACTCGCAGTTACCCTTCTTAGCATATTTAAATATTCCAGATCTAACGATGTTAAAAAAATGACCCCATTGCACATGGCCTTAATTGCCCCCCATACCCACGAAGCTCCCTTCTGATATACCAAAATTTTAAGGAAAGCAAGTGAAAGACCCCATAAATCATATAATGAATTTGCACTTGTGGTGTTCGTTGAATAGCATCATTGATGATACCATTCGACTAAGACTATTTCAATGCACCCTCACATAGCCTGTGGTGAAATGGTATGTCGAGCAGTCGTCTGCATCGCACGAAAAGTTAGTGCCCTCGCTACTGCATTCCTCACATATTTCCAACTCCCCATTCATCATGACTCAGGAATGGAACTTCTAACACATTTCATACAAACAACAGTCATTCATATATTAGACCATCCCCATGAGTGGCGGAGATGTCATAGTTTGTGCAAATCCAAACTCGACAACACAGTTCTGCTGGACCTATTTTTGAAAACTCTCACTGTAGAGATTGCAAAAGACGTTGCCACACAAAAACCTACCTCAAAGGAAGATTCCATTAATAAATCACAACAACTTGAACTCATTTACACCCAATGAGGATATATTTATAATGTCCTGCCAAATGCCCCACACCTGCAAACTTATAGAGAGTTACTAGGTGCGTCCAATACCGTTGACGGTTTGATAGGGTCCTTAGCCCAAGGTCAACCAAGCAGCATTTATTAGTACCTAGGATACTCTTATGATTCTACTTAGAACTTATCACAACATGTGTACCACCAAATTCATCCAACACCTCTGTAGAACTTGACGAATAGGGTGATGCCATATCATCAACATCCAGGAGGTTCATATCCTCCCCTGTAGGGGAACTAGTACTCAACTAGGAATTTTGATACAAGAGGGTCACCCGAGCAACCATAAACCAATCAAGGAAATGGGAACAAATACTCCCCTTTTCCTGCACAAAATATACCAATGACACAAAAAATATTGTTGAGATTGCAACAAGATGATGAGCTTAATGGAAAGAAGTCGCCTTCACTAAGTGGGCCCGCAGGCTATTTTTGGCGCAAGTATATTTTTAGACATGTTGATCACATTCTATGAGTTGCAGGATGCTATTTGTGGATGGTTGGTCAAGTCGGAAAAAATAGATGGACTTATATTTTTAGATTGCGAGTCTAAAAATAGATATGTTGAATATTATTAGCTCTTAATAATATTTGGACTCTAAACATTATCTTATTCTCTTGGAGCACTTCAGTTAAGTGCACAGATGTGGCACAGCAGCTAACAAAAGGAATTACGCTATTCCTAAGGGTTAAGTGGAGCTATTTCATGGATAATTCAGTTAGAACTCATGTGAGAGAGTTTGGTGGAGTTGATTGAGGAGTTAATGGAGTTGTGTTCAGTTTAACTAATCTAAACATAGTTGAACTAGTTGTATTTAGTCTAACTGATTAATACACTAGTGAAGAGTGGTGTGAATTAATTATTAATTAATTCACTAGTTATAAACTCATTAATCAAATAAAGAATACATTAGTTAACTTTAGTGCATGGACAGTTTCAGTGGAGACCAGTGCAGAGATAGGTGAAGAGCGAGGTTAACTATCGATTGTGACTATCTGATTGTTATTTGCAACACACAGATAGGTGGAGAAGCCCATGAGGATTGCGCAGTACAAGCTAGGTGGTTTATCTATTTAATGAATCCATCCCATAGCATTGAAAACGCAATAGAGGGTAGCTATCAAGTGGCAAAATATTGGAGCAGGTGTTTTGCAAGATCTAGCTTGATAGTGTGTAGCAATTAAGGGTGTGCATGAGAGCTTGTGAGGAGATTTGTACAATGATTGTTACATGATCTCCATGACATATAATATACAGATAGTTGGGGTTTTCAGCTTTAAGCTTTCCCATTAAATACGGTGTTCATATGTGTGATTGTTTGTGGTTTTAATGTATGCATGCAATTGATTTTATTTCCGCATGTGATGATCAATGGTAGAAGAGATTATGTATTATGCATGAAGCTAAAATAGTGTGTGATAATGAGAATCTAGGTGAATAATATCTCAGTTATTCAAATTTATACATGGTATCAGAGTGATATTGATCATTGGAGCAATTGCAAAACATTGAAGCGGTTGAGTTTTGTGCTGGTGGAATTCGAATTTGCAGAAGTGTTTTCTTGGTGTCGAAGTTGAGATGTATTTCAATGGATTGCGATTGGGTATGCCCTTGAGGAAGGCAGCTCGAATATATTGCATGGAAGGACGGGATGGAAGTGGTGTTTGGATGACAATGGGTTGAAGGAGTTCATAGATGCAAAAATTCAAAGTCTACTTCTAGTGATCTTTATGACCATGACGCATGGCAAAAGAAGACAAAAAAGTGTCGAAGGATTCTGTTGGAAGGTGTGAAGGATCACATAGTGTCCAACCTTCATGGTAAGGCTTAACCATTCTTGATGTGGAAAGCTTTGATAGATTTATTTCAAAGCAAGAGCGACCATAGGAAGTTGGCGCTCAAGGATAAACTCAGAAACATAAAAATGGAGAAAGGAGACAGTATGCCCAAGTACCTCACGAAGTTCATCCAATGTAGGGATGAGCTGGGAAGTGTGGGGGTTGCTGTTGATGATGAGGACTTGGTGAGCTTGGCTCTCCTTGGGCTTCCGAAGAGTTGGCATTCCTATTCGGACTCTGTCAATGGTCGGGAGAAATTGCCAGGATGGGAGCGACTTTGGTCGGATCTTGTGCAAGAGGAGATAAGGCGAAGTACCAGGGATGGATCTTCATCAAAGAACTATGTTGAAGAGAATTGTGCTTTGGATGCCAAAGAAAATAAGGGGAAGAGCAAGAAAGCTTCTCATTTCGGTGCGAAAGGCAAGAAGCAGGACATGTCCAAGGTGAAGTGCTTTCACTGTCACCAACACGGATATTATGCCACAAATTGTTCACAGAAGAAGAAAAATAAGTAGGTTGCTGGGACTGCAGCTGGAGAGGCCTTAGCCTCACATTTTGAGCTGGATTTTTTGCTGATCGCATGCTTGGTTTCAAGTATGACGGGATCAATGTGGTTTCTTGACATTGGTGCATCTTTTCACATGATAGGAGATTGAGATTTGTTTACTGATCTGGATGAGAAAGATCTTGGAGTGCACATCGAGATGGGAGATGATGGTAGATACAGTGTGACCGGTATCGGTGCCATTTCCTTTGAGAGGGATTCTGGTAAACCCTTCGTATTGAAGGAAGTGATGCATGTTCCAGGATTGAAGAAGAATCTTATCTCTGTGGCGATGTTAGAAGACAAGGGATATGATGTTGTCTTTAGCGAGGGAAAGGCTTTCCTGTGCAGTAAGGAAACTGGTGAGACCTGGAGGATAGGGGTTCGAACCAAGAACCTTTATCAGTTGCAGGTAGATGGCTGCGCAGCAATGGCATGCAAGGCGGGAGAAGTGGTGAGCCGGGATGATGAGGGTGAACTGTGGCACGGGAGATTGGGCCACCTTCACCATGGAGCTTTGAAGATCCTGCAGCAGATTTCTACTGGGCTTCCTAAGGGCACTCTTGCGCAGTCAGATCAGTGCAAGGGGTGTACCTTGGGGAAGTATGTGAAAGCCGCCTTTCACGAGAAGGATAGTCGCGCCACGATGATCCTTGAGAGAGTTCACACAGACGTGTGTGGTCCTTTCTCAGTTGCTTCGACAGCAAGCACAGGTACTATGTGATATTTGTTGATGATTTTTCTCGTAAGTGTTGGATCTTCTTCATGCAGAAGAAGAGTGAGACATACTCAAATTTCTGTGAGTTCAAGGCACTGGTTGAGAAAGAATTGGGGAAGCAGGTGAAGTCTCTTAGGAGCGATAATGGTGGTGAATTCATCTCTGGCGAATTCAAGGACTTTTGCAGCGTAGAAGGAATTCGAAGAGAGCTCATAGCACCTCATAACCGACAGCAGAATGGGGTTGTTGAGTGAAAGAACAGAACAATCGTGGGTGCTGCACGGGCGATGTTGCATGATCAGGGCCTTCCCATACACTTGTGGGTTGAGGCATGCAATACTGCAGTATATGTGTAGAACCGTTGTCCTCACGGGATACTTGGCATGAGTACACCTGAGGAGGCGTTTTCTGGTAAGCAGCCTGATATTTCCCATTTGAGGATTTTTGGTTCACCTGTTTACATTCATGTGACGAAGGATGCCGAGGAAGAAGCTAGAGGAGGCGAAGGGTTGGGATATTTGTGGGGTACACTGATATGCCCCACAACTATCGTGTGTATTTTCCAGACAGTCGCAAGACTATTGTGCGACGGGATATCAAATTTCAGGAGAAGAAAGCCATGAAGTGTTCGCTTGAGAGGGAGCCACACTTGCATGCAGATGAGGAGCTATTAGTTCCTAAGGATGAGCTTCAGGATGTGGATCAGCCACATGAGGACGTTCATGGAGTGGAAGAAACCACTCATGCAGCGCCAACCATCAGAGGTAGAAGTGCACTACGAAGGGCGAGCGAATGGCTCGAGATGCGAGAAGACGCGGAGCACCCGGCATGCGGCGTAGAGACGGAGACAATTTACTGACGATTATCTGGATACATGGCTCTTATGAGCAAGTTTATCGTGACGGAGCCACAGAGCCATCCTCTTTCGAGGAAGCTGTGGAGGACCCCGCATGGGCAGATGCCATGGTGGAAGAGTATGATTCGATTGTCAGAAACAGTGCATGGGAGATTGTCTCGAGGCTGGAGGGGAAATCAGTGGTGGGTTCGAGATGGATCTATAAATTGAAGTAGGTAGATGACGGGAGTGTGGAGAAGTACAAGGAAAGATTTGTTGCCTGAGGCTTTTCACATATTGAGGGGATCGATTATGAGGAGACCTTTGCACCTGTCGCAAGGTATTCTTCCATACGGAAGATTCTTGCTCTCTCAGCGCAGATGGGGTGGCACATTCATCAGATGGATGTGAAGACTGCGTTCTTCAACAGAGTCATTGAGGAGGAGGTGTACATAGAGCAGCCCGAAGGTTTTGAGATCTTCAGCAGCGAGTCGCATGTGTGCAGGCTCAAGAGAGCGTTGTATGGGTTGAAACAAGCACCTCGTGCTTGGTACACATGGATAGACAATTATTTCACCGGACTTGGATTCTCCAAGAGTGAGGCAGATCCTAACCTATACCAGATTGTGGTGGAGGGTAAGTTGCTGATCATTGTACTTTATGTAGATGATTTGATTTTGACAGGTGATGAGATGTTGATACTCTCATGCAAGGATGATCTTGCAAAAGAGTTTGAGATGAAGGACTTGGGCCTCCTTCATTATTTCATGGGATTGGAAATTTGGCAGTGCAGTGATGGACTGTTTGTTTCTCAGGGTAAGTATGCCTGGGAGATACTGGAGAAGTTCAACATGCATGGCTGCAAGCCTGTTGATACTCCTCTTCCTGGTGGTTGGAGGAAGGAGGATGCTACTTCGACGGAGGTAGTGGATGCCACTGTTTATCGACAGTTGGTGGGGTCGCTTATGTATCTAGTCAATACACGACCCGACATATGCTATGCTGTTAACCAGCTTTCACAAGCTATGGTTAAGCCTACCAAGCTCTTTTGGAAGGCAGGAAAGCATGTATTGAGATATCTCAGAGGCACATCGGGATATGGATTATGGTACAAACAGTCGGATGAGGTGAGGCTATGTGGCTTCACGGATGCAGATTGGGCAGGGAGCCCAACGGACAGAAAGAGCACATATGGAGGGATTTTCAGTATCGGGTCGACAGCAGTTTCTTGGTACAGCAGGAAGCAGAGATCCGTGGCACTCAGTTCAGCAGAGGCCGAGTATATGGCAGCGAGTTTGGCTGCATGCGAGGCTATATGGATGAGGAAGATCTTGGTCGGGTTGTTCGGTTCACACTTAGAGCCTACTGTGATTTATTGTGATAATCAGAGTTGCATCAAACTCTCGGTTAATCCAATATTTCATGATAGATCTAAACACATTGACATCCGGTATCATCATATCAGAGATTGTGTGCAGCGGAGAATCATGTTACTTTCATACATTCCTACGGAGGATCGGGATGCTGATATCTTGACGAAGGCGCTCACCAGGAGCAAATTCGAATACCACAGGGGCAGGATAGGGGTTGCAGATAATCCTTATCTTGTTGAGAGGGAGTGTTGAGATTGCAATAAGATGATGAGCTTAGTGGAAAGGAGTCGCCTTCACTAAGTGGGCCCGCAGGCTATTTTTGGCGCAAAGTCTATTTTTAGACTATGTCTATTTTTAGACATATGGATCATGTTCTATGAGTTGCAGGATGCTGTTTGTGGATGGTTGGTCAAGTCGGGAAAAATAGATGGACTTCTATTTTTAGACATACTGGGCAGAATCTATTTTTAGATTGCCAGTCTAAAAATAGATATGTCGAATATTATTAGCTCTTAATAATATTTGGACTATAAACATTATCTTATTCTCTTGGATCACTTCAGTTAAGTGCACAGATGTGGCACAGGAGCTGACAGAAGGAATTACGCTATTCCTAAGGGTTAAGTGGAGCTATTGCATGGATACTTCAGTTAGAACTCATGTGACAGAGTTTGGTGGAGTTGATTGAGGAAGTTAGTGGAGTTGTATTCAGTTTAACTAATCTAAACATAGTTGAGCTATTTGTATTCAGTTTAACTAATTGATACAATTAGTGAGAGTGGTGTGAATTAATTATTAATTAATTCACTAATTATAAACTCATAAATCAACTAAAGAATGCATCAGTTAAATTCAGTGCATGGACAGTTTCAGTGGAGACCAGTGCAGAGATAGGTGAAAGAGCAGGTTAACTATCAGTTGTGACTATACAGTTGCTATTTGCAACACACAGATAGGTGGAGAAGCCCATGAGGATTTCACAGTACAAGCCAGGTGGTTTATCTATTTAATGAAGCCATCCCATAGCATTGAAAACACAATAGAGGCTGGCTATCAAGTGGCAAAAGATTGGAGCATGTGTTTTGCTAGATCTAGCTTGATAGTGTGTAGCAATTGAGGGTGTGCATGAGAGCTTGTGAGGATCTTTTGTACTATGATTGTTACATGATCTCCATGACATATAATATACAGATAGTTGGGGTTTTCAGCTTTAAGCTTTCCCATTAAATGTTGTGTTCATATGTGTGATTGTTTGTGGTTTTAATGTATGCATGCAATTGATTTTATTTCCGCATGTGATGATCAATGGTAGAAGAGATTCTGTATTATGCATGAAGCTAAAATAGTGTGTGATTAGGAGAATCTTGGTGAATAATATATCAGTTATTCAAATTTCTACAAAAAATGCAGAAGAATCTTGTGAAACCGTCCTAGGCTCAACAACGAAAATATTATGATCATAAGAATAGAAATAATCCTCCAAACCTTGCAAATAAGAAGCCAAGGAACTAGAAAAATGGATATCCTCAATAGGGGGGCGGTAATCAAACACCCTCGTGGTCTCGGGCTGGGGAAACCCCAACCGAAATCAAAACCAGGAGCCAAGTAATAACTCCCAAGGGAAAAACAAGAGACCTAGTCTAAGGACAAATCACTATTGTGCCATATGTGGTGATTATGGAAATTACCCTCACCACTGTCCCAAACTCCCTGATTTTAAAAAATTCAGGCTAATCGAGGACAAGGGGGGCCTATCCAATAGCTTGTAGTAATGCAGGAACCTTTCTCACACCTAGGAGTGGTTAATACCTAGCAACAAAAACCACTCCAAAATGAGACCAGAGGGAACAACCATGAAATCTACATGGATGGATAATAATTTTTCTTCCAAACACGGGATAGGAACTAAGAAACTCCCCTAGATACCAATCCATTAGGTACAAGTATGAGCGCACCTGTTGCACCGTTAACTATCTCCAAAGTACCCATTAAGCCCCTTCCAAGAATGGTAAAAGGACCAACCAGGCGTGCAATACATCATTCCAAAGTTGCTCATATTTATAGTATAGTGGATGACTTGGCTCAATCTCCAGTATCCATGTCAGCATTGGAAGTCTTGCAATCATGCCCAACACACCAAAAGGCCTTACTTTTTGCCTTAGGCACGATCGACCCTTCTGATTCTCGCTTAATGGTTTTTGACCTATACAAGGCAAGCCCTAGGCTTCCTTATCTAGGCACTTTCCAAATACCATTTTCAACTCAGAATATCACCATACATAGATGCATTATGGATGAAGGAGAATCCACATGCATCATGTCCAAATCATTTTGGAAAAATTTAGGATCACCGTAATTGAAACCATCTGACATCATGCTTAGAGCGTACGATGGGTGCCCATAAGCCCCAGTAGGTCTTTATCAAAATTTCTCAGTGAACCTTGCTAGAAAAATAGTCCTTATAGACATTGAAGTCTTATACCCACAACTAGACTACAACATACTCCTCGAGCAGAGTTATATGTACGTTATGACTGCGATCACATCCTCTATTTTTATGGTGATGATGTTCCCTCACAACGATCACATCATCAACATCGACCATCTCACATACTATGAAAAGAAACCCATGACCACTCTAGATGTTCATGGTAGTGTTCGACACAAGGGCGGAAAAAATACACTTTATTTAGTAGGGAGGCTTCTTACCTACATACAAGTCACCGGTCGAAGTGGTTTGTCAAACGTTAGTAGAACAAGTTCAACATGTAATAAGCTAATTTAAATGGAAATATAGCATGCTACAGAAACAATGAAAAAAAAACAAAACAAAATGCACAAGAAACACACTCAATAGAGAAAACACACTATAACTCAACAATGGAGAGATGTCTCCCTTTATTAGGTGCTAGTAGTAGTATAAGATAGAATGCTAAATCTCTTGTAGTGGATCCTTTGAGTTACGAAGTTACAATATCCAAGACAAGAGGGTATATTCCCCTCAAGTTATCATCAATCCTCTCTTCCCTCTCAAAGGATGGTAGATCAATGAACATGTGGTGAACTCTTCTCTCTTGGATTGAGGTGTTGGATGGCCAACAACTGAATCCTTCCAATCCTCTTGTTGTTGGACAACACAAGTTTATTTTCTAAGGAAAAATTTGGCCAGCATAACAATATGTCTCATATTTCTCTTCCCATGGTTGGATTTTATAGACCATTTTCAAATTTTCCCTCCCTCTCTTGGTCCAAGATGGATGGTGACACAAGAGTGGGGGTATGATTCTTTTGTGTGTTGCACTAAAGCCTCAAGGTGGCTCAAAGCCGACGGTACTTGGTTAGGTTGAGTGAGAATATTTTTCTACAAGTGTGTTAAGTGGTCCCAAATGGTGACATTCTGCATCCCTATGACCACACAAAAATTGAAGGGATAGTCGTGCAGTGCGTAGCTATCAAAGGAAAATCCGCAATGTGCACTCAGAGCCAGTGCTTCCTATGCGCGGTCCAAAAATTTTGCCTTCTAACCTTAGGAAAAAATAATTTTTTAGCTCCTCTAATGTATTTACTCCTTGTAAATATTCATATGTACCTTCCTCTTGACAATTTTTAGTGTCTTCTTCCTGTATGATTTTCCAGTGTTAACAATGTTGTACTACCTGTTAGCACTCCACTAGTTCTCTGAAGGCTAAAAAGGAGACCAACAAAGATAACCACAGACCAATTTGACCTAGTAGATAGCCCTACTAGGCTAAGAGGGCTCTCTCTCAATGATATCACAGCCAAGGAATAACTGTGACATGAAAGATATTAAGCTAGATATGTTTAGATCAGGGTCAGGTTGATTTGATGGTTGTGTGTTGGATGGTGACCTAGGTCTAGGAAGACTAGGTTTGGGCTCTGAAAATCATATTTACAAAGATGTAATGGGGAAAGATAGGCACATAATTTAGCACTTTATATATATATTTTTGTATAGGGTAGATTTATAAGGTTTCAAAATGAGCATGAATCTCATGAATTCGTTTATATTAGAAGAATATGAACAAAAATGTGAAAGCTTCTCCAAAATAGAGCATCAAAATCAATGAATTATGTTTATCATCTTAGAAAAAAAACACATGTAGCATGGAAATGGAAATGGAAGGTAAAATACATTCAAACATATGATCAAAGAAGGAAAAACACTGTTAAAGCACATACCACATGAATCCCACCACAATAGATGCAAATTATGTCTATCATTTCTTGCCAAATTCACAAATACACTAGTGTCCCAGGCTCAATTCCATAACATCCAACCTTTGAAACTGATTACAAATTACCTCATATAGCCACTAAGGTCAAAATACTCCCTTTAAGGTCTAATTTCCAACAAGAAAAGGCAAATACATGCACCTATCCAAAGTGATCTGCTACACACTAGGGAGGTTACTCAACCAATTCCTCCTTTTCCTAACCATCATGAGACATTTCCTCAAAGCATTAAATGGAGGATAAGACACCTAATCAAATATATATTACCCATTTACATTTTATTTTTACCATTTACATTCATCTGCTATTACCCTTTGACTTTTACAAAATTCAAACTGAAAATTGCAAAAATTTACACAGCGAAAATTCATGAAAATTATCAGAAAATTGCAATAGCAAAACGAATTGTTTGAGGCCATTTTTCAGTGCCTTTCTAAAGTCAAAATTGAAATATGAGACCTATTCTAGAAATATGGGAGAGTCTAGATGTCATTTGAGTATTTTTTCATCCAAAATGGCCCATATTTTATTGTGATATGGCCATTTTCCCAAGGTGTCTCCCTCTGTGCAGCAAAAGTCAAAAAGAGGGGTAGAATGTTGATTTTTGACCTCTTTTCTTCATTTTTCTCAAAATTTGAGCCTTGAATCAAAAAACTGGGAAAATGGGTTTTATAGGAGGCCATTATCTTTCTAGAAATATCAACCATTTTCCATTTAGAGGCCTAAGGAAGAAGCATAGCATGAGCTCGCTACGCTTCTGGACCTAGTAAAATTTATGAATTTTGCAAAAATACACCAAATTTCACCAACACACAAAAAATGCTCCAAATATTCTCAAAATTGGTCCAGAAGTGCCAAATGAGGTATGTTATGATACCATGGAGGCATAAACAAGTAATTCCAACTTACCCTTCTCCTCATGCCTGATTAGGGTTTCCTTTAGCTTGGCTTGTAGTTGTTTGACCTTGACATTACAACTTTGATTTAGGGCGTAGTAATGGTCAGCCATGTGCTTATGAATATTTTTATCCCTGTTGGCCTTATCAAGGAGCTTCTATAAGTGGATGTTGACTTTCTCAAGCCAAAACTCTCTGTTCTCATCGATCTCATTAGCAATCTTGTCTTCAAAACTGAGCTCTTCATCTATAGGGTTTTTCTATTTTTCCTTCTGCAATGCTCTTTTGATACCCATGGTTCTTGGTCTCTTTCTTCTTACCTTCTCTTCAATTTCATCACGCTCATCTATGTCAGCCACTTCTTTGCCTTTCACATAAGTCTTTCTTGCCTCAAACTGAATTTTATCCAAGGACAGTTGTTTTTCCTTCGGCTTCTGGTTTTGCTTGCTCTAAGAAGGAAATGATGAATTTTTCCCTTGCCAAGTTGTCTTGGAGCTCTTTGATATGTTAAACCTTGTCTTTGATAACCCTCTCTAGTTTTTTAGGCTCATCATGAGCCTCCAAGTCTACTAGGTCAAACTCATGCTCTTCCTCATCTTGGATGGATGTTTCATGTTGTACTAATGTTCCCTACTCTACTAGTGTAGGTTTTGCCCCTTCCTCAATTTGAGGAGTAAATACAAGCCATGTGCCTCTCTGATATGTATGAGTGACCTCAGGCCTAAGTCTCTTTGTCACTAATTCTTTTGGTGGTTGATTTTCCACTTTGCTTGATGAACCAACCTCCTGCATGGTAGGTGACATGGTTTGATGCTGACTTGGTGTAGTATTTTGCAAAGATTCCTCAATGAAGGAATCCCATGTCACGTTCTTTTCTTCCAACTGATGGAGAATTATGACCTTCACCAAACTATGATGGAAGAGACTAGGATAATGCTCTTGGTTTTTCACTTGCACCTTTTCAAACATTTTAATCACACTCCTATACAAGAAATTGAAAAAATTGAGAGACTTAATAGTTGTGGAGTGCATGAGTGGTCTAATGTGGTATTGATACAATCTTGAAAACCTACGCTCACATTTGAAAATTTTCATGACAAGCTTCATCAATGGTGCATATCTCTCCAACAAATATCTGAATGGGAAAACATGTGAATGAGATACTTTTTACTGTGATTTCAAGTAGGGTTTGTACTCCTCAAGGTTTAGATTCATCCCTTTGAACAAATACTCACCATGATTTCATATTCCTGTAGCATGAGATATAACATCTACTGAAAATATGAAATCAACCCCTGCAATGGTAGCCATTTCTCCTTTCAAGGTTGTGGCAAACATATCTGTGAGATGCTCATGAAAACCTAATGGAGACACTAAATTGAATGAAATCATGATGGTGATGATTGGAATGATGAATGATGATACACTCAGCTGAGTGATGACAGGGACCAGCATGTGAAAATTTTGGAAGGAGTGGAAATAGTCCTAGACCTAATACCAAGTGACCAAATTTTTAGTTGAAAACCTAATGAGATGACAAAAAAATTGACTATGAGACCCTAACAAGACATGATAAGAGCCCTTTGATCATTCGTGACAGGTTGTATAGATTGACGCTAACATTGGCTCCAGCTAGGGATGAAAGCTCCTTGGAGGTGTTAAGAACACCATAGACCAAGTAGCCTAACCATTGGGCATGGATTTAAAAGCTAAAAACCAAATTGAATACTGAAAACTTGACATGATAAACCGAAATTCTGATTTAGACAACTTATTTATGTACATAACTACTCTAATCTGTTGCAAAATCATTGAATCAAGTGATACTAAAGTGCCAAATCAACCAATCAAGTAGTTGTTTTAATGATGAGGTTGATTGAATGTGCTTGAACTAGAACATAATTGGAAATTCTAATAGAAATATATACAAATAATACCTCTGGCTCTCTAAAAGGAAATCTGGTTTTTCATTCAAACTAAAAAAATATTCCGTATATGCTGCTATAGGATCCTAAAAACTAGATTCTATTTACTTCCCCAAATATGTTGGTATTTGACAGTGACGGGAAGACAACTCATTAACATTATCTTTTTCAATATATGAATTGATCTGAAGATTGCCACATCCCTGTTGTAAATCAAAACATTCGTCAATCCAATCATCCAAGGGCGGCCTTACCCTTTCTTCTTTCTGCTGGAAAAGGTTTTCAAAGAAATGGATTTTACAATCAATATCTTGGGACTGTATTTGAGTCTCCATCGGCAAGATCTTCTTCAATTTTTATGGAAAACTCTTCCAAAAAATTCATCTTAACTTCATGGCTACATCAACGGGTGTTGGGAAAAATGCGAGAGGGGGGGGGGGGGGTGAATCGGTATTTGGGGCATACTCAAATCTTTTTCTTTTTCTCACTTCAAAAACATATACTACTTTGCTGAAGCCAACTAGGCGTATACACGTGTATATCCTTCATAAAACTCGCGTATATACAAAGATCTTATTATGTCATTAATTCTTTACTTAGATTTATGAAACATTCATTCTTCGATGACTAGATAACGATGGCATTTGCGGTAATAACGAATAAACTATCACACATAAGCATCACATGAAACACCAAATTTTAAGAAGGTTAAGAATTCGAAACCCAAGTCGGGAGAAAACCACCATTCTTAGTTGTCTGACCTTCAATATCAATGCATAAAGCCTCTTACAACTATGTCTTGGGTGCGAGGAATCATACCGGTGCGCGACTCACTAGCGCTCGTTTACCAACCTCTCCTGGAAGGGAGCTACGACCCCCTGCTCTCATTTACCAGCCTCACCTGGAAGGGAGCTACAACCCCCTGACTGAAGGCTACAACCCTCAGCACCTCTATGGACCACGTTTCATCAATTTTCACACTGGATCCAAAAGCTTTCTTTAGAGGACAACTTGCAGGCCACTTTTCATCATATTTTCAGACTGGACCCACTCCACACATTTAAGCTCAATCATACATCAAGCGTGCTTATAACTTCATCGATTCACTCATTGACAAATAGCGGTAACACGTGAGAACATATCGGACATTTGCCCTTCATACTTCAGCAAACCCTAGTTTTCATACACGCTTTCCTTTCACTGATCCGGCATATATATGCGCCTTCATTCATATAAACCCGCGTATACCTCTGCACATACTTCAGAACTGATTTCACAACCCATACGCGCTTTCGCTTTATCCAACCCGCGTATATACGCGCTTCCACTGTTATAAACTTGCGTATAGATCTTCAAACATTATAGAGAAGCTTACTTCTTCAGATCAGATATTCAGTTCAGATTTTACCCTTTACTTCAGACAGATGTTCGCCTCATCTCAGATCTAAGCATTCCATAAATAGATCTAGAAGATACAAATACATTTCAGATCTAGATTCCCTTCTTCATCATTTTCTTCATAGGTGCATCACAGATTCAGATCTATCATCAAACTGTTACCCTTTCGATACAGACATACTTCAGAGTGAAGTATCCATTCAAACTCAGACTCATGCACACTTTGCACAATGAATTTCTTCTCCTTATATAGGTTTAGCCTTTTTCAATACCATGAGCCAAAACCACATTACTTCCGATGGTATTACTGGACGAGATCATAAGGACAATCCAACGCTCAATACAATGGGTCAATACCATGGTAACACCCCGTGGTATTCTAAATTTGGAGCGCAAAAGGGCATACGCAACTTGGCACGTACTTTTCCACGTGCATATGCGCCTTCTCCTTGACAAACCCGCGTATGCCTTGTGACACACCCTTTTCATCATTACTCTTGCACATACTGATATTTCTTTCTTTTGCAACTTCTGTACTACTTGTAGAACATCAGATTTACATCATTAGCAAGCTCATCAAGTCAAGAAAAACTTCATCAAGTAGGTTTCCATCAACTTCATCAAGTGGGTTGCCATCAAGGACAACACTCTGCATCATATTGCCAACAATCTCCCCGTTTGGACTTGATGGCAACCACGATGGTGTTTGATCACCACAACAGATAGATACATTAAGCATAACCATTACTCTCCCCTTATTCAAACACCATGTCACTCTCCCCCTTTGACATCAAGGGCAAAGAGCGGATCAAAATCCAACACAAGGTTTTTCTCCTCATGTAGATAGAAGAGCGTTGTAGATCTTATGTGATGTGTACTGAAGTTACCATGCTCCCCCTGAGTTCATGCTGAATGTTCAAACATATTTTTTTCAATGAATTACATGACTCTATGACCTTCCTATCACCAAGGACTCATACTTACATCAAAGATCCAACCAAGTGGATTTACATATGAGACTCAAGTACCCAACCAAGAGGGTTTACACATTTGATTCAACTAGCCAACCAAGTGGGTTTACAAATTTGAACAAGTCCTTACATGATTGAATATTACAATTTTTACATCATAGATCTCAACATGACCTTTTCATCAAATTACAAATATGACTTTTCATGACCAATACCAGAAGGACCTCAAGAGAGATCATATTTCAGAACCATCATAATGCCAACAATGCATTATACTCAGCAAGATTAATGCTCCCCCTGAAGATGTGCATCCAATGCATCCTTTCCAAATGACCCAAGCTCCCCCTTTGCTTGTGCATCCAGAACAATTTCAACAGCAAATCATCAAGGCATCTTCACCCAATAGAGAATGAAACAGAAATATAAGAGCTGAAATACCACTAGAAACTCCAAATAGCATCAGAGATACCAAACAGCACCACAGCTTGTGCTGAAGAAATGCTGACACAGAGAAATTGTCAGCAACCACACATACGCGGTTTTTTTTGTATGAACTCGCTTATATACGTGACTGTGTTTAAGGAAATCCGCGTATCCAATTCCATCTTCTACATTTTACTCAGATCTGATCCTCTGTGAGGCAGAGACAGTTTTCAGCTTCTTTCTGAGATATTTGAATGCTTCCCTGGAATATATGAGAACAGATAGATAGGACAATGTAGTTGTGTCTTCAAGTGTCATCCAATGGTTGTAGCATAAGCACATTAGTAACCAAGCCTTCAAACTCTTTGCAGCATCAACATATTCTTCCCAAGAGGAATTATCATACCAGAACAACTTCTACAATAAACAATACGTGTCAAGCAATCATTCATGTGATCTGATATCACCAAGATCTTCAAGATTTATCATGATCATGATATAACATGTGTAAGAATTAAAAGAGGTCTCAACCAGCAACAAACTCTGCATGATTTATCCTTATCTCTGAATCACAAGACTTCCATCTTATCCATGTGTGAAAACAAAAGATACTCTTCAGCAAAAAGCAATCAGGGCTCATCCATAATCTCATCATAAGAAACCATGTATCATTTCATCATCATTTAGAACTGAGAAATAAACTGATATAGTGCCAATAATACAATCATTAATAGTCAGACTGATGCTCCCCCTGAACCTGTGCTCCTGATCTTCAGCTGTCATACAAATTTTCTTATCATAAGTGCATACGCGACTGTCTCCATTGTAACTTGCGTGTATACGTAGCTTTAGTTCACTGAACCCGTGTATGGAAAGTGAAATATAGAAAATTTCACATTTCTTCATCTCCCCTTGAGTTTGTACCACTTGTACCTGTCTTCTGCATATCATATGCTCTGTCAGAAATAATCATAACCAGAATAACCAACACAATCATGATAATCATCATACATTGCTCCCCCTGTGACAATACATTACTAATCCCTATAATGTATCTCACATCATTCCTGCATTCATTTAGAGAAGTAAGATTTAGAAGAGGATGACTGCTGTAGGGTCAGTATTTCCTACGTTTCTGACCGGTCCTCCTTCTTTTTCCAGCTTTTCTTAAACTTTCTTATCGTGTGCTGGAAATTGTCCAATTTCTCAGATCTGTTCATCCTGCATTCTTTTTCCACATGTCCATACTTGTTACAAGCATAACATCTTATGTGACCAGAAAAGTAAGCATAAGGATCATATTGTGTTCTTCTATTCTTTCTTCTATTGCAATCAACTGCTTTATGACCATACTTGCTGCACGAAAAAAAATATCCCTTGAAGAAACCAGAGTACCTTTCTGAGTAGAATCTGTTTGTTTGTGGCTGAAACAATCTGCTTCTGCAATTGACTGCAACATGCCCATAATTATGACACTTAAAGCATTCAACATTATTGAATGATTTCCTTTGAGAGTTCATGATTGCCGGTTGATCTTTTGTCTCTTTCAACACTTCAAGTTTTGCATTGACATCCTTTGAGTCTTTAGCACTTCCTTGTGAACTAGATTCTCCTTTAACAGTTTCATGAAAACCAAGACCAATTTTAATAGCAGGAGATCTTTGATTACTAAGAATATTGTCCAGAATCTTAGTACTATCTTGAAACCTCAAGAGTTTATCTTTTTCTTCTAATTTACCTTTGAGAATGTTTACCTCAACCTCCAATTTTTGGCATTGCTTCATCATGCTTTCTTCAACCCTTTTTCCTTCTTCTACTTGATCATTCAAATTTAAGATCTCTTCTTTCAACCCATTTTCTTGCTCTTCAAAGATTTGTAAAAGTTCTTCATTCTTCTTATTTTATTTTTCCAGATCTGTTTTGAGCGAGATGATTTCTGCTTCACGTCCTTCCTTTTCAAATGATTGTAGAAGTTCTTCATTCTTCTTATTTGATGCTTCAAGGTCTTCTTTTAGAGAGATGATTTCTGCTTCAAGTCCTTCATTGTGATTGGTTACTTTGTCCTGCAGTCTTTGATACATTTATATCTGTCCCTTCATTGTTTCTATCTGTTCATTCAATCTAGAGATCACATCCTTGAGGATAGATTCCCTCCTTTTAAATTGATCCCAAAAATTACTTTCATCATTGATCTTGAGATTTGCTTCTAGACTTATACTGTTATTTTCACTATCTTCATCATTACATGCACAAGAAAGTGGATTACAAGAACAACAATCGATACCTGTTTCATCTTCTTCATTTTCTGCTGCACATATTTTCTGAGATTTCTCCTTTCTTTGAGTAGCCTTCTTCTTTTTCTTCTTTTCCATGTGCACTTTCAGATCTTGGTCAGAATCTTCTTCATCTTCACTTGATGTATCATCTTCATTTGCATAATAACTCTTTCCCTTTGCAGATTGTTTCTCTTTATCATGATTTTCTCTATAAGGACATTTAGCAGCATAATGACCAACTCTTCCACAACCAAAACATTTGAAGGGGAGCTTACCTTTGAATCTTCCAGTTCCTAGTTGGAGTTTTCTCACAAAATTTGCTTCTTCTTCTTCTGATATATAATCTGATTCCTTGACATCTTCCTTGTCTTTTCCTTTTGTACATGCCTTAAAAACAACTTCTTTGATTTGAGAGGGACCTCCTTGTCTCATTTCATAAGCAGTCAGAATACCATGTAGTTGAACAATAGTAAGAGTTTGCAGATCTTGCCTTTCTTCAATAGCTGACACTTTTGACTCAAATTTTGAAGTTAAAGATATTAAGACTTTTTCCACCAGAGTAGTATCAGTTATGGTTTCACCCAAACTTCTCATACGATTTACAACATCATCTAGACCTAAAAAGAAACTGGCAATACTCTCATCACTATGCATCCTTAAATTTTCATATTCAATTATGAGAGTTTGGAGTTTTTCACTTTTTACCTTTGTATCTCCTTCATAGCTCAGAATGATTTTGTCCCATATTTCTTTTGCTGAATTTAGCTGCATCACTTTAGCAAATTCTGGTTCAGACATGCTTCCTAATAAAACATTGACTGCTTTGGCATTGATTTCATATTTCTTCCTTTCTGCTGCATCAGTGGGAATACTTGCCGGATATTGATAACCTCCTTCCACGATTGCCCATACTTCTGCACCAAGACTTTGCAGATATGCTTTTGTTCGTATCTTCCAGAATAACATATTATCTCCATTGAATAGAGGTGGCCTTATAGACATTATTCCTTCATGACTTCCCATTGCGATGGATCTCCTTCAAGCTATCAAGCTTCTACAAAAGGACCTGCTCTGATACCAATTGTTGGGAAAAATACTGAGAGGTGGGGGTGAATCAGTATTTAGGGCATACTCAAATATTTTTTCTTTTTCTCACTTCAAAACGCATACGCTACTTTTTTGAAGCCAACTAGCATATACACGCATATATCCTTCATAAAACTCGCGTATACACAGAGATCTTATTATGTCATTAATTCTTTACTTAGATTTATGCAACATTCATTCTTCTGATGACTAGATAACATTAAGCATGTGCAGTAATAACAGAATAAACCATCACACATAAGCATCACACAAGAACACCAGGATTTTAGGTGAAAACCCAAGTCGGGAGAAAACCACCACTGTCGTTGTCTCAGCCTTCAATATTTTATTATAAAGAAAACCTCTTACAACTATGTGCGGTATGATTCATACCGGTATGCGGTACCCACACACGCCGTTTACCGGCCTCTCTCGGAAGGGAAGGCTACGACCCCTTGCTCTCGTTTACTAGCCTCTCTTTGGAAGGGAGCTACGGCCACCTGCGGAAGGCTACAACCCTCGGCACCACCATGGACCACGTTTCATCAATTTTCCTGCTGGATCCAAAATATTTCTTTAGAGCACAACTTGCGGGCCACTTTTCATCATATTTTTCAGGCGGACCCACTCACACATTTCGCTCAATCATCAGCGATACTTATAACTTCATCGATTCACTCATTGACGGATAGCGATGTCTGACATATTAGACATTTTACCCTTCATACTTCGAGAAAAACTTCTAGTTTCATCGCGCTTTCCTTTCATTGATCTCGCATATATCTACGCGCTTCCATTCATATAAACTCGCGTATACCTCTGCACATACTTCAGAACTGATTTCACAACCCATACGCGCTTTCGCTTTATCCAACCCGCGTATATACGCTCTTCCACTGTTATAAACTTGCGTATAGATCTTCAAACATTATAGAGCAGCTTACTTCTTCAGATCAGATATTCAGTTCAGATTTTACCCTTTACTTCAGACAGATGTTTTCCTCATCTCAGATCTAAGCATTCCATAAACAGATCTAGAAGATACAAATACATTTCATATCTAGATTCCCTTCTTCATCATTTTCTTCATAGGTGCATCACAAATTCAGCTCTATCATCAACCTGTTACCCTTTCCATTCAGACATACTTCAGAGTGAAGTATTCATTCAAACCCAGACTCATGCACACACCTTGCATAATTATTTTCTCCTCCTTATATAGATTTAGCCTTTTTCAATACCATGAGCCAAAACCACATCACTTCCGATGGTATTCCTGGATGGGATCAAATAGACAACTCAGCGCTCAATACAATGGGTCAATACCATGGTAGTAACCCTTGGTTTTACATATTTAGAGTGCAATTGACCATACGCTACTTGGCACGTACTTTTCCACGTGCATATGCACCTTCTATTAAGAAAACCCGCGTATGCCTTATGACATACACTTTTCATCATTACTCTTGCACATACTGATATTCCTTTCTTCTGCAACTTCTGTACTACTTGTAGAACATCATATTTACATCATTAACAAGTTCATCAAGTCAAGAACAACTTCATCAAGTAGGTTGCCATCAAGGACAACACTGCATCATATTGCCAACAACAGGACTTCAAATAAGAATAAAGGAATGAAGAAAAGTTCTCATTTACCTCATCATCTATGTGCATATGTTCCCATACTCTAAATTCTTGAATGGAAACTGACTCTGCCTCAAATTCTCCCTTCTCCATCCATGTTTCCAGAAAGATAAGCCAAAAAACTACAAATGACTTAATATATCTGACAGGTAAAATTTCCATCCATTGTCTACATTTCCCATGAAATGAATCATAGAACACTTTGATGAAAACATCTTCTTGTTTTACTCTAAGAAGTTCCACAAATTTATCAAAATTTACTACATGTTTAAGAGTCAAAGTCATATCTTCTTCGTTAAATTTAGGATCATTGCTCAAAAAATATGCATATCTTGGAAATGGATTTGGAAAACTAGGAATATTTGAAAAATATATACATGCATACCTTGAACTAATAGCAGCAACATCTGAGTTCTTCATTTATCTAGTGGAGTCACCATCAATGCTTCGAACTTTGGATTGTCTAAAAAAATGGATTCGCCAGGTAAATGATTCATCCTTCTTGTGTCTAATCATTGTTCACCATCAATAATCAGATCTAATCCTATTGTTCTTTCCCATGGAATATCTGCCACTTCAATCCCCGCCAACGATTCCAAAATGTTAGCACTCCACCAGTTCTCCGAAGGCTAAAAAGGAGACCAGCAAAGGTAACCACAGACCACTTTGACATAATAGCTAGCTCTACTAGGTTGAGATCGATCTCTCAATGAGATCATATCCAAGGATTTAATGTGACATGAAATATATTAGGCTAGATATGTTTAGATCAAGGTTTGGTTGATTTGATGGTCTTGTGCTAGATGGTGACTTAGGTATCAACTTTGCAGAGATGTAATGGGTCAAGGTAGGCACATAATTTAGAACTTTATAGATATATTTTTTAATAGGGTAGATTGATAAGGTTTCAAAATGAGCATGAATCTCATGAATTCGTTTATATCAAAATAATATGAACAAAAATGTGAAAGCTTCTCCAAAATAGAGCATTAAAATTAATGAATTATGTTTATCATATTAGAAAACAAGTACATGTAGCATGGAAATGGAAATGGAAGATACAATAAATCCAAACATATGGTCACAAAAGGAAAAATACTACTAAAGCACATACCACCTGAATCCCACCTCAATAGTTGTAAATTATGACTATTAGTTCCTGCAAAACTCACAAATACACTAGTGTCCCAAGCTCAATTCCACAACATCCAACCTTTAAAACTGATTACAAAGTACCTCATATGGCCACTGAGGTCGAAATCCTCCCTTGGAGGTCAAATTTCAAACAATAAAAGTCAAATACATGCACCTATCCAAATTATGCTACACAATAGGGAGGTTACTCAACTAATTCCTCATTTTTCTAACCATCATGAGACATTTCCTCAAAGAATTAAATGGAGGATAAGACACCTAATAAACCCTATAATACCCATTTAAATTTAATTTTTACCATTTACATTTATTTACTATTACCCTTTTACTTTTACAAAATTCAAACTAAAAATTTCAAAAATTTACACAACGAATATTCATGAAAATTATCAGAAAATTGCAGAAGCGCAATGAGTTGTTTGAGGCCATTTTTGAGTACCTTTCTAAAGTCCAAATTGAAATATGATACCCATTCTAGAAACACAGGAGAATGTAGATGTCATTTGAGTATTTTTTTCATCCAAAATGACCCATTTTTTACTAAGATATGTTGATTTTCCCAAGGTGTCTCCCTATGCGCAGCAAAAGTAAAAAAGAGGGGGGAAATATTGATTTTTGACCGCTTTTCTTCATTTTTATCATAATTTGAGCTCTGCATAAAAAATATGAGAAAATGGGTTTTGAGATGAGGCCATTATATTTCTAGAAATATCAACCATTTTCCATTTGGATGCCTGAGGAAGAAGCGTGCTAGGTCCCTATATTACTAGTATAGTCCCTTATTTTTATTAGTGTAACCCCCTTATTGTTATTATTATACCCTTGTAACCCCCATTTTGTTATTATTGTGCCGTTAAATTATTATTGTTAGGTCAGCTAGGATTACATTGTGGCCCACTAGGATTACATTATGGCCACATTGACTCCTATATATATAGAAAAGGAGGTTTGTAAATTGTATCATCCAAGAATTGTTCATTTTATGTAATGTATTGGAGGGTTTTCCCCCTCCGAAGTGGCTTATTTCTAAGGTGTTGATATCTCTTTCTTCTATTTTGGCCACAGTTATGACATTTGGTATCGAACTTTGGATTCTGGGGTTTGGCTGCTCCATTCGCTGCTCCAAACGAGGTCATCGTAGCATTTTAGCTATAAATTTTATGTGAGAAGTTTCAAAGCTAAAATTTTTAGGGTGCGAAGTCAAATCTGAAGAAGATCGTCTAAAAATTTCAAAAGCTTGGTTCGCGATATTTCGGAGATGTGATTTGTGGAAGTTAGGTCTTTTTCGAGCTTAATGACAAGTCATTGTGGCAACTTGCTTCTACGAAGGTTCGGAATCTGAAATTTTTAGTGTACGAATCGGGAAACCTGAGGAAACTCATCGCAGAATTTTAGAGCTTGGTTCGCAATATTTTTGGAAATATGATCTGTGGAAGGTAGGGTTTTTCCGGGCTCTCGAATTTCATCTCAAAGAGGTGATCGTGGGAAAATTTCAATAACTCTCTCTGCGAGCATCGGATTGGAATTGATGGTAAAAGTGGTTGCAAGTAAATGGATTTTAGTTTCTTGGCTATCAATTTCAGAGGCGAAGGACGAAACAGTGACACGTGGCAAGTCATACAAGTTCACTCTACTGAACCAGTCCATAATTAGGTCATTGTGGGAGATTGGACATAAATTTGTCTTGGAGAATCCAAATCAGGTCAGACCTATGGCATTCAAAAGAGAATTCATAGGGCTAATTCAGTGCTGAATTTCAGATATTTAAGAGCTGCAATCATAGAGATAATCAAATTTCAATATCGAGCTCCTCAAAAGCAAGAAAAAGGTGTGTATTTTTTTTCCGAATTGCATAAGTCTTGTTTGAAAAATAAATTTGAATTGATTCCAAGGGCATATTGTAGAATAGATATCAGTATTGGGTTCTAAAAAATGCCCCGTAAAAATAATTCAACACCCATTAAGCCTTAAGAAGGCTCTAATATGACTCATGAAGATGAAGAATTGCAACATGATCTATCAAAATTACAAGAGCAAGTGCACCAAATTTCGCTCTCGCAAAGAGCAGCAAAAAATGAAATGGAAGTTTTGAAGAAAGGCATGGAAGCAAAGATGGATGGTGTGAAGAATAATATGGATGGTTTGAAGAAAGACATGGAATCTAAGATAGATGACATGGAAGCTGGCATGGAATCTAAAATGGAAAACATGAAGAATGATCTAAAAGAAGACATAGAAGGTTTGACAAAGTTGATACAAGAAATGTTTCCTAATGGTGAAAAGATAGTAGAGGAAACTCATGATGAGAACAAAATAAATGTTAATCGTGATTTCATAAAATCTAATGTTGGTGGGAAGAACCATCATATTCCAAAAATGGATATGAGGAAGTTTGATGGAAAGGATATTGTAACATGGATACTACAGATGGAGCAATATTTTGATCTCCATAATGTGCAAAACACACAAAAGGTACGCATTGCAACTTTACATTTAGAACAAAATACATTTGTATGGTATCTATGGCTTTGCTCCCGTAAAAAAATTGTCACTTGGTCAATTTTTACAGAGGAAATGATAGCACATTATGAGGATACAAAGAGCAACACCTTCTTTAGCCAATTGATAAATCTCAAACAAAAGGGTTTAGTGGGGCAGCACATTGAGGACTCCCAAAAATTGAATATAAGGGTAACTGATATTCCAGAGGAACACAGGATTGATCTCTTCATAGGAACTTTAAAGGATAACATCCAACATGAAGTTTGCGTTTTGGAACCTGATTAATTGGAGAAGGCATTCAGGTTGGCAAGAAAAGTTGAATGTAAAATTATGGAGACAAGGAAGCCTACCACTCAATTCTATAAAGAAGGAAGTGTTGCTACGCCTAGATTTCCACAACCTACAAGGTTGACACCACAACAATTGGAAGAAAAAAGAGAAAAAGGGCTTTGCTACAGTTGTGATAGCAAATACACTAAAGGTCATAAGTGTGCTGAGAAGAAATTATTTTACATAGATTGTGAAGAGGAAGAAGAAATGAACAAGAAGAGGATATACACCAGGAACCAGCCCTAGAAGAGGAAGAAATGAATCCGACCATATCGTGTAATGCACTGGCAGGAATTACCACTCCTCAAACTCTCAAGATAGCAGGACAAATCAAGAAGAAAAGGTAATAGTGTTGATTGATTCAGGTAGCACCCATAATTTTATTCATTGTAAGGTAGCCAAGGAATTAAATTGTTTCCTATACCCAGCACCAGAATGTCAAGTGATGGTTGCAAATGGAGGAACTATAAATTGCTCTGGAAAATGCCATAATATCAAGGTAACCATGGGGGAATATGTATTGACTAGTCCAATGCTTTCCATTCCTATGGGAGGTGTTGATGTTGTACTAGGAGTACAATGGTTACAATCTTTGGGGATGGTAGCTTTCAATTTTCAAGAACTTTTCTTGAAATTTTTTTCAGAAGGAAAGGAAGTCGAATTACGGGGTATTGAAGGGAAGCCAGGAAGGATAATAAGCTCTAATGGCATGACAAAGCTTCTAAGGAAAGAACAACGAGGCGTAATTGCACAATTATGCTCACTAGAAGTTCCAACATCAAAATCATCTATTTCTGCAGATCTCCAACAAGTCTTGGACAATCATTCCAAGGTGTTTGAAACTCCCAAAGGACTCCCACCTATTCGTGATCATGATCATGCTATTCATTTGATTCCGGGAAGTGTTCCTCCAAACATCAGGCCTTATAGATATCCTTACTTCCAAAAGAGCGAAATTGAACGTATGATTGCAGAAATGTTAGAGGCGGGTATAATTCAACCTACTCAAAGTTCTTTCTCTGCTCCTGTAGTATTGGTACACAAGAAGGATGGATCATGGCGAATGTGTCGGGATTATAGGGAGCTCAATAAGCTCACCATTAAAGATAAATTTCCCATTCCTGTGATTGATGAATTATTGGATGAATTACATGGAGCAATTTATTTTACCAAGTTGGATCTTCATTCGGGATATCATCAAATTAGAATGAAGACTGAAGATATTCCAAAAACAACATTTCGAACTCATGAGGGTCATTATGAATTTTTGGTCATGCCTTTTGGCCTTACCAATGCACCTTCTACATTTTCAAGGGTTGATGAATTCCATTTTCAAACCCTTCCTTAGAAAATTTGTGCTAGTATTTTTTGATGATATACTAATCTACAGCAGGTCTTGGAAGGATCATGTTGAACATGTTGACAGGGTGCTCAAACTATTGCGGGAGAAACAATTATATGCAAAAAAGTCCAAATGTTTCTTTGGAGTACAAGAGGTGGAATATCTGGGTCATATTGTATCTCACGAGGGGGTTAAAGTGGACCCTAACAAAATTAAAGCCATTAAGTAATGGAAAGTTCCCACAACCATAAAGCAGTTGCGAGGATTTCTCGGGTTAACAGGGTATTATCGCAAGTTTGTTAAGAATTATGGGAGAATAGCAGCACCTCTAACAACATTATTGAAGAAAGATGCATTTTCATGGACTTCTGAAGCAACTAAGGCCTTTGAACGTCTTAAGGAGGCAATGTGCCTAGCACCGGTCTTAGCTACGCCAGACTTCACAAAAACCTTTATTGTGGAATGTGATGCCTCAGGAAATGGAATTGGTGCAGTTTTAATGCAGGAAGGAAGACCCATCGCTTTTGAAAGTCGTCCGATCAAAGGAAAGTATTTACAAAAACCTATTTATGAGAAGGAAATGTTAGCAATACTGCATGCACTAAAGAAATGGCGAACTTACCTAATGGGAAGACACTTCAAGGTAAAAACTGATCATGATAGTCATAAACACTTTTTGGAACAAAGACTATCTTCAGAAGAGCAGCAAAAATGGGTCACAAAGATGTTGGGTTATGACTTTGAAATAATCTACAAAAAAGGAAAGCTTAATGTTGTTGAAGATGCACTCTCAAGAAATAATGAAGAGGTGGAAGCATTGCTTTGTGCCATTTCTATTATCCAACCAGATTGGATAACCGAAGCAAGAGATGAATGGAAGAAGGACAAAGATGTATGGACACTCATTCAAAGGTTGCAGCAAGATCCTAGTACATCTGATACATTTAGTTGGAAAAATGATTCCTTATGGTACAAAGATCACTTATATATTTGTAAGAATTCCCAACTAAAACAAAATATTCTTTTGGAATTGTACACTTCTCCTTTAGGAGGACACTCAGGATTTTTAAAAACTTACCACAGGGTGAAGAAAGAATTTTTTTGGGATGGCCTTAAATCTGATATTCAAAAGTTTGTGGCGGAATGTTTGGTTTGCCAGCAGAATAAAGTGGAAACAATTAAGACCCCATGACTTCTACAACCTTTATCCATTCCAAGTCAACGTTGGGAGGAGATTTCAATGGATTTTATCACAGGTTTACCTAAGTCCGAAGGAAAGAAAGTCATCATGGTGGTAGTTGATAGACTTACCAAGTATGCACACTTTTGTGCATTATCTCATCCATTTAAAGCAAGTACAGTTGCTACTACATTTGTGGACATAATTCAAAAGCTACATGGAAGCCCAAGGGTTATTGTGAGCGACAGAGATCCCATTTTTACGGGAAAATTTTGGACGGAGTTATTTTCTTGTTTGGGTACTCAATTAGCTCATAGCTCATCTTATCATCCTCAATCTGATGGTCAAACAGAGATAGTAAATAAATGTTTGGAAGGATATCTTCGTTGTTTTGTATGTGATAAACAAACACAATGGGTCAAGTGGTTACCTCTCGCTGAATGGTGGTATAACACTTCCTTCCATACTGCAGCAAAAATGACCCCATTTATGGCACTTTATGGATATCATCCACCATCGATCACATCATCTTTAAGGGAAAATTCGAAGGTTCAAGCAGTGGAAGATCACATCGAGCATTAGTAAGAAGTTCTCCAACTCTTAAAGGATAACCTGAATTTGGCACAAAATCGAATGAAACAACAGGCAGATCAACATCGCAGCGAGAGAAGTTTTGATGTAGGAGATTGGGTATTTTACGGCTACAACCATACAAACAAATGTCCCTCAAGCAAGCTAAGAAGGATAATAAATTATCGCCAAAGTACTATGGTCCTTACAAGGTGTTGCAAAAGATTGGTACTATAGCATACAAATTGGAGCTTCCTGCTTCTTCACGAGTGCATCCATTTTTCCATGTTTCATGCTTAAAGAAGGTTATAGGTGAAAATCTTCCAGTTCAAACAATATTTCCAGAACTTGATGAGGAAGGAAAAATCATATTGGAACCTGAAGCGGTCATGGAAACAAGAACTCGACAGCTACGGAATCGATAAATTTCAGAGTATCTCATCAAGTGGAAGAACTTACCCACTGAAGATTCTACATGGGAGGATGAGAATTTTATACAAAAGCACCCAGAGCTACTCAAGCGTTGAGGACAAAACTTTTTTTGAAGGAGAGGGGCATGTTAGGTCCCTATATTACTAGTATAGTCCCTTATTGTTATTAGTGTAACCCCCTTATTGTTATTATTGTACCCTTGTAACCCCCATTTTGTTATTATTGTGCCCTTAAATTATTATTGTTAGGTCGGCTAGGATTACATTGTGGCCCATGAGGATTACATTATGGCCACATGGACTCCTATATATAGAAAGGAGGTTTTGTAAATTGTATAATCCAAGAATTTTTCATTTATGTAATTTATTGGAGGTTGCCCCCTCGAAGTGGCTTATTTCTAAGGCGTTGATATCTCTTTTCTTCTATTTTTGGAGCTGGTTACACAACAAAGCGTTTCTGGACCTAGTGAAATTTCTGAATTTTGCAAAAATACACCAAATTTCACCAACACACAAAAAATGTTCCAAATATTCTCAAAATTGGCCTAGAAGTGCCAAATGAGGTATTTTATGCTATCATGGAGGCATCAACAAGTAATTTCAACTTACCCTTCTCCTCATGCCTGATTAGGGTTTCCTTTAGCGTTTCTTGTAGCTGTTTGACCTAGACATTACAAATTTGATTTAGGGCATAGTAATGGTCAGCCATGTGCTTATGAATCTTGTTATCCCTGTTGGTCTTGTCAAGGAGCTTCTCCAAGTGGATGTTGACTTTATCAAGCCAAAACTCCATGTTCTCATTGATCTCATTAGCAATCTTGTCTTCAAATCTGAGCTCTTCATCTATAGGGTTTTTCTCTTTTTCCTTCTGCAATTCTCTTTTGATACCCATGGTTCTTGGTATCTTTCTTCTTACCTGCACTTCATGTTCATCATTATCATCTATGTAAACCACTTCTTTGCCTTTCACATCATGCTTGCATGCCTCAAACTGACTTTTCTCCAAGGACAATTATTTTTCCTTCAATTTTCTTGCTCTAAGAAGGAAATGATGAAGTTTTCCCTTGCCAAGTTGTCTTGGAGGTATTTTATCTGTGCATCCTTTTTTTTTATAACCCTCTCTTGTTTTTCAGGCTCATCACTAGCCTCCAAGTCTACTATGTCAAAATCATGTTCTTCCTCATCATGCATGGATGTATCATGTTGTACTAATGTTCCCTTCTCTGGTGGTGTAGGCTTGGCCTCTTCCTCAATTTGAGGAGAAAACACAATCCTTGTGCCTCTCTGATATGCATGAGTGACCTCAGGCCTAGGTTTCTTTGTCACTGCTTCTTTGGGTGGTTGATTTTCCACTTTTCTTGATGAACCAACCTCCTGCATGGTAGGTGATAGGGTTTGCTGCTGACTTGGTGTAGTAGTTTGAAAAGATGCCTCAATGAATGAATCCCATGTCATGTTATGTTCTGCCAACTGATGGAGAATTATGAACTTCACTAAACTATTATGGAAGAGACTAGGATAATGCTCTTTGTTTTTCACTTGCACCTTTTCAGATATTTTAATCACACTCCTATACAAGAAATTGCACAAATTGAGAGACTTAAGAGTTTTGAAGTGCACGAGTAGTCTAATGTGGTATTGATACAATCTTGAAAACCTGCCCTCACATGTGAAAATTTTCATGACAAGCTTCATCAATGGTGCATATCTCTCCAGAAAATATCTGAATGGGAAAACATGTGAATGTGCTCCTTTGTACTGTGATTTCAAGTAGGGTTTGTACTTCTCAAGGTCTAGGTTCATGCCTTTGAACCAATACTCACCATGATTTGGTATTCCTATAGCATGAGATATAGAATCTACTGTAAATATGGAATCAACCCCTACAATGGTAACCCTTTCTCGTTTCAAGGTGGTGGAAAACATATCTGTGATCTTCTCATGAAAACCTACCTCTTGCACTCTTTGAAAAAACCCTAAACAACTACCATCTTCAAAGCACTTTATGATGAATGGTGAGGAAGCAATTTCATTGCAGTTGGAGGGCTCAAACCTCATTATCTTTACCCCTTTATTATATTTTCTTTTCTCTCATGGTGATGAATCAGTTTCCATTATGAAACCCTACATGACAGGAGGGAAAAACAAGGAAAAGAAGTAAAGGGATAAAATGAGGGAGTTAGGGAAGGGATATGGGAGTAGGAAACTATAAGGAGATGGGTAGGGGTCTTAGATATCTTTAGGGAGTGAAATGGAGAGAAATGAGTGAGGCGAAATGGGCTAGGAAACCTGCCTAAATTGGTAGAATGAGCTAAGGTTTATAGGGAGAGTAATGGAAATGAAGGGAAATGAATATGTAGTGAATGGACGTAATATGTAAACTGCAAACAAAGGTGTAGGAGAAAGAAAGATAGGGTTTGGTGCAACAATTTATCATTTGGGAAGAAAAACCATAATTTCCATGTAAACCCTAGGAGGATAAGATTTTCATTAAATTATCTTGACATAACAATGCTATGGGGGTATGAAAGGCTTGAACTTAACTTTGAAAATGTTTGAAGAATTAAATAGCTAAAGATAAATCTTCAAAAATCAAATTTGAGTGATAAAAATGACTTCTGGACAACACTGGCATGTGTGTAGAAAAGGCCTCCTGTGTGCAGCGCCCGTGCATAGCGTAGTATTCCTATGTTCACCAAGCTCCTCCAAAAGTGCAGCGTATGCTCTATATGTGTAGAGAGGGCCAATTTTTTCCAGTGTAAGGTAAAAAACCCAAATTTCGTGCCACTATGAGAGGTGAGCTCGATGATGAGAGGACATAAGAGTGGAAATGAAATATCCTTGTTTCTTTTTGGCCCTTTTATAAACATGAAATGACTCCTTTTGAGTGATGATGGGCCCCACATGTCATTTTTCAAGAATGACTTACATTTTTGAACTTTGTAGCATTGGACATTTTGTAACCTTAGACTTTTTGTAAGCTTGGAACCTTGAATATTTTTGAAACCTTGAACTGCAGCTTCAGGAACATGAAGTACTTATTACATATAGAAACATAAAATTACATTTTGAAATGAAACTTCATTGAATAAACTTTCCTATCACCACTCCTCCATTTTGTCGTATTTTATGCATGAAATAAGATATTTGGTGACCTTAAAACCCTAATGACCTAATGGAGACACTGAACTGAATGAAATCATGATGGTGATGACTAGAATGATGATGATGATCTTTGAATTATGATACACTCAGCTGAGTGATGACAAGGACCAGCATGTGAAAATTTTGGAAGGAGTGGAAATAGTCTTGGACCTAATACCGAGTGACCAAATTTTTACTTGAGAACCTAATGAGATGACAAAAATTTGACTACGAGACCCTAACAAGACATGATAACAACCCATTTGATCATTGGTGACATGTTTTATAGACTGACACTAACATTGGCTATAGCTAGGGATAACAGCTCCTTGGAGGTGTCAAGAACACCGTAGACCAAGTAGCCTAACCATTGGGCATGGAGTCAAAAGTTAAAAACCAAATTGAATACTAAAAGCTTGACATGATAAACTAAAATGTTGATTTAGACAACTTATTTGTGTGCATAAATACTCTAATCTGCCGCAAAATCACTAAATCAAGTGATACTAAAGTGCCAAATCAACCAATCAAGCAGTTCTTGTAATGATGAGGTTGTTTGAATATGCTTAAAAAAGAAAATAATTGGAAATTCTAACAGAAATATATACACATAACACCTCTGGCTCTCTTAAAGGAAATCTTGTTTTTCATTCAAACTAAAAAAATATTCCATATATGCTTCTATAGGATCATAAAAACCAGATTCTATTTACTTCCCAAAATATGTTGGGATTTGACAGTGATGGGAAAACAACTCATTAATATTCTCTTTTTCAATATATGCTTTTAGCTAAAGATTGTCACATCCCTGCTGTAAATCAAAATATTCATCAATCCAATCATTCAAGTTCAACCTTACCCTTTCTTCTTTCTGCTGGAAAAGGTTTTCAAAGAATTGGATTTTACAGTCAAGATCTTGGGACGGTATTTGAGTCTCCAACTCGGCAAGATCTTCTTCAATTTTTATGGCAATCTCTTTCAAAAAATCCATCTTAGATTCATGGTTACATCGACAGGACTTCAAATAAGAATAAAGGAATGAATAAAAATTCTCATTTACCTCATCGTCTATGCACATATCTTTCGATACTCAAAATTATTGCATGGAAACTGACTCTGCTTCAAATTCTTCCTTCTCCATCCACGTTTACAAAAAGATAAGAAAAAAAACTGCAAATGACTTAATAGATCTGACAGAAAAACTTTCCATCCATTGTCTACATTTTCCTTGAAATGAATCATAGAACATTTTGAGGAAAACATCTTCTTGTTTGACTTTAATAAGTTCCACAAATTTATTGAAGTTTGCTACATGTTTAGGATTCAGAGTCAGATCTTCTCCGTTAAATTTAGGACCATTGCTCAAAAAATATGCATATTTTGGTAATGGATTTAGAAAAACAAGAATATTTGAAAAATCTACACATGCATACCTCGAACTAATAGCAGCAGCATCTGAGTCCTTCATTTATCTAGTGGAGTCACCATCAATGCTTCGAACTCTAGATCGTCTAAAAAAATGGAGTCGCCAAGTGAATGATTCATCCTTCTTGTGTCTAATCATTGTTAACCATCAATAATTAGATCTAATCCCTATCATTATTTCCCAAGGAAGATCTGTCACTTCGATCCCCGAAAATGGTGCCAAAATTTTAGCACTCCACTAGTTCTCTGAAGGCTGAAAAGGAGATCAACAAAGGTAACCACAGACCACTTTGACCTAGTAGCTAGCCCTACTAGGATGAGAGGGCTCTCTCAATGAGATCACAACCAAGGATTGATTGTGACATGAAAGATATTAGGCTAGATATATTTAGATTGGGTTTTGGTTTATTTGATGGTTTTGTGTTGGAAGGTGACTTAGGTCTAGGAAGACTAGGTATAGGCTCTAAAAATCAGATTTGGAGAGATGTAATGGGGCAAGGTAGGCACATAATTTAGAACTTTAGAGATATATTTGTATATAGGGTAGATTGATAAGGTTTCAAAACGAGTTTGAATCTCATGAATTCGTTTATATTAAAAGAATATGAAAAAAAATGTGAAAGCTTCTCCAAAACAGAGCATCAAAATCAATGAATTATGTTTATCATCTTAGAAAACAAGCAAATGTGGCATGGAAATGCAAATGGGATATACAATAAATTAAAACATATGATCACAGAAGAAAAAAAACTGCTAAATCACATACCACATGAATCCCACTACAATAGTTGTAAATTCTATCTATTAGTTCCTGCAAAATTCACAAATACACTAGTGTCCCAGGCTCAATTCCACAGCATCCAACCTTTGAAACTGATTAAAAAATACCTCATATAGTCACTGAGGTTGAAATCCTCCCTTGAAGGTCAAATTTCCAACGAGAAAAGGCAAAATACATGCACCTATCCAAATTATGCTACACACTAGGGAGATTACTCAACCAATTCCTCCTTTTCCTAACCATTATGAGACATTTCCTCATAGCATTAAATGGAAGAAAAGACACCTAATCAACCCTATCTTACCCATTTTTTTTTTTTTTACTTTTGACCATTTAAATTCATCTACTATTATCCTTTGATTGTTACAAAAGTCAAACTAAAAACTGCAAAAATTTACAAAGTAAAAATTCATGAAAATTATCAGAAAATTTTAGAAGTGTAGCACGCTGTTTGAGGCCATTTTTGAGTGCCTTTCTGAATTCCAATTTGAAATATGAGACCTGTTATGGAAATTGGGGAGATTTTAGATGTATTTTGAGCATTTTTGCATCCAAAATTTCCCTTTTTTTTACTAATATATGTCCATTTTCCCAAGGTGTCTCCCTGTGCGTAGAGAAAGTCAAAAAGAGGGCCAAAATATTGATTTTTGACCTCTTTTCTTCATATTTCTCAAAATATGAGCCCTTAATAAAAAATATGAGGAAATGGGTTTTCATAGGAGGCCATTAGCTTTTAATAAATATCAACCATTTTCCATTTAGAGGCCTGAGGAAGAAGCGCAGTGTGAGCTCGTTGTGCTTCTCGACCTAGTGAAATTTCTGAATTTTGCAAAAATACACCAAATTTCACCAAAACATAAAAAATGATCCAAATATTCTCAAAATTGGTACATAAGTGAAAAATGAGGTATTTTATGTTATCATGGAGGCATCAACAAGTAGTTCCAACTTAACCTTCTCCTCATGGTTTATTAGGGTTTCCTTTAGCTTGACTTGTATTTGTTTGACCTTGACATTACAAATTTGATTTAGGGCATAGTAATGGTCATCCATGTGCTTATGGATAATTTATCCCTGTTGGCCTTTTCAAGGAGCTTCTCCAAGTGGATGTTGAATTTCTCAAGCGAAAACTCCATATTCTCATTGATCTCATTATCAGTCTTGTCTTCAAAACTGAGCTCTTAATCTGTAGGATTTTGCTCTCTTTCCTTCTGCAATGCTCTTTTGAGAACCATGGTTCTTGGTCTCTTTCTTCTTACCTTCTCTTCATGTTCATCATTCTCATCTATGCCAACCACTTCTTTTCCTTTCACATCATTCTTGCTTGCCTCAAAATGACTTTTCTCCAAGGACAACTATTTTTCTTTCAGTTGCTAGTTTACTTGCTCTAAGAAGGAAATGATGAAGTTTTCCCTTGCCAAGATGTCTTGTAGCTCTTTGATCAATGCATCCTTGTCTTTGATAAACCTTTCTATTTTTTAGGATCATCACTACTCTCCAAGTCTACTAGGTCAAACTCATGCTCTTCCTCATCATGAATGGATGTGTCATGTTGTGCCAATGTTCCCTGCTCTTCTTGTGTAGGCTTGTCCCCTTCCTCAATTTGAGGAGAAAACACAAGCCTTGTACCTCTCTAATATGCATTTGTGACCTCAGGCATATGTCTCTTTGTCACTTCTTCTTTGGGTGGTTGATTTTCCACTTTTCTTGATGAACCAACCTCCTACATGGTAGGTAACATGGTTTGCTACTGACTTGGTGTAGTAGTTTTCAAAGCTGCCTCAATGAATGAATCCCATGTCACGTTCTTTTCTGCCAACTGATGGAGAATTATGACCTTCACCAAACTATTATGGAAGAGATTAGGATAATGCTCTTTGTTTTTTACTTGTACCTTTTCAGACATTTTAATCACACTCATATACAAGAAATTACACTAATTGAGATACTTAACAGTTGTGAAGTGCATGAGTAGTCTAATGTGTTTTTGATACAATATTGAAAACCTACCCTCATATGTGAAAATTTTCATGACAACCTTCATCAATGGTGCATATATCTCCAACAAATCTCTCAATGGGAAACATGTGAATGAGCTCCTTTGTACTGTGATTTCAAGTAGGGTTTGTACTCCTCAAGGTCTAGGTTAATTCCTTTGAACCAATACTCGCCATGATTTGGTATTCATGTAGCATGAGATATAGCATCTACTGAAAATATGAAATCAAACCCTGCAATGGTAGCCCTTTCTCCTTTCAATGTGGTAGCAAACATATCTGTGAGCTTCTCATGAAAACCTACCTCCTGAACTCTTTGACAAAACCCTAAACAACTGACATCTTCAAAGCACTTTATGATGAATTGTGAGGAAGTAATTTCATTGTAGTTGGAGGGCTCAAACATCAATATCTTTCCCCCTTTTTTATATTTTATTTTCTTTGATGGTGATGAATCAACTTCCATGATGAAACCCTAGATGATAGGAGGGAAAAATAGGGAAAAGAAGTAAAGGTATAAAATGAGTGAGTCAGGGAAGGGAGATGGGAGTCAGAAAATTTAGGGATATGGGCAGGGCTCTTAGAGATATTTAGGGAGTGAAATGGAGATAAATGAGTGAGGGGAAATGGGCCAGGAAATTCAAACACAATCCTAGCTAGGAAAACATCCCAAATTAGTAGAATGAGCTAGGTTTTATAGGGAGAGTGATGGAAATGACTATTTATTGAATGGAAGTGATATTTCAACTGCAAACAGAGGTGTAGGAGCAAGAAATATAGGGTTTGGTGCAGCAATTTATCATTTGGGAAGAAAAACCATGATTTACAAGTAAACCCTAGAAGGATAAAATTTTCATTAAATTCTCATTATATAAAAGTGCTAGGGGGTATGAAAGGCTTGAACTTACCTTTCAAAAGGTTTGAAGACTAAAATAGTTGAAGAGAAATCTTCAAAAACCAAATTTGAGTGATAAAAATGACTTTTGGAGAACTCTACCTCGTGCGCAATGAAGGCCTCCTGTGCATAGCGCCTGTGCGTAGCACAGTCTTCCTATGCGCAGTGAGCTCCTCCAAAAGCACAGTGTAGGCTTTGTATGCGTAGTGAGGGCCAATTTTTTTGAGTGTGAGGTAAAAAACCCAAATTTTGTGCCACTGTGAGAGGTGAGCTCGATGATGAGAGGACATAGGAGTGCAAATGAGATATCCTTGTGTCTTTTTGGCCCTTTTATAAACACGAAATGACTCCTTTTGAGTGATGATGGGCCCCACATGTAATTTTTCAAGAATGAATTACATTTGTGAACTTTGTAACCTTGAAATTTTTGTAACCTTGGAACCTTGAATCTTTTTGAAACCTTGAACTACAGGTTTAGGAACATGAAGTACTTATTACATATAGAAACATGAAATTACATTTTGAAATGAAACTTTATTATATAAACTTGCCTATCACCACTCCTCCATTTTGTCGGATTTTATGCATAAAATGAGAGATTTGGTGATCTTGAAAGCCTAATGACCTAATGGAGACACTAAAATGAATGAAATCTTGTTGGTTATGAATTGAATGATGATGATGATCTTTGAATGATGATGCACTCAGATGAGTGATGACAAGGACTAGCATGTGAAAATTTTGGAAGGAGTGGAAATAGTCCTAGACCTAATACCCAGTGACCAAATTTTTACTTGAAAACCGAATGAAATGACAAAAAATTGACTATGAGACCCTAACAATACATGATAAGACCCCATTTTATCACTGGTGACAGGCTGTATAGACTAACACTAACACTACCATATGTAGATAGAACCACGGAACCACTCACAAGGTATACATAATTTTGTCTCGGCAAATTCAAACCATCATCTATCCTAAGATCATTTCTAGGAGATCCCCTTATTGTACCAGGGGAAGCCCCTGAAAGCATGGAGGCACTGGTGTGCATGATGAGCTCATCAAACACTGAAACCAGCCCAAAAGCAGAAACCAGTAGTACGGATTTTGAACCCACGGGTACCGTATTCCTACCATATGCTATTTCATAGACCCCATTTTTGTGTCCCCCACCTGGTTTTGTATTGAAACAAGTCACGATGACTATGACATTTCCAAATATGGATTTCGCAATACTAGTGTGGTATTTGGTCCCTCCAGCAATGCTAGAAAGCCCAGGCATTACCTCTACAATTATGACCCCTATTGCCCCCCAAGAGGTCGTAGCAGTTAAAGAAACACATGTAGTGACACCAGCAACTAATATCAAGAGGAATAAAAAAATTGGAAAAAAGGTCTAAACCCCCAAGATACCTAGGGCCTTAAAGCCTTGTGCATTGTGCAATATCGTAGGCCATCCTACTAATATTTTCATGGAATTAGAAGAATTAAAACCTATTCTACATACTGAAATAAATGTCATGACCTCAAATACCTGTAAAAAGGAACATCTCACAAACAACCAGGAGAAATCATTACGCACCAATCATGCCTGCACCATATGTGACCATTACGGGAATTACACCCATCACTTCGCGGAGATGCCTTGATATAGGGATGCAGTGCAACCCCTAGAGAAATCCATTCTTGAGGACCCCTTCGCCAAATCCATACAAATGGAAGAGGACGAGCCCAAAACCATATTTTATGCACGAGAAGAACCCGCATCATTCTCATACTCATCTAACCCAACAGCTCAAAGAAAGAAAACAGAGGCCACACTACATCTCTAAGTTTTCACATTGTGCGATGAACCTGATCACATGATCATATAGTGCCTCAAATTAAGGGCTTTCAACCATTGGTACCCAATACCAAACATTTCCAAAAGCAACTTATCACAACATAGAAGAAACACATGTCACATCTGTCATAGGAACCATCATGTACGTTTTTGTCCCAACCTTCATCGTCTCTAATCAATGGTCAATTTCATGCGACGTTTCATCATTGAAAATCCTGATTTAGTAAACTCAGACACAAAATCCACAGACAACACTACAACTCAAAGGACTGAAGCAACAAGGACCATATTATATATATTGGAAGAGAGAAAGTCACCAGAGCAACCACCTCTCCCCCATAACAATACTCAGCCTCAGGACTAGCTTTGTACATTATGCGACGAATGTGTTCATTTGATCGCGCAATGTGCAACTCTAGAGTTGTTTCATAGATGGTACCCGATTAACCCGGTGTACTTCATAGGGTTACAACCCAATCAATATTATTGTCAAATATTCTAGGATAACCACCATATTCACCATTGTCCCTACGTTCCCCAATTCCGTCTAATGTTAGAGTCGCTACGCTTGGACATTACCAACCTTGCCGGTTTGGACAGATTGGATTCAGTCTGAAGAAAGTTGCACAACCCAAGAGAATGAAGCGACTATGTCCATCCTTTGCATACCTAAAGAGAGGCATCCACCAAAAGGACATATTCCTACCCCCAAAACCCCCAGGCGCCCTGTCCTAGCCTATGTATTATGTGATGAACGTGACCATTTAATCATTCAGTCTCTAGATTTAGTAGCATTCCAAAAATGGTACCCAATCACCCCCGTGGTCCAAAGGGATTGGAAAAGAAATGAGCATTAGTCTTATCTAATTTTCCAAGATAACCACCATGCTCAGAATTTCCCCTATGTCCCCATATTTCAACTTAGGTTAGACATCATGCGCTCATTTGTCACCAATAATCTGGACGCAGTCAGTTTCAAGTTACCACAACATAAGCAGTCAATAACAATGAGGTCTACCCCCCGTCATCACCAGCAACCTAATACCATGAAGGCAACCCCTCGCCCCAACGAGGTAAGAAGAAAATCAAACATCTCATGTGCCCTATGTGATAAAAATGACCACATGGTCAATCAATGTCAAGAGCTTAACAATTTCACCGACATTATTCACATGGTCATGCCCATACCTTACATTTATCTCTCTAATCAAGAGAAGATAATGCGCTATTACTTCCGAATTTTATCACAATTTCACCACATGATTAATTGCCATTACCTTTCAAGTTTAAGAGCAGCTAGAGTAGCATTATAAGAAAAACTCCGAAAGGAGCCAAATCACACAAGATCTAATACTAGGATACAGAAGAAATGAAGAAATACACATTCTCGTAACCATCCCCCATCATCATCCTCTAATATAATGAGCAGTACTGGATCTCATACAATATACTCAGTGAGTACTTTTACTCCATGCAACATTTGCACAAGCCATGACCATGATACAGAGTAATGCCTTATGTTCCGAACATTTCGGGACCTCTGAATCCGTCAAAATACATGTACCCTTCGTACACCACCAAGAGAGCATGAATATCCTTTGGCTAAAAAACAAACAAACATCATGGAAATTATTCCGCCATGTAATGTTGATGACACAAAACACCATATATGTTTCATCTCATCATGCATGGTAACCATGACTCATGGTGTCTTCTCATCATTCCTTGGTGTCGTGACCATTGCAACTACCACAATGGTATTAGTACCTTTGACGATGAAAACCCAGCGCGTCTGCACCTTGTCAACCTCATCTAGTTCCACAGCATAAACCATAGAATCATATTCATGTCTGTCAACCAGCACTGTTATGCCCAAACCAATTCTTCGTGGCCTTGCACAAAAAAATTCCCCCTTAGACATACTATTTCACTCTAGTGAGGATATATTAGAGGCCAAGATGGAACCAGATTTTCTGTGGGATGCAATGCATCACTGCTCATTTTTTCTTCTAGAAAAAGCGTTTGTTCCTAATAGCATAAAAACTCCTACGACATTGAATCCAAATACTTCCTTCTATTAGGAAAGGTATATTGGTTCAAGAACATTATCCCAGCACCCGATGCGTTTGAGGAAGGAAATATGTTGAATATTTCGCCAACCATTAAGGTTAATATCTGTAAAAACCAGGAAAAATCGAAGAAATATCGTTGGGGGTAGCATACTCCACTGATGAGGTAGTTGTGTATACAAACCTATTACAAGGGTATAGGGACATCCTCGCTTGGGATTATTCGGAAATGCCAGGGTTAAGCCCCACCATCGTGGAGCATCACATTGACACTTTAACCGTCCGCCAAAAATAGTTTCAGTTACACCCATACAAAGCATAATCGATCAAATAAGAGATAGACAAGCTTCATAAATTAGGATTCATCTACCCAATCGCTTACACGTCTTGGGTTTCTAATCCTGTACCCATCATGAAGAAATAGGGCACCATTCAAGTCTATACCGATTTTCGAGATTTGAACAAAGCTTGTCCCAAAGACAACTACCCCACTCCTTTCATCAACCAAGTCATTGATTCTTGTTCCATTCATGATGCCTTGTCCTTCATGACTAGATTCTCTGGGTACAATCAAATTCAAATCCGACATACGGATCGGTATAAGATTGCATTCACCATCCCTTGGGGAGCTTTTTCATATCAGGTTATGCCATTTGGTCTTAAAAACATTGGAGCCACATTTCAATGGGCCAAGAAATATATCTTCCATGACCTGGATCATATTATATTAACCTACTTGGACGACCTCACAGTACGATCCAAGAAACAAGCAGACCATCTGGAAGATTTTCGTTTGGTATTTCAACGATGTCGACACTACAACCTATGCTTGAACCCTCTTAAGTGTTTATTCTATGTTAATGCAGGCAGACTGTTAGGATTCATATTATCCCAACAAGGAATCAGAGTTGACCCCCTCAAGGTCCAAGAAATAAAATAGGTACCACCACCCAAAACATTAAAGTAACTTCAAAGTCTGCAGGGAAAAGCAAACTTCTTACGACATTTTGTCCCCGACTATACCACTTGTTATCACTCAGTAATTTCTCAAGGTTAAAGAAAGAAATAGTCTGAGGTAACCATAGACCAACTTTTAAACTCTAGGATCTAGCCTTCCTAGGGTTCAGAGAAGGCTCTCTCCATAATATTTAACTTTGTTTATTTTATAAAATATTAGGCTATTTATGATTGTGCAATTGGTTTTGGTTTTGATTGGTTTGGTGGGAAAAATCACTTGAAGAGATGGATAGTGGGAAATCTATTTTTCCATTGGGCTAAGGAGTCAAAAATAAAGCATACAGAGTTGGGATCAAGGTCAAAAAGTAAAATGTTTTCAGGGCAAGATAGATAACCCTTGGAGATCTTGAAAAGTTGTTTTTTGAGATGGTATGATCGGGATAAAGAGAAATGAAGATTTCTTTAATCCGGAAAAGGGAAGTAGTAGGCAGGGGTCAAACGAGAGAGGGAGCAATTAAGGGTTCCCTGCACTGGAAATCATATGAAAACATAGAAATGAAAAATAGTTAAGACAGGGTGCTTTTAACAAATCCTGAAGTAATCCTCCTATTTATTCATTCAAATTTTGAAAACATTATGGATTGCATGTAACAAAGAAATATAACAATGAAAAATTTAGAAAATACTTCACTCCAAATAGCTCATCACATGAATCCTGAAATATGATGCTAGTTGATCTGATCCAGTCTGCTACTCAAAATTTGAACACAAAAAACCCTTCAAGTCCAAAAAAATAAATATAGAAATCTTCAGCAATTTATTCCACAATAATACTTCAAAGGATGAAGTATTTATACAAATTCTAAACTAGAATATCTTGAAAAAATATCAAGGTTGGTTTACAAATATCTCAAACTGTTTTACATAAATAGAACTTAATAAAAGGACACTCAAAACTAATGAATCTATTTGGCACTATACTTATAGATTGATAGTGACAAAGAAGAGAATTCGAATTTGATATCAACTCTAAGTTGATGATGAGGCATCAAAGTCACTAACTGTCTTCTTCCTTTGTGCATTCTGCTCCAGAAATTCTGCAAAATTTGGGGTCCAATGATACCTTTGTATGTCTCACTAAAAATATATATATGTAAAACATGAAAGAGGTTTTTGTAGATAAATATGTTACTAAGATAAACCTCTCTCCATTTCCCAAAATTCAGTTCCGGCTGTTCACAATAAACTCTCCAAACATATGTATAAAACTGGATTTTGCACAATCTAAAAATTAGGCTATGAAGATGTGCATGTATCTCTCATTCTATAATAATTGTGCATAAAGTGAGATAGATTTTTGTATATGGGTCTCTTAGGAACATAAACCTCCTTTCATTTTGCAAAATTCATCTTGGATTGGCCACAATAGTTTCTGCAAAACTATGACTTAAACAGAAAATTTCTGCAAAAATGTCCCTTCTTGCTCTGTTTTCATCTTTTAACCTTATTGTTCTTTTAACTGTTTTGACTTTTACTCTAGATAAAATTCATTGTTGTTGGTGAAAGTGTTTTCATTTCTATTTACCATTTACTATCTCTGTATTTACTTTTATTGTTTTACCTTGACTGCTTTGTTTTTACTGATTTGACTTTCACTCTGACTTTCACTGATACACTTTAACTATCTCTTTTTTCACTGCAAACTGTTACTGCTCTGTTTACTGTATGAAATATTCTTGATTTAGGAAAACCTTTCAAACTCATTTCCTTGTGAATTCTTGGAGTAAATCTGATCTTTAACTAGTATTTAGATTGTTTTATCCAAATTCTCTTTTTTCTAATAACCTGCAACAATAAAACAACTTGTTAAATGAAGACGTAGGTCTGCAGGGAGGTGAGCAAGGGTTTTATTGAAATGAGAAGTCTTTGGAAGAAATCTGGACTGAAAATGGTTCAAATTGGGCACAGAGGGTTGGGTTTACATACAGAGGATCTCTGGGCAATTTAGGATTCTTAAAATTCTGCAAAAGCTAAATAAACTCGATGTTCTCCTTTTAAAACTGAATGCAGTATTGAAACAGGGTTTTATCAAATTTTTGATAGGGTTTTAGCTCTTTTTGGGGCAAATAGAAGCTTTCTTGAAGTAAATAATCTTTTACTGTATTTCAATTCCTTCAACAAATTCTTTTTAGAATGACAACAGGCTTGTTTTTTATAGTAAAATACCTGTTTGCGCAGGTATAGGTCTTTTAAGACAGGTTCTTGGGTGTTTAACAGGTTTCTAGTACTTTTTCGGGTCTTTAGCAACAATCTGGGATCTTTCTGAAGTATTTTGGTAGCAAACACAGATTTTTTCAGGTTCTAGGCTTGAAAACAAAGCACACGATTTAGTTTTTGTGAGTCGAGATGGATAAACACACTGAAAATGAAAAAAAGGGCTTTACTGGTGCATATGGGGTTTTATGGTTTAAACAGAATCAACATTAAATGGCAGTCATGTTAGGCAATGGGTAGTTTTTAGGCTTCAAAGGCGAAAAACCACAGGCGGTTATTGCATTGTATTTGAGTCGTAAACGGTTTTGGATGGATCGAATGCGATCCAGTGAAAAGGCGACACAGCAAGGAGAGAGAAATGAGCGAAACTGCCCATTTCGCATGGAAATGACTTTGTTAGAGGTGGGCAACTTTATTTGCGATATGGTTTCCCCGCCGTTGGATCTTGGGGTTCGATTGCGAACAGGCAAGATCTATTGTAAAAGTTGCATTTGGATTTGGGAGTGGGGTTGGGGTTTATTAATGCGACAAGGTCATTTTAACTTTATAAATAATCATTTATTAAAGTCTCAAACCTTAGGTTATATGATGGTGGGGGGGGGGGGGAATAATATCGTATATGCATAAATCATAACATTTCACAATGTTTAATTAATACATAGGTGCGGGTTTTATTATATGGTTTTTAAACTTTTTGATGAGTGTTAAATAGCCATAGGGGGGCGGTGTATTTAGTTTTATTGATAGGTTTAAACCAATGGGATAGGGATGGGGTTAAATTCATCACGTGGGATATTTAAACATTGGTTTAAACATAAAAATAAAGGGTTTGTGGGTTATTTAAATTTAAAGGGATTTAATACTTATACGGGAGGGATATAATATAGGGATTTAATAATATAAGTTAGAAATTAATATGAAGTTAAGGTGTAATGTAGGAAATGGATAAAAAATACAAAATTTAAAACTAATTAAAGTGTAAAGATAGATAAATAAGCATAGTTTGTCCAATTTGTGTTTTTCACACTTAAACTTAAGATAAAATGCATTTTATGGGTTTTTTTTTTAGTGATTTTGAATGGAAATGAAATTAATTATTTAGGTTTTTTACTTTTACTAAGCAAAAAAGGGTATTTTACTTAGGAAAAGGGATCATGATCATGGATGAGGGTGAAAATGCTGATGAAAATGGGTTTTATGTAGGAAATCTAATATTTTTAACCAATCAGTTATCGAGCCTTTGGTTCGGTCCCAACAGAAATCAGAGAAATGCTCTGAGCCTCTTTAACTAAATGTTTAGAATACTAAATCATTGTGGGGGAGGGGAAATTAGTAATTTTTTTGCCGATGATGCTTTATTACATGTCTTGCACAACTACTTTCTACCTACCCATCATTATTTCTAACATTTTTTACTTCATTTTCATGGGTGAATTTAAGCTTGCAACCCTAAATCAATTTTCTTTCAAAATATGAAAACTATCTAATTCTAACCTTATTTCATCTGAGGGCTCAGATTAAACTGTTGAGCTCCTCATTTATTCTCTATCTTATCTACTGATACGTCAAGTTTAAACTGTTTCACATATTTTTATTCTCCATCTAAAACATGAAATTTAAAGCGTGAGAGGTCAAGTTTAAGCTATTTGACCCTCATGGATTGTGGCATTTAGGACAAGCTACACACAATATTTTTTTCAAAAGTAAACTAATAGTAGTGGAATTTAAACTCACAACACTTTCAAGATCTATTTTTGATGGGGTCATATTTAATATTATTTTGATCTTTGTTTCTTTTTGTCCTTTGATTGTTCTTTTATGACATACCCTCTTTTCATCTTTTAAAATATGGGAATACATTTGCATAAAGTAAAGGTATGTACAATATTCTAAGATTTTTAACGGATTCAAATAAAAATTATGAATCCTATATTTATACGACCCTAATAGCAGCTTCACATGGGGATGGCATCTCCTTGTGAGATGTCAAGAACAACGTCGACTAGTAGCTTGATCCACTGGGCCAATCCCAAACATGCATATGTTGTGACTAAAAACTCTTGAACTGAATTTACCCCTTTTTTTGCAAACTGAAATCTGATATGAGACTAAAAGGTGCTACAACCTTCAAACCAAACTATTAAATCATCAATATCTTAGGGCCTTTTCCTTGGTTTCAAATCTTAATGAATTATTTCAAACTAGCTGAAAACTGAAAACTGAAATAAGTTGAAATCCTACCTATTTACTCTAATTAGTTGTCCAATTGTTGGTTAGGTAAAAAGAAATAACCAATGCAACCATTCAAACATTATGTACATTGAGGTAATTTGTTGCATGTGTTTGTTGATTGTCAAAACTGTACTTTTGCAACCTATTAAAAACGTGTCAACAAATGAGATGATAAGGAAATACTTGATTTCCTTTGTTGACTCTAGAAACTTTTCAAAAGGATCTTCCAAGATATATACACTTATGTTTAACTAATCTAAACAAATCTACATCTATTCTGGATGGCCTCCATGCCATGAAACTGAAATTTTATTTTCATCTTTATCTCCCTGCAAACTTTCAGATAAGTTTTGTGATGATATTCCTACTGATTGTAATGTTTGATTGCTGAAACCTTTATCATCTTGATTCTGAAACTCATAGTTAGTTAATGGAGAAAGGCTTTGAATGCATTCATTATCCAACATATCTGCTATTGGATCATGAAAAACTTGTGAGGATGGCTACAATATATTGGATATGGAATTCCATGGGATTTCATACATTTCAACAAGTTGCTCATCCTTTTCTTTAATGATGTTATACCACATTTCCTTTAAAGTCTGAAATGATTCAAAACATAGTGGTATGGAATTCTCCTGTGCTATTTGATCATGTATTTCGATGGGAACTAATATCTGCAATTTTGAAACTGAAATATCCTGATTAAGAGTTTCATTGTCTTCTTTATTATCAATCACAATTCCTAAAGATTGTTGATTATTGATGTCATAAAATTTGTCTCTAATGAACTAAAATGAAGCAAAAAAAAGAGGTAAATAACCTTCACTTATTTCCAAATTTTGTGCCTTTTCTTCCTCACTCTCGTAGCTAATTTATTTTGGTTGATCACTATATTCAAATTGTTGAGAATGAATTTCCTCATCCCACAAACTAGCTTCTAATTGCTCTGTAAAGTTAGCTTGAGTTTGGAGCCTACATAACTATCATCATAATGATCATACTTAGGCAAATCATTAAATGAAGGAATGTCATCAAACATACACATTAGATTAGCAGATAATTCTTCGACATATTGATCTGTAAATCCATTTTCTAATCTATGATAATTGGAATTAGCATGAATTTTTCCATGGCTATCAACCTCTTCTATTTCTTCAATAAGTGTATCATGGTGATTTTGAATAGAAAAATCATTCTTTCATAGTGATATTTTGTATGATTTCATCTATTTTTCTTACCAAAAGGATGAGTTTTACCTCTACAATGTTTTTCTTCTCTTCTTCTGCTTTCAACTTTTCATTTCTTATTTTCAAATTAATTTCTACATCAATTGCAATGTTTTGCATCTGTACAAGTGTTTCTGAATCTCTTTCTCTTAACTGAAATTCTATTTCTGGATCAAAGGCACTTGGATAATGAAAGAGAGCTGAATCAAGAGAGCTCTATCTAAAACCCGAAATTTAAAGCATGAGAGGTCAAGTTTAAGTTGTTTGACCCTCATGGATTGGCAACCTAGGATAGGTTATTTTTAATCTTTTGCAAGATAAACAACAGAAGTGTATTTAATTTAGCAGCACTTTCACATAATCTAAGTGACCATAGACTCCGCTACGTCACTGTATTTAGGTTTACCCCTAACACCACCCTCTTTGGCTTGTTTCTTTGCATACGCTCGATCGGGACATTCCGTTCAAGTGGGATGATCAGGCTCAAAATTCATTTGAGGCATTGAAAGACACCTTGTCTTCAGCCCACCAAATTATGACAAGGACTACGCCTTATACCTATATGCGTCAAATACAACCATAGCTGGGGTGTTAGTCTAGAACAGACCCGAAAAAAAAGAGCACATAATTTATTACATTAGGAAGAACCTAGTCGGCCCTGCTTTGAGGTATGATCCAAAAGAAAAAATTTCCCTAGCCCTAGTACATGCAGTACAAAATCTTCGCATTACATCATCCTAAGGACCACAACAGTCATAGCAACTATCAACCCCATGTGATTATTTCTAACCTGCCATATGATGAACCATAAGTACGCTCGATGGATAGTTTTACTACAATAATTTGACCTACAGTTCAGCTCCCCCAAGAGAAAGAAAGAACTCATCCTAACCGAATTCATCACAGATCTCCCAAGTGCAACCCAAGGATCTCCAGTTAATGACTTACTACTCGACGAACATTTTTTCTTAGTGACAACCGAAGACTATTTGTATAGTGATATTCTTCTATTTCTACGAACTCAAACTTCAAACCTCATCTCACCCACGATGACCTAAGGCACATACACCATTAGGCCCCCTAATACCTTCTAATGGGGGGCATCCTTTATCAAAGAGGCGTTGGCACCATTTTACGTTGATTCCTCACTCACGACCTAGTTGAACAAGCCCTATATTACTGCCATAGAGGGGCTTACGGCAGCCATCTCTCTAGGATGGCCACCACCCAAAAAGCCTTACTTTCCAGTTATTTTTTTCCCACCCCATTCCACGATTGCATACAAGCAGTCAAAATATGCAAACCATACCAATGCTTTGTCCACAAGGCAAGAGCACCTCCAGCTCCCCTTTTTCAAACGGGGAATCAACTTTATGACTTGCAACCCTACATCATTTGGAAACCACAAATACATCACAGTAGTCGTTGACTATTTAACCAAATTTGCAGAAGCCATGCCCAAGTACAATAACACTGCAGAAACCGCAACTCAGTTCCTCTTAAACCATGTCATTGCATAGTTCAGTGTACCTAAGGAATTATTCTCAGACCATGGAAATCATTTCAAGAATGAAATAGTAAAGGAGTTATCCCATCACTTTGGGTTCATGCACGAGTTTGTGTCACCATACTACCCCCAGTCCAATGGCCAAGTAGAATTTATTAACAAACTACTAAAAACCATGTTACAACGTGTGGTAAACAACCATAAAACCAACTGGAACCATATGGTGTTTTCAACCTTATACAAATACCACACAGCAGTTAAATCCTCAACAGGGTTCACACCTTTCCAGTTGGTACATAGAGTGGATGTCATGCTTCCCATTGAGCACGAAATCCCCAACTTACATAGAGCCATCGAACTTCTCACTGATATTCAGCCTCTAGAGAAACGATTGGTACAATTAGAAATCATCGACGAAATTCGATGAGAATCTCTTCAACACAACGAGCCTCACAAGAAAAGAGTAGAAGCATCATTCGACTACAACATCACCCCTCACTCATTTTCCGAGGGGGAGCTAGTCCTCTGCTATGATGTTGAAAAGGAAGCCTTAAGACTCGGTAAGTTCAAAACAATATGGAAGGGTCCTTACATCATCAAACACTATCTCCTCAAAGGAGCATACATTTTGTCTTTGCATGATGGTACATGCTTAGCCAATCTCGTCAATGGGCTCTACCTCAAAAAATTCCACCCATAAGGTGGAAAGCCTCAATACCCTAGAGATAAAATGAATGTAACATATTTTTTTATGATGATCACCATCATCATGGAATCATTCTAAAAACTGTACTCTTGTGTCATAGATGGATCATTTTCCCATCTACTATTTTGGATTTGTTGATGGAGCTAGTCAATGGTCATAAAATTTATTCGCAGCCACCTAGGCCATATACTCTCCTGACGATTCACCATTCCTCACCAGTGGGGTATGTATCGGGTCAGCTAAAAATAATCAAGCATAATATGATGCAGTCATCGAGTTGTTGAGAAATGCCTCCAACCAAGGAATTAGCCATCTACATGTCTTTCTTGATTCCCAGTTAGTGGTATTGTAGTTAAACCAAGCCTTTCAAATACAAGATTCGCACCTATTTAGGAATTACTTGCATGCATGATGGTTAGTCCACCATTTTGATCACATTACATTTACACATATACCAAGAGATTAAAATCAAGTAGTCGATTGCATAGCTAACCATATCCTAGACTAGAATGCATCTCGTGTAAATCATCATCCATAAAACAAAATAATTTTCATCATAAGCATAAAATCCATCATAAGTACATAAAATCCATCATAAAGATATAAAAATAACCTTAGACACATCATAAGGGCCGCCAAAAATACATCTCGCATATATACATCAAAAAATAGGTGTCCCAGTATACAAAAAACAAGTCACTAAATATCACGTCAGTCAAAAAATATACATATCATCAACACAGGGAAGCATCCTCATAATGGGTTCTTTCCCTAATCGTATAATGTCTCTATGGTTGAGCCCTATCTCATGGATTCTTTGGACCCATGCAAGCACCCGGTGCTAGTATAAGAGTAGCAGCTGCAACAACAAGTGCTCCTCGACGCAAAGTCGTGTGACGCGCGCTCTCCCAGGCCATCACTGTCTCTAACTAGATATCGACTAGGTCATCGAAGCCCCTAGTCATTAAACCCTGAGTCAACCTCTCTAGCCAACTCCAAGAATATGCCAAGTCCACAACACGAGCATCTATCGCCTTGGTCTGGGCCTCAACAGCTCCTAGTCCACCCTCAGCATCAGCCACTCGATCCTCTGCTGCCAATAATAGGATATTAGTAGTAGCCAAAAACTCCTCAATCACGTCCACTGGTGCCTTGGCCACCTCAGCATGAGCCAAGAGGGCAGAATCCCCACCAGTAATTGCAATGCTACTACCCTCCCCTGCGGGACCTCCAGCACTGACCTGGCCCCCAAGCTAGGCCTCACTTGCCCTGGGTGGATCTCTCCTTGATTAGGAGATCATGTGTTATGCTAAAAATTGAAAGTGATCAAAACTATATCGAACCCAAGAAACCGGATAGGTCTTGTCGTTGCAATTTTTGCACCGCAAACGGTTCGAAAAACTGACGTTGTATGAAGAAGATATCGCATTCTGATCATTTTCCTAAACAACTAAAATTTTTGTGACAGGAGTGACTGGGATGCCTAATCAGCATGCAGGTATAGTCACCAGGTGGCATATACTAGGAATATTCCCTTTTCTCAAACCCAATTAGATCATGCCATGTGGCTTTTTCTGGGCCGAGGATTTGGGTTGTACGAATTTTATTTGGGCCATTGGATGGGTGACATGTGGCCAGCCTGGAGGCTGCCACGTGTCCCCTTGACCGTTGCTAAAATTTATGTGAGGTCCAAGGGGTTTGACACCGCGACCTCCAGCATGCTAGCAAAGACCTCCACTATCTATGCTACACATTGGTTCTTACCTTATAAGTTTGCTGCATAAATTTAAATTGTTAAGGTTTCAATGTTGAGGGAGGGGAAACACTAGTGGCCCCATGGATCATGTTCACATGGAAACATTAAAACCTCGACATCAAGCAATTAACCGATGGCTACAACAAAGCATAACTCTGGCGGTTTCGGGGTCATAGTCACATGTCACACCATGACATAAACTTCAATGTGACGGCTTCCTGTAACGTAACCTCTGGTAGAAAACTATCACTATCACATACGCAATTTGTATGGTTTTTAATGTCACGGTTTTCAAAAAATTGATGACTCTGGGAACTACTCCATTTTTTATGCGAAGTTTTAAAACTGTGACCGCGAGGTAAGGGGGTCGTCTTGTGACCACCCCTCCCCTAACAAAAAATTTAATGCGACGGTTTGTATTGGCAGAAGTTTAGCGTCGGGCCCAATTTTTAGACTTTTACGAAACTAACTTCAGTTAACTACAGTTCTCCACAATTAGTGGAGGTTTTTCTAGCTAATATTGGGAAAAACCTTTGGGAGGTCAATTTTTGACCAATTTTGGGTGAAACAAGAGTCCACCTAGACTAATTGGAGAATTTTGGATCCATTGGTGCAGAGAAAACAACCATCAGAGGCTTGTAAACACATGTATTTGAAATTTTGAGCATAATGACAAAGAGGGACATGCCATTGGGAGATGGACCAGCAGATGTAGCTCAGGAGGAGTAAACTGCTTCATCATGCCTGTTGTGTAAAACTTACGTGTGATGTTTTTTCTCTATTATACACTGTTGTACAGTGTTATATACTCTTATTTTCATGCTAAAAATAAGAAATTCATCTATGTTTCATGGTTAAAACACTCATTTCTTAAGCAAACAAATGGAGACAAATTGTACATGTTTTTAATACTGAAAGGACACTTAGCACAGCAAATAATACACTCCTTTCAAATTAGGTTGGTATCAGAACTAGATTTTATTCTCTTGTGTTTTTGTGTGCAAAGATTTTTTTAACTGTTTGCAAGGTTTTTCATACTTACTAGGCTCAATATTAAGAGAGGAGAAGGAAAATTGGTGGAAGCAAGAGTTTCTCAAAGTGAGTCATAGAAAAGGAGAGAAAGATTGCCACATTCTCCACCACCTAATTCACCTCCAAAAGAAGAAGAAGTAGCATTAAGCACACCTCCATGAGAAGAATAAATCCATGAAGAGGTGGATCCCAACGAAGAAGAAAGGGTGTTCAGGAAAGCATTACTTGACATGATTGAAATGGTGAGAGTCCTTTATCAAGAAAGGAATGAGAGACTAGAAGGAGAAGGATCCAAACTTCACAAGGAAGGTCATGGATCATTAGGATGTCAAAAAGATGAAGATAAATCAAAGAAGGGCAATGGAGGAAATGGAAACAGTGGAAAGTAACCATCATCACCCTCATCATCCTCTACTTCATCTTCATTACATCAACCATACAAGTCAAAGAACACTGGTAAAAGTCCTTTCCTAAAACTTGATGTTAATTTTGAATTGCCAATGTTTAATGGTGAATTCAATGCAGAAAAGCTTGATGATTGGATTAGGAAATTGGAGGTCTATTTGAGAATTCAGAACCGTCATGATGATGATTCCAAAATCCAACTAGCTTCATTGAGAATGGAAGGTGAAACACTTGTTTGGTGGGAATCCAAGACAAAGGAGGAGATCAAAAAGCATGGTAATATTATCATATCATGGATTGATTTCATTACTGCAATAAAACAACATTTTTATCCATTAGCTCATATGCATAAATCCATAATGAACTGGAAATATTTTAGAAAATTGAAAGGACAGAATGTGCAAGAATACACCCAAGAATTTAGGAGAAGAGCTCTCTTATTAGGGGTAGATTTGTAGAGCCAAGATACTTTTCTCAAGTGCATATGAGGCTTACATAGCTACCTAAAACATACTATTCTCATGTTTAACCCTACAAGCTTAGATGAAGTTTGTGTTCAGGCCACTCATCTAGAAGGTAGAGGGAAAAACATTACTGATGAGAGTAGGAGGAAACCTTTTAAGGGGAAAAAAAAGAGAAAACATCAAAAGGTAAGGGAAAAAATAATTCATCTTTCAAGAAAGAGGGAGAAAAAGTGGTTTGTAAACATTGTTCAAGAGAAGGCCATGAAGAGAAAATTTGTTGGAAATTACATCTTGAAAAGAGACCCAAGTATAACAATAACAAAGGGAAGCAGAAAACTGCAGCTACAACTCAACATGACTTAGGAGAGGATTGAGGTGATGAATCTAAAATTACAACCATAAGAACATGAAGGGAAAATAAATTGAAACAAAACCCAGTACTAGTACATCAAACTGTCACATACAAGCTCCAAATGAAGAAGAGAGAATTGAAATGTTTCATGTGAGGGTCATATCCAAACATACCAAGATTGACACACTGTTTGACAGTGGGTCACAAGAAAACTTAATCTCTGAAGAAATAGTCAAGAAACTTAATCTTGAGACCATTCCACATCCAAAACCATATCCACTTGGGTGGATTTGTAAGGATGTAAATTTACAGGTTTCAAAGAATTGCATATTGCGCTTTGTAATAACTGCACATTTTGTTGACACAGTTGAATTAGATGTGGTTCCACTTGATATTATAGGTATTGTGTTGGGCAGTCCTTACTTGTATGACAGAAAAATGATCTTCCATTTCCATGAGAACAAATACCATTTATTCAAAGATGGCAAGGAGTACATTGTTAGAGCATATCACAAGAAGACAAATATTTCAATGGTAAATGTTGTACAGGTAAAGAGGCTGGTGAATTCAAGTAAGAATTTTGTTCTTCTAATGATTAAGCCTAAAGATGATGTTAATCATGAATCATTTGAGGATTGTGATCCTAAGTTGAAATCATATTTATATTATGTATTTGATGCACATCATGAGATGTTTCAGGAGCTAACAGGGTTGCCTCCAAAAAGGGAGATTCAACATGAGATTCAGTTGCAACAAGATTGTCCTCTTCCAAATCAAGGCATGTATCGCATGTCGATAATGGAGAATGTTGAAATAAAGAGGCAAATCAAGGACATGTTGGACAAGGGACTCATAAGGCCAAGCACTTCGCCATGCGGTTCACCCATAGTCTTGATTCCGAAGAAATGTGGGACTTGGCGCATGTGTGTAGACTTCAGAGCTTTGACCAAGATAATGGTAAAAAATCGATACCCACTCCCAAGGATAGATGATTTTATTGATCAGCTGAAAGAAACAAAGTTTTTCACTAAGTTATATTTACGAAGTGGATACCATCAAGTAAGAATTGTAGAAAGTGATATATGGAAGACTGCAAGAAGGACCCTTTGAGTGGTTGGTTATGTTGTTTTGCTTGTGTAATGCACCAGTGACTTTCATGTGTGTTATGGATAATGTTTTGCATCCATTTTTTGATGACTTTGTGATTGTGTATTTAGATGATATACTCATTTTCAGCCAAACAAGAGAAGAACATGTCTTGCATGTGAAAAGAGTGCTTGATGTTTTGAAGAAAGAGAAATTATTTCTTAATATGTCTAAGTGTGAATTCGGAAATACTTCTCTGGCTTATTTGGGACACATTGTAGGAGGAGGTGAGTTGAGAATTGATCCTTCTAAAGTGGAAGCCATTGTGAATTGGCCCACTCCAAAAATAGTAACCGAGATAAGAAGTTTCTTAGGCGCATCTCAGTATTGGAGAAAGTTTATTTCTAACTTTTCTGCCATAGCGGCTCCTATGCATGCAGTGACAAGTGTGAAGAAAGGCTTCCGATGGGGAGGCAAACATAAGCAAGCTTTTGAAGCTTTAAAAGACAAGATCAATTCAGCTTTGATCCTTGCATAACCGAATTTGAGACAGCCATTCGAAATACAAACTGATGCTAGTGATTATGCCATGGCTGCAATAATTTTGCAGCATGGTAACCATATTGCTTTTCATTCTGAAACATTCAATGGTGTTGTAACTAAGTATCCTACATATGAAAAATATCTGTATGTGTTGGTACAAAGTTTCAAGAAGTGGAAACACTACTTGATGGGTAAAGAGACGATTATACATACCGATCACCAACCATTACAGTACTTGCAGTCGCAAACAAAATTTCAGCGATCATGACATTTGAGGTGAATGGGATTTATTCAATAGTTTCACTTGGTTATAAGGTAAAAGAAAGGCATTTTCAATAAATTTGCTGATATTATTTCAAGGACAATTATAAGTGCTTCTACTTTACTTAAAAATGATTCTATTGTACATGAGAGTTACATAGAACAGTATACATCTGATGTTTATTTTCAAGATGTGTATGCTAGTTTGAGTGAAGGGAATCAAGTTGAGGAAAATGGTTATCACATGCATAACAATTTGCTATTTCATTTGGGAAATTTGTGTATACCACAAGGAGAGAGTCTTAGTGTCATGAGAGAGGCTCATTCGTCTCTTATTGCTGGACACTTTGGGGTAAGAAAAATAGTTGCGCATCTACAGAGGTATTGCTATTGGCCTCGCATGATAGATAGTGTGTCACATTTTATAAGAGCTTGTTCTATGTGTGCAACAAGCAAGCCTAGCAATAGGAATCTTGGGTTGTACACGCCACTACCGATACATCAAGGCCATGGAAGAGTGTCTCCATGGACTTTTTTGGAGGTCTACCTATGTCAAGAAAACAACATGATTATCTTTATGTAGTTGTGGATAGATTCAGTAAAATGTGTATACTTATGCCATGTTAGAAAACCATTATTGCTAAGAAAACCACAGAACTTGATTTTCAACATGTATGGGTTCATTATGGATTTCCAAATTCTATTGTTAGTGACAGGGATACTAGGTTCGTTGGGATTTTTTGGTCCAATCTTTGGAAGATGATGGACACAAAATTGAAAAAGAGTACTACTTTTCATCCGCAAACTGATGGCCAAACCAAGGTGGTGAACAAAACCGTTGTGCATATATTGAGAGGATATTGCAGAAAACATCCCAAGTTGTGGGATGAACAACTGCATTACATTCATCACGCTTACAACCGGGCAAAGCACTCTTCTACAAATACTTCACCTTTTGAAGCCTACTTTGGGTATTTGCCGAAATCGCCATTAGACTTCATCTTTGAAAATTGTTGAGCCCCAAGATTGTTCTTTCTTCCATCATACTTCACTCCATTTTCTTTTTTCCATTGTTATCCCAGGCTCAAATGATCAATGAAATTAGTTAAAATTACTTTAAGAATGAATATCATGGCTAACTTGCTAAGTTTTGTGATTTTGTCATTGTAATGCATTTTGAACTGAAACTAGCTACAGAATGCAGACATTCCATAGCTAGTTGCCAATTCTGCAGCTGTCTTCACGTTCAAGCATGTTCCAGGTGTCCTCTCAGGAAAAGCCACACATGGGTATATTCCACATCATTTCCTCAGCGTTTGTTGCTCACCATGAAGAATGAATGGAATTCTGGACGTGGTTTTGTACGTGGGAACTCACACAAGGAGGCAGACTCCTAATAGGACAAGGACAGTCCAGATGTCCTTTGTCACTTTACGCCGCCATCTTTAGAGTTCTAGTACGATTTTGATATGAAAAGAAAATGATCCCCGTATTATCTCAAGTTCTGTTATGAAGATTTGTTATAAATGTACTCGGGAAACCGAGAGACAAGTTCTAGATTTTGATTAGATTTCGTGGATTGACTGCTATATTTTTTAAGACCGAGGATACTCTGTTTTAAGTTATTTTCCTTTAATGAATAAGTCAACATTTCTCTGAACGCGTTGAGTTGATCTTGAGTTAGATTTTGTGCTACTCTGGTGGTAGAGGGCCCCTGCCTCCTGAGTGGCTTTACTTTCGCAATTTAGATAAGTATCTTAGTTCGTTTTCAAGTTTTTGAAGTTTGCGTTCATAGTTAATTTCATTAGTCATTATAGCTATACTTGTTCTAAGAAACTCTTCCAAAAGATCATTATAATGAATGAGAAATGGCTGTAGTGTTATAGATTTTATTTGAAATTCCTTTAGTTCGTTATCACAGTTAAACTTACTCTAGTAAACTCTTCCAAGATATCATTATGATGACTAAGGTATAACTGTGATACTGTAGGATTTAGTTGCTTGTTTACACTAAGTAGCATAGCTGATCTTACTCTTAAAAAGCTCTTCCAAAACATCATAACAATGAGTAGGAAATAGCTGTGATGTCTTAGTTTTTAATTGTATTTGCTTTCAGTTTTCATGTTTGTATTCAATTGCATTGAATTGTACAACCAGGATTGTTCTAACAAGCTCTTCCAAAATACCATTCATGATGAACGAAATAGGCTGTAGAATCCCATAGATTAATTGCATGATAACTTAGTTAGGGCACTCCGGAGGCAAATTGCATTTAATTCATGCTCTGTTATTTCGTTTCAAGTTTGATAATGGCTTGTTAGTTTAGCACTGTTTACTGTAGACTAGTTGCACTCTAGTTTAGTTCTAGCTTAGCTCACTGTATTTACATTCCATGTTTAGTTGCCATCCATTGCATATTAAATTGCATTAGTTGTTTGTTGGGAAAAATACCGAGAGGGGGTGAATCAGTATTTATTGCATATTCAAAACTTTTTACTTTTTCACTTTCTAAAACCCATACGCTACTTTCCTTTAGTAAACTCGCGTATACACGCGGATATCCTTCATACAACTCGCGTATTAGCAGAGATCTAAATATGCAGATATTTATTAACTTAGTTCTTTGCACTATTCATTCATCCGATGTTATGTTACCGTAAACAGGTGCAGTAAGAAAAGAATAAACCATCACACAAAGCATCACACATGAACACCAGGATTTTTAGGTGGAAACCCAAATCGGGAGAAAACCACCGCTGCAGTTGCTCAGCCTTCAATATTTTATTATAGAGAAACATCTTACAACATATGTGCTGGCGCAGACTTGACCAGCACGCAGGCACCCACCTGCGCTCGTTTACCAGCCTCTCCTGGAAGGGAGCTCCAACCCCCTGACTCGTTTACCAGCCTCTCCTGGAAGGGAGCTACGAACCCCTGATCTCGTTTACCAGCCTCACCTGGAAGGGAGCTACAACCCCCTGACTGAAGGCTACAACCCTCAGCACCTCTATGGACCACGTTTCATCAATTTTCACACTAGATCCAAAGCTTCCTTTAGGACACCACTTGCAGGCCACGTTTCATCATATTTTCAGACTAGACCCTTTCCATACTTTTAAGCATAGTCAACCATGAAACAGATACATATAACTCACTGACAGATATCAGTAAACCAGCAGAACAGATCAGACATTTCTTACCACAGACTTCAGCAAACCCTAGTTTGCATACGCGCTTTCCTTTCTCTGATGTCGCGTATATATGCGCTTCCGTTCACATAAACCCGCGTATACTTCAGTATAAATTATAGAGCCAATTTTATTGCGCATACGCGCTTTCTCTTCAGCGAAGCCGCGTATATACGCGCTTCCTCTGCGGTGAACTAGCGTATAGATCTTCAACTATTATAGAGCAGCATACTTCTTCAGATCAGATATTCAGTTCAGATTTACCTTTTTTCCTCTGACAGATGTTCGCCTCATCTCAGATCTAAGCCTTCCATGAACAGATCTAGCAAATACAAGTACAATACAGATCTAGATCCCCTTCTTCATCACTCCTTCATTGGTGCATCATACATTCAGATCTTTCATTCAACTGTAACCCTTTCCATTCATATATACTCCAGAGAGAAGTATTCATTCAAGCTCAGACATCTTGCACCCACGCTCATGATTTGCACAATGAATTTCTTCTCCTTATATAGGTTTACCCTTTTTCAATACCATGAGCCAAAACCACATTACTTCCGATGGTATTCCAGGACGAGGTCATTTAGACGAATCATTACCCAATACAATGGGTCAATACCATGGTGGTTACCCCTGGTTTTGCACTTTATGAGCGCTTTTTCCCATACGCGACTTGGAACGTTTATTCCCGCGTGCATACGCGACTTCCCTTAGGCAAATCCGCGTATGCCTAGAGACATACTCTTTTCATCAAGATTTAGCACATGCAGAATTCCTTTCTTCATTGCCTTCTGTACACACTGTAGATACATCAGATTTAGTTCATCAAGACATGTTCTATCAAGCACAACTTCATCAAGTAAGTTGCCATCATCTTGCCATTCAAGGACAACACTCATCATCATATTGCTAACAAACATCACTTCATATCAGATTTACATCATTTACCAAGTCCATCAAGTCAAGAATAACTTCATCAGGTGGATTGCCATCAAGGACAACACATGTCAATAGTTGCATGTCTTCATCTTCATTCAGTGGGTTGCCATCAAGGACAACACTCTGCATCATATTTCCAACATTGTTAAACTTAAATACCACGGCCTTCATTATTTACAAAAATTCTTTTGTTCTAAACCTATATTAACTCATAATCATCTAGACAGAAGATAGTATCAGTATAAGGCCTGGAGTACTTTTGCAACCTTTTTACCATTTCACAAACAAGCCTTTCCTCAAAAGACTATTCTAAAAGGAAATATATAACTTTTGAGTGAGGTTTAGTGGTGTTAAACTAAGTTGCAGAATAGAATTAGGAGCTAGTTTTAGAGTAGAGATCTTATGATGTTACAAATTTTCTTTTCCAAATATGTTTCAACAAACCTTTAATCATGGATGAGATGTTGTATCATTATAAGTTGATTGTTTAATTGTTTAGTTAGGATAATTTTTTTACACTTAGCTGCCCATTTCTCAAGCTCTTCCAAAATATATTTAATGAAAGAATTGGACAAGTTAAGTTCATGTTGTGATTTATTTTCTTGAAGTCATTATCAAGCTTTGTATTTTGCTAAGTCATAGTTTAGGTTTGGTTCTGTCTCAGTATTTGCATTTTTCATTTGTCATCAACAAATTAGACTTCACTCTGTTTTAACTAGTAGCTTATTTCCACCAGCATTTAGTTCTTTCCCTTGTGAGCATAAAACCATAAAAAGACAAAAAACATCATAAAACACTAAACACAACGCAGTAAGAAACAAACACCTAGGCACATACAGTGCACCTCACTTCAGCAGTTTACCAACCCTGGTTGACAATTAAATGAACTCAATTTAGGAGACTAGGTTGAGCACAAACATTTTGGCGCCGTTGCCGGGGAAGTGAAAACTAGGTAACCTTTGTTTCTTAACTCCCAAAAACAATGATATGTGTAGAGAGAGAGACTCAAGGGGTAGATTCATAAGAAGCAGAAGCAGAAGTTTGATTCCTAGAACACCACTTGTTTCACCTAGACCAAGAGCTAGTACACCTTCAACTCAGACCCACATTCTATCCTTTACTGATCCTAGACTTCTAGAAGACCTAAGATCAGATATTCCATTAGAGAGACCTTCCACTTCATCCACTGAACCTGTCTTAGAAGAAGATCCAAGGACTCCTGTTAGGGACACAAACTTTTCCACTTCCACAGAAGAAGAATCAACCATGGTAGAAGAAGGAGGAGGAGGAGTCTTTAATGGAGAACACACATTATTTGGAGGGGGTAGAGGTAGAGGTAGAGGAGAAGGAGGTAGAGGTGCAGAAGGAGGAAGAGGTAGAAGAGAAATAGGAAGCTCTTTTGGGTTTCCTATAATAGATGAAGAAACCAATACAACCATGAAAAACATTTCACCCTCTGTCCTTCCAAACTTCTATGGACTTAAAACTGAAGATCCTGAAACCTTCCTATTTGAATTTGAAATCATGTGTAGAACTTATGACTACTTACAAGATGCTCAAAAACTTAAACTATTTCCTTCAACATTGAAAGGAGCATCATTGAAGTGGTTTATGAGTTTGATCAACAGTTCTATTAGGACATGGGAAGACATGAAACAAGAATTTCTAGAGAGGTATTTGGATTATTGTATGCCAATCAATCATAAGGAGGAAGTGTTTAAGATGTTACAAAAAGAAGATGAAAACCTGGAAGATTTGTTGGAGAGATTTCATTACAACATCAAAAGAGAAAAATGGAGAACTTAGATCAAGACACTTTAAAAGCTCTCTTGTTGAAGACAATTAGGGATGAATGGTTGGATATCCTTAACATGATGGGAAAAGGGGATATATCTCAGCTCACATTACCTGAAATATCTGAGTTATGTATCAACCTTTCAAGAGGGAAATCCAAAACTATAAAAGGTCCAAGAGACCCTGCTCTTGCAAGGGCAAGTAAGTCTGCTTCTGGGACAGTGAGTAGGGCAGAGATAGGGCATATGCTTGATGAATTCAAATCTGACATCTTAGGGAGTCTTAGTGAACAAATAGACACCCTTAAGTTACAAAACAAGCAAAAAGTTGAATATGATGCCTTAGCAATCTTTTGTCCCAAATGTAGAAGGAAGCATGCCTTGAGAGAATGTCCTTTGGATGCAAAAGTTGTAGAGACATGTGTAATTTGTTCAGAAAAACATGAGACCAAGAGTTGTCCTTCACTTCCTGGTCTTAAAGCTGTCTTTCAAGAGGAAACTCCTACAAATTCCACATAATCTCTCAATTTTGTCTCTAGAAGGCCTTGGCAAGGACCTCAAACACAAGGATTCCATGATCAAATGTATAACCAACCTCCACCTTGGAATTCTTGGCAGCAACGTTGGCCTCAATTTCAAAATCAATCTCAAGCTTGGGCACAAGGAGCACAAAGTCCCTATGGAAGATACTCTCAGTACTATCAGTATCCACCATCCTATCCACCATACCCACATTTTTCTCCTCAAAATCCTCAACAAAATTTTCAACAAAATCCTTAACAACATCATAAGAACCTACCACATCAAAATCAACCACTTCCATTACCATTTCCTCAAAAATCAAATCAGTTGCCTGCTCAACCCATACCAAACCCCAACAATAAAAATCCTCAGAACACATACATGATAGAAGGCCAACAGTTTCCAACTTATTTAATTACTCCTTTAGACCTTAGTAATGTTCAACTTAGGTCTGGAAGAATACTTGAAAAGAGGAAACCTTATGTGATCATACAAGAACAAGATAACTCTGAGGAATATTCTCTATGGGTGAATAAAATTCTTGAAGAAGATACATCTTTTCAAGACCCAAACACTGAAAAATTAAAGAAAAAAGATCCAATAATTTCAACTCCTGTATTAGAGCAGCCATCAACATCTACTTCTATACCTCCCTTTCCAGAAAGATTACAAATTGATAGAGGTGTAGAAAAACAAATTATGGTGCCTAATTATGATTTCCTAGATGAGCTAAGAAATGTTTGCATTAAAATTCCATTATTACAAGCCATCAAGGAAATTCCAATTTTAGCCAAAACAATAAAGGAGTTGAGTATGAAGAAAACAAGAAAAAGAATAAGAGAAACAAAGAAAATTAAACTGGCAGGAAAAATAGCAGACATTATGATGGGCAAGATTGCTATTCCAAAGCATCTTGACCCAGGAAATCCAGTTGTTAAAATTCACATCAATGGAATTGAAATCCAAAACACACTCATTGATTTAGGAGCAGCAATCAATATCATGAGTAGACAAATCATGGATAAACTAAAACTTCCTAATCTTCTCTTTACATCCACATTATTACAATTAGCAGATAGATCTGTGATTAAACATGATGGGGTAGTAGAATACATTCCAGTGTCCCTAGATTCTTGGGAGTACCCTGTGGATTTCATGATCCTAACTCCTAAGAATAATCTAGGAGGGCATCCTGTTATATTAGGAAGACCTTGGTTAGCTACAACTGATGCTTTTATTAGTTGTAGATCTGGTGATATGTACATCTCTGATGGTAGTTCAACTAAGAAATTCACTTTGTATCCTCCAGCTAGGACAATTACATATTTAGATGATACTCAATGTATAGAGGATGAAGAAGACTTACAACCTCTCTTCACAATTTCAGAAATTAGTGAAGATAATCAAATTCTGAATACTCTAGAAAACTTTGAATCCTCTTCAGAATACAAACATGAACCATTTCAAGAGGGATCCAACATTGAGTTTTTGTCATCAAGACAGATGTCTCTTCATTCTATGGATAAATTTAACAAATCTACAAGTGAGATATTTCCAGGCAAAACTTTGAACATAAACAAGAACCTAGAAAAATTTCAACAAGAAGAGTTAGTCAAGGTATTACAGAGACATTCTTCTGCATATGCATGGGAGTACACTGACATGAAAGGGATAAGCCCCAAGACTTGCACTCATCACATCTATATAGAGGAAAATTGTAAACCAATCAGACAACCTCAAAGACAGATGAATCCAAATCTTAGGGAGATTGTTAAAGAAGAATTGCAAAAATTGTTAAATGTCAACTTCATCTATCCCATTTCAGATAGTTAGTGGGTTTCTCCTTTGGTAATTGTGCCAAAGAAAAATGGTAAATGGAGGGTATGTATTAACTACCGGGAATTAAACAAAGCTACTCTTAAAGACCATTTTACCTTACCTTTCATAGATCAAGTGTTAGATACATTAGCTGGCAAAAAGTACTTCTCATTCCTAGATGGGTTTAGTGGTTACAACCAAATCCAAGTAGCACTTGAAGATCAAGACAAAACCACATTTACCTATCCTTGGGGTACCTATTCTTACCGAGTATTTCCATTTGGATTATGCAATGCACCCGCAACATTCCAAAGGGCAGTATTAGGAATTTTTTCAGATCTAATACATGATTGTGTAGAGGTATACATGGATGATTTCACAGTTTATGGAAACACATTTGAAGAAGCTTTAGAAAACTTGGAAAAAGTTTTAAAGAGATGTCAAGAAGAAAATCTTTCACTTAGTCATGAGAAATGTTTCATGATGTTTACTGAAGGTATTGTTTTGGGGCATCATATTTCAGAGGATGGGATTAGAGTTGATGAGTCAAAAGTTGAAGTCATCTCTAACTTATCTATTCCAAGTTGTCAAAAAGATGTTAGGAGTTTTCTAGGATTTACAGGATATTATCGGAGGTTTATAGAAAACTTCACCAAGATAGCATCTCCACTCTTTAAATTGCTTACCAAAGACTGTAAATTCAAATGGAATTCTGATTGCCAGTTAGCTTTTGAGACCCTGAAAACAAAAAATTCTGAAGCACCTATTTTAAGGGGACCTAATTGGAAGTTACCTTTTCATATTTCAACAGATGCCTCAGATACAGCTCTAGGAGCAGTATTGGGACAAAAAGACCTGATTCCTTATGCTATCTACTATACCAGTAAAAATTTGACTCCTGCAGAGTTAAACTATACTGTAACTGAAAAAGAGTTTTTAGTTGTTGTTCATGCCATAAACAAATTCAGACACTATATAACAGGCTATGAAACTTTTGTTCACACAGATCATTCTGCAATTAGATACCTAATGAACAAATCAATTACTAATGGTAGAGTCATAATATGGTTATTGATTTTACAAGAATTCAACATTACCATTCTAGATAGGCCTGGAAAACAAAACACAGTAGCTAATTTCCTATCTAGACTCCAAAACATCAAAGATGACACTCCAGTTGAAGATCAATTTCCTGATGAATATCTTTTTGCAATTTCTACTCAAACTCCTTGGTTTGCTAACATTGCTAATTATTTAGTTTCAGGAAAATTTCCTTCAATAATGAATGCAAGAGATAAAAGAAAAATCATTTATGACAGTGCAAAATATTCATGGGTTGCTAATGAGTTGTACAAGACAGGTCCAGATTTGATCATTAGGAGATGTGTTCGGGAAGATGAGATGCCTGAGATTCTTAAAGCATGTCATGATGAACCTTGTGGCGAACACTTTGCTGATAAGAGGACAGCCTATAATATCCTTCATTTAGGATATTATTGGCCATCCTTGTTTAAATATGCTAAAGAGTATGTCAAAAGGTGTGACAGTTGCCAAAGGGTAGGGAAACCTTCTCCTTCAGGTGAGATGCCATTGCAGCCTCAGGTACATATTGAACCTTTTGAAAAATGGGCTTTGGATTTTGTAGGACCTATTAGCCCTCCATCAAGACAAAAGAAATATATATTAGTTTGCACTGATTATGTTACTAAATGGGTAGAAGCTAAACCATTACTTGTTGCTAATGAAGCATCTGTAGTTACTTTTCTTTTTTAGGATATTTTTACTCGTTTTGGTGTCCCAAGGGAAATTGTTACAGATCAAGGAGCTCAATTTACATCAAGGCTAGTGGAAAAAATGATGGAGAGGTACAAAATTAGGCATAGAAAATCTACTCCTTATCATCCACAAGCAAATGGTCAAGTGGAATCTACTAATAAGGTCATTGAAGGAATCCTAACAAAGATTGTTCATTTACATAGAAGAGATTGGGTAGATAGGCTTCCTGAAGCCTTGTGGGCCTATAGAACTACATGGAGAAACACAACAGGTCATACTCCTTATGAACTTGTTTATGGAAAGAAAGTTTTGTTTCCCATAGAGTTCCATATTCAAACTTTCAAAATGGCAGTTCAGCTAGGACTTGATTTAACGGAGGCACAAAAGCATAGATTGGAGCAGATTAATGAATTGGATGAGATCAGACAAGATGCAGTTCAGAAAACAAGTCTAGTCCAACAACAAAGGACTAGATGGCATGAAAAGTACATCAAAGAGAAGAAGTTCAAAGAAGGTGACCGGGCTCTCTTGTTTGATTCAAAATTCAAGGATTTTCAAGGTAAATTTCAAACACATTGGCTTGGGCCATATGAAATTGTTAAATTTTTTGACAATGGAGCAGTAAAAATCAAGACAATAGATGAAGAAGAGGTCACTTTTCTTGTGAATGGTCATAGATTGAAGTTGTATCACAAACCACTCTCAAGAGAAGAATTTGTCAAGAAGTTCCAGGAAAACAGTGATGTGAAGTTAATGAAGAAGAATCTTTCTTCTTCATCAACTTGATTAAATTTTCTGAAGTCATTTCTTTGAAAAAAATAAAAATAAAAATAAAGTATAAACATGAAAACCAATCACTGATTGGCATGTTTATACAGAAAAGATAGGGTGAAAATCAGAGTCTTTCTGACACTCTAACTTTTCCATTTTGTTTCTGCAAGCAGCTGTTACAAAATCATAAGTTCATATCCATTGCACTTATGATCCATCTCATTTCATTTCATTCCATTTACTTATCCATCCATACTCCATTTCATTCATTCATTCATACTTCACTTCATTCCATATTTCATTCATCTCATTCCATACTTCATCCACCTCATTTCCATATCAAAATTTAAATTTTGATGTCTTTCTACAAATGAATAACACATGTCATGAATTGCAGGCCATTTCTTATACTTTTCCACTCCATTTCATAAATTGTAATCCATCCCACTCCATCATTCACTTCATACATATCCCATTATACCATGTTTCATCATCTATCTTCACTCATTCCATATAATATTCCATTTATATTCCAAACCACTCCATTCCATGATTAAAATTCTCTACAGGTACATTCTGCAGCTAAACATACATTCTGCAGCTAATGAGACTTTCCACAGCCAGACAGTCATTCCACAACTATAGATCCTGAAGGCACTGATCAGCAGACATTTGAATTGCAACAAGATGATCCGGTATATCCATGAACAAGAAAAATCAAGAAGGATTATGAAGACTCACAAAGTAATGATTTCCAGAGGAGAACAAAGCATACAAAGACCACAAAAAGCAGATGAAAAGAAAAGGTAAAAAGTTCTGATTATAATGGCATATCATGAAAAAATTTAGTATAGTTTAGTTATGAATCATTCGAAAAGTTGTTTTGATTATTTTTATTGATCATGCCAAATATACCCTCCGCAAAACTTTGGATAAAAATCCTTCATTTCAAATTCTATACCCGATCATCATCTAAGCGGTTAAAATGTTGAAGTGATTGATTTTCTCACGTCACCCAGCCAAATCATTTAATGATGATTTTTGAATCCATTGTAAAATATCTCCGCGGTCTTTTCACTCATTGATTTGTTTTCTTCACCTCACTTCATTAACTCGTTCCGTAACCACTCCCTATTACTCCATCCCGTAGCCAAACCTTCATCATTTCATTCTGTAAAACAGAGGTATCTCTATCACCGTGAGCAGAGGTATATTAGTTTGAAAGTTGAAGCCACTGTCACCAAGAAGCAGAGGTATATCAGTTTGAAATTTGAAGCCATTGTCACCGTGAAGCAGAGGTATATCAGTTTGAAGATTGAAGCACTATCACCGTGAAGCAGAGGTATATCAGTTTGAAGATTGAAGCACTGTCACCGTGAAGCAAGGGAGTATTAATTTGAAGGTTGAAGTCATTGTCTCTGTGAGCAGAAAGAGTACTAATCTGAAGATTGAAGAAGAAATTATGGGCCTCATCGTAAGAACTGAACCAATAGGCACAAAATACCTGGAAGGATACCCTCAAAGCAGAGAAATGTTGCAACAAGCAGGATGGCTGCAATTCCTTGAGAAATTTAATGGCTTCCACAAAGAAGTTACTAAAATGTTTGCAAGGTCATTCAAAGGAGCCGAGGTTGAAGTTGGAGATATTAAATTCACTGTCACAGAGGTTTTTATTGCAGAAGCAACAGGATTGCTTAGACATGGAGAAAGATGGTTTAAGAATAGAGAATTTCATAATGAATCATGGAAGCAGATCCTCAAATCACCAGGTATGGATGTCACTATGTTTAAAAAGGGAATTCCAAGCTCTGCATTAAAGAATAAATGGAGAAACATGTTGCTTATCCTACAAAAATTTATCACTTGTGAAGGTAGATATGGTACTTTCTATGTTTACCATATTAGGTTGATAATGCATTTCTTAGAAGAAGAGCTTAATTTTCCCTATTTCTTGCTTCAAAGTTTAAAAAAGATGGCTTCAAGTGTTCAAAGGAGAGTCCAATTCCTAGAAACAACTCTATACCATCATGGCTTGGTTAAGATTCTAATTAAACACCATTTAGCCAAAACAAAAGATACTTGGGATAATTTCTTGGTGAGAAATCACTTTGAGGAACCAAAAGAGCCTTCACCTGAACATCAGCCTACAAAGAGAAGTAGAAAATGGAGAGCCTCTAAAATTGAAACTGATAAAGAAATTCAAGATAGCAGTGAAGAAATAATCTCTGAGAAGTTGACTCAGATTAAGAGACAACTTAAGGAAGAGAGGGTAATCAGAAAATTTGCCACAGAAAAAGGAGAGGGACCATCCCAGCCGAGAAGGAGCCATAGACTCAGGGGGAAACTAAGGAAAACACAGATCAAACAAACCGGGGTGATAAACATAGAATATGAGGAAACATCTATTGAAGAAGATGTTGAAGAAGATTTTGATGAAGAAGCCCCTGAAATTGACCCTGCACAGCAAGAAATTTATAACTATGTTGAAACATTGGAAAGGGAAGCTTCAGAGAGTAGAGATAGAACCCCTAGTCCTCCACTGTCTGAAATAGATGTGTTAAGAAGAGATAGGTACAAGCTGGAAGTACTTAATAGACATATCAGGACTGAGAATGATATTCTGAAGGAACAAGTTAAACTAAAACCAGTATGAACTCAACCCTGTCTCTACAAATGGACAAAGTGGAAAAGGCTAATGAAAAGTTGAAAAAGAGGAACAAGAATTTAATCAGGGCACTTACCAATTTAAGGTTCAAGTTAGTCATCAGGAAGCCCAGAAGACCTTTAACTTCCAGGCAAAGAAGAAGAAGAGGGTTGGATGTTCTTGCAGAAGTCTCTGAGTTTATGGAATAAGTTGCATGAGGACATGCAAGAAGTCAGCAGTGGGGGTATGTTGAGCCCCAAGATTGTTCTTTCTTCCATCATACTTCACTCCATTTTATTTTTTCTATTGTTATCCCAGGCTCAAATGATCAATGAAATTAGTTAAAATTACTTTAAGAATGAATATCATGGCTAACTTGCTAAGTTTTGTGATTTTGTCATTCTAATGGATTTTGAACTGAAACTAGCTACAGATGCAGACATTCCGTAGCTAGTTGCCAATTCTGCAGCTGTCTTCACGTTCAAGCATGTTCCAGGTGTCCTCTCAGGAAAATCCACACATGGGTATATTCCACATCATGTCCTCAGCGTTTGTTGCTCACCATGAAGAATGAATGGAATTCTGGACGTGGTTTTGTACGTGGGAACTCACACAAGGAGGCAGACTCCTAATAGGACAAGGACAGTCCAGATGTCCTTTGTCACTTTATGCTGCCATATTTAGAGTTCTAGTACGATTTTGATATGAAAAGACAATGATCCCCGTATTATCTCAAGTTCTGTTATGAAGATTTGTTATAAATGTACTCGGGAAACCGAGAGACAAGTTCTAGATTTTGATTAGATTTCGTGGATTGACTGCTATATTTCTGAAGACCGAGGATACTCTGTTTTAAGTTATTTTCCTTTAATGAAGAAGACAACATTTCTCTGAACGCGTTGAGTTGATCTTGAGTTAGATTTTGTGCTACTCTGGTGGTAGAGGGCCCCTGCCTCCTGAGCGGCTTTACTTTCGCAATTTAGATAAGTATCTTAGTTCGTTTTCAAGTTTTTGAAGTTTGCGTTCATATTTAATTTCATTAGTCATTATAGCTATACTTGTTCTAAGAAACTCTTCCAAAATATCATTATAATGAATGAGAAATGGCTGTAGTGTTATAGATTTTATTTGCAATTCCTTTCGTTCATTATCACAGTTAAAACTTACTCTAGTAAACTCTTCCAAGATATCATTATGATGACTAAGGCATGACTGCGATACTGTAGGATTTAGTTGCTTGTTTACACTAAGTAGCATAGCTGATCTTACTCTTAAAAAGCTCTTCCAAAACATCATAACAATGAGTAGGAAATAGCTGTGATGTCATAGTTTTTAATTGTATTTGCTTTCAGTTTTCATGTTTGTATTCAATTGCATTGAATTGTACAGCCAGGATTGTTCTAACAAGCTCTTCCAAAATACCATTCATGATGAACGAAATAGGCTGTAGAATCCCATAGATTAATTGCATGATAACTTAGTTAGGGCACTCCGGAGGCAAATTGCATTTAATTCATGCTCTGTTATTTCATTTCAAGTTTGATAATGGTTTGTTAGTTTAGCACTGTTTATTGTAGACTTTAGCACTCTAGTTCAGTTCTAGCTTAGCTCACTGTATTTACATTCCACGTTTAGTTGCCATCCATTGCATATTAAATTGCATTAGTTGTTAAACTTAAATACCACGGTCTTCATTATTTACAAAACTTCTTTTGTTCTAAACCTATATTAACTCATAATCATCTGGACAGAAGATAGTATCAGTATAAGGCCTGGAGTACTTTTGCAACCTTTTTACCATTTCACAAACAAGCCTTTCCTCAAAAGACTATTCTAAAAGGAAATCTATAACTTTTGAGTGAGGTTTAGTGGTGTTAAACTAAGTTGCAGAATAGAATTAGGAGCTAGTTTTAGAGTAGAGATCTTATGATGTTACAAATGTTATTTTCCAAATATGTTTCAACAAACCTTTAATCATGGATGAGATGTTGTATCATTATAAGTTGATTGTTTAATTGTTTAGTTAGGAGAATTTTTACACTTAGCTGCCCATTTCTCAAGCTCTTCCAAAATATCTTTAATGAAAGAACTGGACAAGTTAAGTTCATGTTGTGATTTATTTTCTTGAAGTCATTATCAAGCTTTGTATTTTGCTAAGTCATAGTTTAGGTTTGGTTCTGTCTCAGTATTTGCATTTGTCATATTTGTCATCAACAAATTAGGCTTCACTCTATTTTTAACCAGTAGCTTCTTTCCACCAGCATTTAGTTCTTTCCCTTATGAACATAAAACCATAAAAAGACCAAAAACATCATAAAACACTATACAATTAAACAGACAATTTAGGAGACTAGGTTGAGCACAAACATCAAGGTCATGACGGGGCTGAAAAATTGATTTGTTCCTACAAGTTTGTGGGATTTGTGCCACATTTCAGCCCCAAATCCCACGTCATTGCCTAGAACTTCATGAAACTTTAGGATATGATAAATAACATTAGAAAAAAGGTTCAGAAGCAATCACATCATTGGGAACTCATCTAGACCCCTCTTGGCCATGACAAGCATTTTGTCAAACATGTCGCAAACATTGCATCTACAGGTATAAACAACATATTTAAACATGCGGGTCTCTTACTAATATGAGAGTAGTTAAGAAGCATTTCTCCCCTACATCATAAGCTACAATACATTCTATTTTACCATAGATACATTGTGTATTCATTTATAGGTAAAAACATAAATAGAGCCATACATCATCACTGATCGAATACATGCTTATAACCAGCATAATAACAACAGAAATGCAATGGATACAACAATAAAAAAATCCATACATAAATATTACAGTATCATATTAAATTCCGAATAAAAAGCTCTTAAATTCTTGAATATGAAAACCAACCAAATATGGGACTTCAGATTCACGACCATAGATTGGCTGAGCCAAGTCTCACTTCAATTAATCACCCTCGTTCCATATACAAAACATGAATGTGGGATATCATCAAACACATCAATCACAATCAATCACAGGATTCCAAAGGAAAAACCACCTCAACCAGTGATTCCAAATCACAATCGAACATCACAACCATCATAGATTGGTCTCTATCGAAGTTTCTCCAGGGCTTCAGAGTGTTTGTTCCAACCAAGGCTTCCAGGACTAGTAACTCAACCCCGACTGTTACAGGGATTCCAGAGCATTTTTCCAACCATAGCTTACAGGACTAGTAACTCAACCCACCTAGGTCTTCCAGAGAATTTTTCCAACCAAGAATTTGAGGAATAATAAATCAACCCACAGTTGTCCATCGAGATTCCAGATCGTTTGTCCAACCAAGGCTTCCAAAAACTAATAAATCAACCCACAACTAATAGACTTGAGAATCAACCAGAAAACAATCAATGGAAATAAATCCACAATACCATGGTTGTCCAATAAATGGAAAGGCTAGGAAAATCCACATGCATACCCATGCATTCCAAAACTAGTGAGGAAAACATACATGCAAATCGGTACCTACCATCAAATCCTACTGTAAATTCTGATTCTGATTTCCACTCGCACTTTCCTGCTCTTCCTTTTCCTTCTTGATCCAAATCACCAAGTATCCACACTCTCCAAGAATGCTCCAAGAAAATCTAAGTGTCCAATTGTGAGAGATAGAGAGAGAGAATAATGAGAGAGCTCCAAAACTGAATTGACAAAAGGTTTGAGCCAAAAGCTTGCCAAGTGATCCATAGAAGCCTTTTTATTGACGAGGCCTCTATTTTCTTCATTTTCCATTATTTTCCGTTATTTTCCTCCTCACATGTGTTAGTAATAAGTAATTTTACCCATGA